>CM073467.1:68270000-68810000 GCA_037074535.1 Gleditsia sinensis
GTGTATAACTTGGGAACAGGAAAGGGAACATCAGTTTTGGAGATGGTTAGAGCTTTTGAAAAGGCCTCTGGAAAGGTAATTGGCTAATGGTTCTATTCCTTTTTCTATTTGTCACCTTACTATAATACTTGCTGTCTATTTAGTTATTTTTTTTCTTTTTAAACACTTTTTTGCTCACTATCCTGTTGTGTTTTTCTTTTCTTCGTGGGAAGATGGTGATTTGTATTTTTCTGATGATGTAGCAGTTCATGTGACATGCTTAGTGTAGTTGTAACTGGGATCTGTATTCTTATTTGGTTGTTTACAGGGTAGTATTTAGTGCACCCCTTATCTTGTCACCTCGATGACATCTTTTGTCCTATTGATTTAGTGCACCCCTATCTTTGCCCTTTGGAAATTTTCTCTCTGTTCAACTGATCTTCGCTTTCATATTTTAAGCTGGTACAAAAAAAGTTTGTTCTATATCTCTGAAACCAGAAACATCTTGAACCTTCTCATTTTTTACCTTATTCTACTGTACAGAAAATTCCACTTGTGATGGCTGGCCGGAGACCTGGTGATGCTGAAATTGTTTATGCATCAACAGAGAAAGCTGAAAGGGAACTTAATTGGGAGTAAGTGTTAATTTGCTTTATAATGAATAATTTTTATGACATTTGCCTTTTGGGAATATTCTTATTATCCAACTGTCTTTAGACTTCACTTCCTAATTTCTTGCTTAGACAGAACAATATCATATTGTCCATCATCATCGTCATCCTCCTCATGAATGTCACCGGCTTTGATATTAAATAAATATATGCTTGTAATCAAAATTTTTCAAGTACATTTGTATCGCTTAGTCCCTTTAAATTTGCAATTATTCTGTTGGTATTGGTGGTAAACTCTGGGCGACATTATGTGGGAATTTTCATACAAATTTATTTTCAATGCAGGGCAAAATATGGCATTGATGAGATGTGCCGTGATCAATGGAATTGGGCTAGCAAAAACCCTTTTGGCTATGAAGCACAGGAATCCACCATTAACGTTGATTACTGTTAAATATGTATAGTTAATATATGAACCCTGTTACAGCGTAGGCCATATGAATTTAGGAATACCTCAGCTTCGTAAATGCTTATTATGATTTTATAGTTACATGGAAAATAAAGTGGTTTACTGTAATTTATTAAAGCTTCTCTAGGTTACGTCTTACAGTCTATTGGACGGGGATCCTCTTGCGTTCATAAAGAACATGAGAGCATGCTGTCTTGTATATCTAAACCACACATTCTATATATAGCATGGCTAACAGGCATGATTTTGCCACATTGCCCGGAGTAAACTTGTTTAAAATTCTGTTTTGCTTTACGTTCGATTTTCTCTTTGGTTTTTCGACTATCGTTGGACGGTGAAGTCCTTAAGATGTCGAGGCTCCGCATTATCATGCAAAACACCGTTCAAAGGATGTTGGAGTTTAATGAAATGGATGAAAATCAAGAACAAATTGTCACATTGACGAAGTTTTAATCAAGAAGTGCTCATCCTACTTGTGTTTGCTAATCAAAATTATTTTTCGTATTTAGAAGGAGCAATCAAATAGTACGGAAACCATATAAAAGACTACTTGGGTACATTTCCCTAGTCACGCATAAACTGCAATCATAATCCAACTAAAAACATTTGAGGATGAGAGTAGAGTCGAGCTTTTGCAATGAAAAAATAATCCAAGTTGACTGTGTTGGACTAGAGTTTTTTGTACTGCAATAAAAGAATGATAAATTAAAGATTTGAGAGTGGGGAAGTTTTATTTATAAATAATTCTAAAAGTATTTTGGTCATTTATTATTAATATGGATGAAGTTTTTGATTGACTTTGTACGGGTTGTACGCATACAAGAGATGTTGAAAAGCATTTTGGTCATTTAATAGAATTCACTCGTAATAAATAAGTTTTTTTTATTTAAAATAAAGTTGAAAAGTATATAATACTATTTTAAAAGAAAAACTATTCTAGTTTGTGGTGCAACAAACTTTTTAGTAAAAGATTCATTGATCTCATCCATACTATTATTATTCGTTTTTTTAATTTAATAAAAATATAATAATTTTAATATAATTTTATTATTTATTTTAAAATAATTTTACTTTAAAATTCGTTTTAGGTCTCAATAAATATTGGACCTCAATAAATGTTGGACCGGCCCTAGATATGATTTGTCCAAATAATGTTTTCATTATTTGTATTATAATTGAGTCCATAATAAATTAGTTATAAAATGTTCAAATTGTACAAGGATCTACAAAATTTAGAGAGAACGGCTGGTTCAGTTGAACATATTATGATTAGTTTTTTTCATGTGCTTTTTGTTTTCTCTAGCATCTCCATCTATCAGAGTGAGAAAGAAATCAAAAGACAAATCAAAAAAATGAAAATTAGGGAGCAGTTTAGTTATGTGGAACAGGACACTCTCCCGTTCTTCAAGATTATTGTAGCTGCGGGGTAACTTGCTCCAACACGATGTCTTTCTTGTTGCGACCGTTGCATTCATCGGTGGCAAAATATTACAATGGATTGGAAGAGGCAACGCGGTCTTCTTCTTATGTGATCCGAGGGACGTGCTTTATTGACATTGATCCCCCTGACCTCGCCGTACATCTTTGCTTTAATTATGTTAATATGAGTAAGATATAAAATTTGTTGAAAAAAAAAAGAGAGAGGAAATTTGTTTTACTAGAACATACTTGGTCATGTTTTGCTAGATCTTTTTTTTTTAAAAAAAAAGAAAAAGAAAAAGAAAGAGAGTATACATAGTGCACTAGGCAGAACAATTAAAGTTGAACATAAACCTAATAAAAATTTATAATAATGTAACAATATTTCAAATAGAGTTGGCGGATTATTAATGATTTTATGTGTATAATATTTTTCAAATTTAGCGTTGAGCAACTAACGAAAGAAAGGACACTGCAACGGACATGTCGATAGTGGGGAAGACTTGACCCGTGGTTACTACTTAAAAGCGGCTGTCCCAATTAGGTGGCGGTGTCTGGGTTTTGGGTTTGGGTCTCGTCGTTTCAAAACATTTCTACACAGTTATACGCGCTCTTTACCTTCAAACCCACACAAGACTCAGCTCTCTCTTTCTCTCGCCGGCAGATCTCTATCAGTTTGCTGGGGAGTTCGTTAGATCCAAGCTATATTTCTATCCGACTTTACTTTCTCCCTCTTCTCCATCTCTTATGTCTCAAACAATCCCAATGGAGAACCTAATTTCTTTGGTTAACAAAATCCAGAGAGCTTGTACCGCTTTAGGTGACCACGGCGAAGCTAGTGCATTGCCTACTCTCTGGGACTCGCTCCCCGCTATCGCCGTTGTCGGTGGCCAGGTCACCTCCGATCTCACACTCTTTGTCCCTCTTTTGTTAACTTTGTGCTTGATCTGACCTCGTGTGTTAAATCAAGATTCAATTTCCCCTTGAATTGAAATTTGTTATATCTATGGATCTAGTTAGATATTTACGTATTTATGAATA
The DNA here is from genome assembly GCA_037074535.1 of Gleditsia sinensis. Classification (NCBI taxonomy): domain Eukaryota; kingdom Viridiplantae; phylum Streptophyta; class Magnoliopsida; order Fabales; family Fabaceae; genus Gleditsia; species Gleditsia sinensis. Next base: position 68,273,520 of record CM073467.1, read on the forward strand.
TCTGTATTCACATGTTTGGATGGCTCGTCGTCGGTCCACAAGATCTTGTAGGGATCAGGATTTTATGCTATCAGATGGTCAATCGTTCTTGGGCCCTTGAAGAGGTTTTAATTTGAAATTTAGGTCGATGACAAGTTTATAACAGCCACTTCAATCCACCGAACTTGTTTAACCGAGCTCCGACGCCGATGACTTGTTTTTCTATATTCACTTTTAACAATCAACCGCATAATTTAGTTCCCAATTTTTTTGTATGATATATGGCATATAATATAATCGGCTTACCTTGGGGAGGAGAGGTAATCTTAGTTCTCAATGAAATGGCATCCAAAAGTAGGAAGGCGGCTATATTTTCTCCTTGTCATTTGGAATATTGGATTTCTGTAGGATTTATGGTGGGAAGAAGTTACGCTTTCCTTAATTTTGGAACTGTGCATCCTTGGTTAATCCTGTTCATTGTATCTTTTCTCAGAGCTCTGGAAAGTCTTCAGTATTGGAGAGCATTGTTGGCAAGGATTTCTTACCCCGTGGATCAGGTAATTATGGCAATAACATCTGGCTATGGCTTTTACTTTAATTACTCTGTGTAAATATGGGGAAGTTGATGTATGCATAACATTTGCAGGGATTGTTACCCGGCGACCACTCGTCTTGCAGCTACATAAGATTGAAGAGGGAAGCAGAGAGTATGCAGAGTTTCTACATCTCCCAAGGAAAAGGTTCACTGATTTTGGTAAATTCCTTAATCTCAAGTTTGATTTCTTTGTCATTTCTTAAATGTGGTGATGTGCTATTTCTTTTTATGAAGTCTATCTTCAGGTTTGCTAATTTGAATGATTAAACCTTATTTCACCATTTATAGCTGTGAATGATATTATTATATATGGTCAATTTACTTGCATGAGTTTGTGCATATCTTCGTATTAATGATAGTCTAATTTGTGTAGCTGCTGTGAGGAAGGAGATTCAAGATGAAACTGATAGAGAGACTGGACGATCAAAACAAATTTCAAGTGTCCCAATTCATCTTAGTATATATTCTCCAAATGGTGTGTCTAAATTTCAATGTTCTTTATCATGTATCTATTACGTCTCCCCTGACTACTGATCATGTCCTATATAAATCTGTCATCAAGAACGCTTAGTAATGTTGTGTCAGATTCTTTTATAATCTTTTACCCAAATTGCAGTTGTTAACTTGACGCTGATTGATCTTCCTGGGCTTACAAAGGTTGCTGTAGGTAAGCAACAGATTGACATGTATTTCTTGTCCATGGTTTTCCAGTAACTAAGTGGGAATTATTCAAGTTTTATGATGAAGAATGAGATGCTAACCGATGCTTGTCTGAAATACAGAGGGTCAACCAGATAGTATTGTGCAAGACATTGAGAATATGGTTCGTTCCTACATTGAGAAGGTACTGTCCATTCAAGTGTTTGAGCTTCTAATATGAAGTAGTATGCTTAGGGAACAAACTTTGATAGCAAGCATATAACATTTTACTTGCTTACCACAAATTATATGACATTATACCCTGAATTTGTGTAGCTAGGAAATTCATTTTGCAAAGTTGGCTGATTGAGCAAAAATCCAGAAGTATTTGAATTTCTCTAAACTTCATAGTTTTTTTGACAATTGAGGATATACTTCTAGACTTACTTTTAAGAAACTCTGTTTTATGCTTGCAGAGATTCTACCATTCACAAATGTTTATACTAAATTACTGATGATAATTTGCAGCCCAACTGTTTAATTTTGGCTATTTCACCAGCCAATCAAGATCTAGCGACATCTGATGCAATTAAGATCTCCCGTGAAGTGGACCCTACAGGTTATTTCAATATGTTCATTTACCTAGACTTCGATTACTCTTCCTGTTCCATGCATTTACTGAAGTTTCTCAATTGTTTTCCAAGAAACAAGCTGCTACGAAATGTAAATTTCACAAAGATTCTAACCGTGGAATTGATTATAGATGGGCTTTGGACTTCATTTTATATAAGATTTTGTTAGGTTTCAGGCTCGTGATCTTTATACTTTAAAAAATTGAGGCCCAAAACCCAACTTATGGTTGGCTCTAATCTTTATGCAATTTAACCAAAGCAATCACCCCCAACCCACTCTTAGTGGCTTATTGGTGAGAACAAGTTGATTGAAAAACTTGAAGCAAATACTCTATTGGTGTTCTAATTCTTAGTTTATTGATTTGAATTTTTCAGGGGAGAGGACATTTGGAGTCTTGACAAAGATTGATCTTATGGATAAGGGTACTGATGCTGTCGATGTGAGTAGTTTTTCTTTTAATTTTCTTTTTAAATTCTAATAGAATAACATACAATGACATGGTGATAGTGATACTTCACTATAAGGTTACAGTCTCACAGAGACTCAAAACTACAGAAATGGTGTCTAAAATTCTTCCATAGTTTTATTGTTATTATCTATGAAATTGTATACCTCCCTCCTAAAGGTGGCTCTACTAATTTCCCAATTTTCTGAGATTAGCCATCATTTAATGGATACTGAAGATATTGGCAAGAATATTAATTATTGGCATCCAGAAGAGATAATGACCCATTTTTTTAAGGTAGCTTTTTACCATCAACAGTTGCAGGGTCTGTTTGTATTTATAATACCAATGAATATGCTGGTTTGCACATGTTAGATACTAGTTGCTTTAGAAACACCCCAACCCCCTCCCACTAATAAATACTGAGGATGAGGTGGCTGGGCATATAAAGAGGCCTATTTTTTCACTTTCCAGTAACTAAGGGGAAAACTTTTTTGGCAAAAAAATGTCAACAAAAACAAATTTTTTAGGAATTTTTTAAAAATATATTTGAGAAAATGCGCTTGATTGTAATGAATACCAAACTCATGCTTATTCTAAAAAAATTCTGCTGTTTCTGGGAGTGTAAAATTTCTCATTTCTAGAAGTCAGAGTATGCTTTATGCACAGCCAGAAATATGAGCCTTTGGCTCATAGGTAAAGGTACCTTATTACTATAGAAAGACTGTGGATTAGTTATTTATTAAATGTCTGATCTTTCCTAGTCATGCTCATTTTGGATCGGTCTTTGGGCCAGGTCTCATAATCTTCACCCTTACATCTTCCTTTCTGAGTTACTGCATAAGGAAAACAATATTTTTACCTTAAAGTCATATTATTGTGTTGATAAGGAGATAAGGTGGAAAATGAGGTGTTTATTAGGTGGTGTTTGATATGTGGATATCCTAATTTCCCAAGTATTTGGAAAATTATTGATAAAAATTTTGTGCCTAATGTGTGTGTATAAATCAATATCCCTATATTATTTAGGACATATACAACACAGACATTTTAAATTTTTCATATTTGTTATGCTCATACATTTTATAAACAAGTTTCCAAGTGTTTGGGAAATTTGAATTTCTACATACTAAATGTCCCTTAGGCACGAGATTTCTCTTATTCAAGTGCAAAATCCAGCTACTTAAATTGATGCCAATCTCTGTGACACATCTTTTTGGTTGCTTTAGATGTTGGAGGGGAGAGCTTTTAGGTTGAAGTATCCTTGGATTGGTGTTGTGAACCGATCACAGGCAGACATAAACAAGAATGTTGACATGATTGCTGCTAGGCGTAGAGAACGCGAGTATTTTGCTAATACCCCTGAATATAAGCACCTTGCTCACAGAATGGGTTCGGAGCATCTAGCAAAGATGCTCTCAAAGGTATAAAAATAACATTTTTCCCTCATTGAACATAATTTAACTAAAATATATTTTGTTTCCATGATATGTAATTTTGTTGCACTGGTTATTTTAGCTAAATAATAGTGCTTTATTCTTCAGCATTTGGAGATTGTTATCAAGTCCAAAATTCCGGGTATTCAATCTCTTATTAGCAAAACAATTGATGAACTTGAAGCTGAACTGAGCCGTTTAGGAAAACCTATTGCCACTGATGCGGGGGTAAGTTTACTCTCTAATGCTCAACCAGTGTAAATTTATCTATTCCCAAACATTTGCTAATTCATATAAGTCCAGTGCTGAAAAAGATCTCCTTCCTCCCATCCTTTTGTTAGTGGGTACACATGTGAATATCCAATAAATTATCCATTGCTTTTGGTGAGCTCATTTATGGGAAGACTACTAGACTTAATATTTTTGGGGATCCTCACTTCTCATACTAGAATTTTTTAGTGACTGGTCTAATCACCTGCAGGGCAAGTTGTATGCAATCATGGAAATATGCCGTTCATTTGACCAAATATTTAAAGAACATCTTGATGGCGTGTACGTACCACATTTTTTCATCTGTCATGATAATTGAGTGCCCTTTCCTGTCTGTTTCATGATAATCTTAGTGCTCTGTTAATTTTGGAAATCTCCTTCTACAGGCGGCCTGGAGGTGATAAAATTTATAATGTATTTGACAATCAGCTACCCGCTGCTTTAAAAAGGTTGCAGTTTGACAGGCAGCTTTCAATGGAAAACATAAGGAAACTTATTACTGAAGCGGATGGGTATCAGCCTCATTTAATAGCTCCTGAGCAGGGATACCGTCGTCTTATTGAGTCATCTCTGACTACTATCAGGGGCCCTGCTGAGGCAGCTGTTGATGCGGTATGTATGAATTGGAGAAGACTTATTGAAACTTTGTTATAAAATATATTAGTCTATGACTCTTGCCATCAGTCAATCTCTGTTGCACTTGACTTGCAAATAAAGTGACTTAAGATGGTCCCGTTCATTATTATTTCCAGTTGAGTGTACCTTGTTCAGATAGTTCATAGAAGTTGATTTTATTGACCTCAACTTAGCTAGCATTCTGTAGGATGTTCCCCGAGGAAATAAGGATGTGGCCCAATTAATACCTTTGATGTTTCATTTTTTTGTCATAGTCAGAAGTCTATCAAATTGATAGGTCTCCATTTTGTATCACTGTCAAGAGATAGTCTCCATAAAAGAATTAACACTAGCAATTGAAAGTCACCAGTATTAGGAACTTCTCCTGATTGAAGTTCATTTGCCCCCAAAACTTTTTAAGATCTTGCGTTTTGGAAAATACATGGCGAAATAAAATACTAGATTTGAGAGCACTCCTTTTTGTTGTATTTCTAAGTTGATGACAGGACCTCCTTACTAATAAAAAAACTCAACCTCAACGTTGTCAAAAGTTTGTGCCCTGGTGAATTTTACAAATTTGGTATTTTGATCGGTTTTTGTATGTCACAGTTGATATATTTCCATTGGCAACTTGTAGTCTTTGCCATTTTCATTATTCACACTCATTAATGTGTCATTTTACATTGTATGCTTCCAGGTTCATTCCCTATTAAAAGACCTGGTTCACAAATCTGCTAGCGAGACTGTGGTATGTTCCTGATAATACTAAAGTTTATTGTTTCCATTGTAACTCTTGCTGCAACCATTTCTCAAAATAATTTTTATACTTTCTGGTGCTCAAGTTTTGTCCTAGTTTTTTTTATCAGTAATTTCATCATGCAGTATCACTTAAAATAAATGGCTTGTTTTTTTTAAAGTTAAAAAATGCTGGAGTTTCAGGGTTTCTTTGGGCCACTGGTCAATATATGTATGCTTATATGTACGTTAATATCTAACCCTTTGCATGTATAGGTAGGCTATCCAAAAGCTGCATAATTTGTTATAATATGCTAATGGGTATTGAATTTTCTCTGAATTTTAGAAAAATTTGATTAAGGATTAATTGATACCTTGCGTGTTATGCATTAGGAAAATGCTGCCAAATACATAACCAGAAAGAAAAAAAACCAATTGAATATGGTCTGAGTTTTTCCATGGTAGGGAACCTGCCTTCCCTTTCATTTGCTATCTGCTTCGTCAGGGGAGGAGGTTGGTCGACTGCCTCCAATTTTAATGATTTATTATGAAAATAAGGCAGTATGGAATCTTTTGTTGGTTCTTACTTTTCACATACCTTTAGAATTTTCTTTCTTTCTATTTCTTCATCCACTATTGATCTTATTTATAATAAGTGACTGTAGTATCGTTTAATCTATGTAACCGATCCCATCTAATGAGAAAATACTTGATTGTTGTATTAGTTCGTCCAATTTGATCTGAGGTTCACAATTCTTCCTGCTAGTTCATAATAAATTAATTTATTTGACTCTCAGGACTTGAAGCAATATCCAGGTCTCCGGGTTGAGGTTGGGAATGCAGCTATTGATTCGTTAGAAAAAATGAGGGAGGAAAGCAAAAAAGCAACACTACAGCTAGTTGATATGGAGTGTGGCTATCTGACAGTTGATTTCTTTAGGAAGCTTCCTCAAGATGTTGATAAGGGTGGCAATCCTACACATTCAATTTTTGATAGATACAATGATTCATATCTTAGGCGAATTGGTAAGTCTTACTAAAACTATGTTTCAAACTTGGAAATCACGGTTTCTTCTTGTAGTTTGATGTGGTTTTTTGTTCATCAAGGTGAAATGTGTTGAACTGCTGACTATTCATTTTCACTCTGTATAAACAGGAACCACAGTTTTGTCTTATGTCAATATGGTTTGTGCGAGTCTGCGGCATTCAATTCCCAAGTCCGTTGTCTATTGTCAAGTGCGGGAGGCAAAACGAAGCCTACTTGATCATTTTTTCACTGAGCTAGGCAAAATGGAGGTGATAATAAATTTCTCTTTCCTAGTTTATGATGTATCTTGTCATTGGAGTGTTTCTTTTTTAGTAGTCAGTTAATCAGTTTTCATTTAGTATAGATATTTGCCAAAGAAATAAAAATTTTCTTGCTTGCATAAAAAATCATTGCAGGCAAAGCGATTGTCATCGTTGCTGAATGAGGATCCTGCAATTATGGAACGGCGTAGTGGACTCGCAAAGAGACTTGAGTTATACCGGAGTGCACAAGCTGAAATAGACGCAGTTGCCTGGTCTAAGTAGATGTGTATCATGTGCATCCCGTTTATGCATGAAGAGACAGTGCTATTACACGTTTGTTGTTCGTGCAATTTTTCTGTATCTAAACTGCACATTTTAGCTATATCCAAAATGTATTGACATATTTAGATGTCTGATTCTGGGGAGAATTGATTTTTTTTTTTTTGGTTGATATCTTTTGGTGAGTGGCTTCACGCCCGACATAATTTTTTATTTTATGGTAATGTGTAAAGTTTTAATAGTTTCACCAGCAGAAATTTTTCAATTTCGACGCTCATAATGTATAGGTGTTATTTTTCTCTCAGAAAAAGAAAAAGAAAATCATAATTTGTTTCTGAATAAAAAAAATCAATGAACCATTGGATACTATTTTATTTCCTCAATTATGTAATCAATTTAGATTTTGTGAAATAAATTAAATCTAAATACTAAAGTGACGATTCAGTTATATATTATTTTTATAATAAAATTCAAATTAGGAAAATTATAGGTTATTTAAATATGAAGAGCTGGAACCGGAAAGACTAAAATCACATGGCCTAATTCTAAGGCACCACAATGAATGGGCGATTATGTAACCGGCATTCAGTTGTCTTTTTGTTTTGGCCTAGGAACCTGGGGCTGCACCAGAGCTTGAACATACGACGTCGTCGCTACATCTTTATTAGATTTCATTGGTCGAGTGAAGTCGTCGCCTCGTCGGTTCCCGGTTCTGAAAGCAACCTGAGTGGGGGGACAGAGTCGTTCCAACGTTTTCTGTCACCAATCACTTACCTAGATTTTAAGTTTCGCTTGGATTTTCAATATCTGGGCTGCTTCCTGTGAATTTCATTTTCACATTTTCAAGGTATATTGCTCTCCTTCTTTCCGGATTTCATTTCAATTTTTTCTTCTCCTTATATGATGTGAATCTCTATTTACGGCATTCATCCGATAATCTGTATGCTTGTCCAGAACTTTGTCGAACCTTTAACGTTGAATGGGCCTTTATTTGTGCGAATTTCTTTTTAATTTTTTTCCCTTAAGTTCGTCGCATCCGGATGGAGGCAGGAGCAAGAAAATTTGTGTGGTTACTTTTTTAGCTTTTTTTTTTTTTGGAGGAGTCATCTCCGAAAGAAACCATTCTTTTCTCAAATTATCATTCTTGTTATGTTTTGTCGTTGATAATCATTGATCCGTTTGATGATTTATCTGCTCAGGAGCTTTATAATGGACTAATGAATATGACGTGCAATTGAGTTTAACAAACAAAACTGTTTTGAAGAAAAGGAGAGAAAAAAATGTGTTCTAATATTTCATGCTTTGAGACGCAAACAAATAATTTAATCTTTGTATTCAAATCCTAGTTCTTGCTCGTTTCCCCCGTTTGACGAAAATTTCATACAAAATCGAGATTTAGGTTGAGCCAATCATTGTGTTTGTCAAATCCAGCTGTCATTGTCTCGTTTTATCAGCAAAAGTACATTGGTTCCTTTGTGTCATTGGGCTGGTTGTGATGCCCCTATTTCTTAACATATTACTTATTTTTACTGTATATTGAAAATTTATAGTTGCTTCAAAGGGACATTGATGATCATCCTAAGTTATAAAACACATCACTGCAGGGCTTATGCGCATTTTATGATCCGAAGTGATTCATCCTTGATGACGGGAAATTGTATACTCTATCATCTCTGCATAAACAAACTAACAATCTGATTGATTCTTGACTTCTTCCACATTGATCCGTTTCTTTCTTTTCTGAATTTTGATAGAGAAATTCTGACTATAGTAAGAAGGAAGATAGCAGGAAATTATAGGGTGTAATGACCTCTGAAAGGGAATATTTTGACCTCTCAGGACCCTTACATCTTACTTTTGTTGACTGGTAAGGCCTATCATTAAAGATGTATCTTTTTCTTGTGTTTCTTCACCATTTGAGTCTAAGTTGCCTTGATTATTCATGACTGCATATTTTCGGTTGTTTACGGTGAAACTCATATCATATCATGTATATATCCTTACGTATTGCACAAAGTTTTCAAGGATATATTTAGATTTTCCTTTTTCGACGTAGTGCTTCATTATTAAAAATACTCGTTGACTGTGATGATTTTGAATCTTGATAAATGTATTTAAGCATTAGCATGTAGCATGTTAATTTTTTTGTATTTTGTATTAGAATATTTCTGATGCAAAATTAGTATGCCATCTTATTCAGGGATAATGCATATCATCGAATGTCAGTTGCTGCAAGTTTGGTCCAAGGTGTTTACGTGCTAGAAAGGGACCGCCAAGAAAGACGTGAAGGTCCCAATGCTCTTGCACCTCCTTGGTGGGCGTTCTTTCATTTTCAGCTATTTCGTCCACTTGTAGATGATGTTGATTGTTCCATCTTTGGCGCCATTTACGAGTTTAAGCCTCCAGCTTCTCAGTATAATGACACTTTATATAGAAGCCCACGATATGTGATTGCATTTCGAGGTACTCTAACAAAGGCAGACTCAGTTTCTCGTGATATAGTGTTGGATATCCACTTTGTCCGGCATGGACTTCATCAAACATCTCGCTCTGACATAGCTATCCAAGCTACACGAAACATGGCGGCCACTGTAGGTGATTCAAATATCTGGTTGGCCGGTCACTCCCTGGGATCAGCCATGGCAATGCTTACTGGGAAAACAATGGTCAAGAATGGCATGTTTATAGACTCTTTTCTTTTCAACCCACCATTTATTTCTGCTCCAATAGAGAGGATTAGAGATAAGAAATTGAAACTTGGGATTCGAATTGCTGGAAGTGTGGTAACAGCCGGACTCACCCTTGCTATGAAGACTAAGCAGAAGGATTTGTCCTTGGACTCATTTGCTGCTTTGTCTGCCTGGGTGCCATGTTTATTTGTGAATCCATCCGATCACATCTGCTCAGAATATATGGGATATTTTGAACACAGAAGGGAAATGGACGAGATTGGAGCAGGCGACATAGAAAGGTTAGCAACTCAAAACTCAATCGGTGGTCTGCTGATGAGTGCGTTTGGGAAGGAATCTGAGCCCGTGCACCTCATTCCTTCTGCGTCTCTTACAGTAAATGTAACTCCTTCACGAGATTTCAAAGAAGCCCATGGGATTCACCAATGGTGGAGACCTGATTTGCGCTTGCAATACAAGCTCTACAAATACAAATAGTTTTTGTATATTTGGCGCTGTTGGTTCTTGTTTTTCATGCCAAGACTGAAATAATTCATTTTCAACTTGAGCAATGTATATTATAATTCATTGAATTGTATTTGTTGTTCTGTAAATTGAAGCATTGGCGGTGGTTCTAACTTTACCGAATGACAAGGGTCATTAACCATGTGGATGAGGAGCACTCATAAGTAAAGCCACTTTTTAAGCACAATGTGGAAAGAAACTACCTACTACAATGAACAATCTGATTGGTAATAAAAGTAAATATGTGAAATACAAGTCGAAGTTTAAAACCAAGATCCTAGAAACGAAACAAAATAACAGCGCAAGTAGGCATGATTGAAGCTACGGCAATGGAATCGTAGCGTAGCAAATGGTGATCTTGCAGAAAAACACAAGTCACATAATAGAGCAGACGGTCTCAGGGGTGTAAAAGGGATGAAGCTGACGTGGCGGAGGTGATTGAGGGGAAGACATGATGGGAGTCTCGTAGAATAATTGGTAGCAAAGATAAGGATCAGAGTCACCAAAATGTAAGCATCCATACTGGTTAAATCCATCTCTAAAGGTTAAAGGAGCCATTGCTACATATTCATCGTAGTGAAGATAACGCGCCCGTGTTCCGTATGGGTATTGGTAATAACCATGAGGGTACCCATACCCGTATCCATAACCACCGACTCCGCCGTTGACATGAAACGTTTCTTCATGTTTTCTTGCATTTGCTTTCTTCCTCGATGCTTTCTCTCGCTTTCTGTGACTGAGATGGGATGCGTTCTACAAAACCCAAAAAAAAAAAACCATATTTAGAAGCATTAGATTTGAAAGCAGAAAGAGAGAAACAGAACGTGGTATGTTTGGGAAAAACCATGTGGTTGCAGGCCTCCATAGAACAAACAGTACGGGGTGATCGAGCTCTTGAGGCCAAATTGAGTCTACGTAAGTTTTTAGTTTCACCTTTTCCTTTTTGAACGCTAAAAGAGGGCCTGGTCTTTTGGGCGTATTTATAGCTGGTCTTGGCCGGCTACATAATTGGAATTTATGTACAGTATTATCACTTTTCTTTCCTTTGGAGAATACGAGAAAGTATAATTTTAACTCTTCACATTTTTTTAGTTTTTAAAACTATTTTTATAAAAAAAAAAATTTAAATGTCAACTCAGAGATACACTTATTATTTAATTTATTGAGTTATATGTTTAAATAATTAATTTAATAAAAAAATTTATTAACACTTCAAAATTACAGTACCTACTCCTTATGAATTTTAATTTAGTTAATTTAAATAAAATATTCAAATATTATTATTTCAGAGTGACATTAGTTAAATAAATTATTTAACTAAGTAAATATGTGTTTAAATTTATATTTTTTTATTAACTTCTTTTGAGCAAATTGGTCTAAAAAAATTGAAAAATTAAATTAAATCTTGGAGAATCCGTAATTGATGAGATATGGCTCAAACGTAGGTAAACTTTACGAGCGTAGCGTGACTTTGGGAATTTCCTTTTATTTTGCGACTCGCGATAGGTTTTCAATATTATGATAATAGAAAAAATTGATTTCTATGAAACAAAAAATGATAACTTGAGGAGGAAATTAGTTATGAAATGATTAGTGAAAATTTTAGTGTATGCTTTTTTCCAATATTAAAATTTATTTTTCAATTAATTTATAAATTATCTAAAATGGACAAGATAAAAATCAAGCCATGATTTTGGTTCGATCCTGCCCTATTAGTATTCTACACACAGATATATATATATATATATATATATATATATATATATATATATATATATATATATATATATATATATATCAATTTAGGAAGCTATCGAGCTTGTTAATTAAACCAAATTGGCTGCAATAAGATATTTAAAATATGAAATATAGATGGAAATAAACTAGAGGCGAGTCAAAACCATTTAAATATCTGTTCGAGCCGAGCTGAAATCCCGCTCCCCACTTGCAAGTTCTCCCTTGGTTGCATTGTAAATCATAGGTTCTCTCTCTATTTGTTACCCCTTTTTTTAAAAAAATGGAATTAATTATACGACACAAATCAGCTACCTTGAAGAGAGCCGCATTTCACGTTCTTCTTTCCATTCCCCCACACCAATTCTCCTCTCTCTGTCAGAGTCACTCTCGGAGTTGGCATTGGCATCCAATTTTTCCATACCTGCTCCAATCAACCTCATCTCCATAATCCTCGCCCTTTAACTTCTATCGAGAAAGGAAAAGTATCCCCACCACCACCACTATTCCCTTCCAACAATGTCTAGTGGTTACTTCAAATCACAATCACATAACACCAAAATTTTGATTTCAATTTCAAATTCCTAATAACGATGCCGAAATTTCGCATTAAAGAGGGAAAAAAAAATATAATTTTTACAATTTCATGCCTACGCGGTATACAATTCAGAGTTCAGAGAACCAAATCAGGAACTGCCCAAAGACTGACAATTAATAGCTACAGTTACAAAAATTGAAATGAACGAAGCAGAACAAGGGAAAGAATTAGCAGTGGAAGCCTAACACAGATCCATCGCTCACTGCAATGGCCACCTTACATCCAGCTTTGGTCTCCGCGCGATGACTGAAGAAGTGCAGCACCTTCACCCGCCCCGCCATCTCCATCCTGGATTCGATCTCCATTGTGGGTCCGATCCTTAACCCATCGGCGATTGTGGGCCCCAAACTCGTCGGAGTGGACAACGGAAAAGACTGGACGGAGAAAGTCGCCGCCATGAAAATGGTTTGTCCGGCGTCGATCTTGCCGGCGGGTATGAACATGAAGCCAACCTGCTTACCGGAGTAGAGAAGCTGGAGGGAGCTATCGTAGTGGGAAAAGACGGCTCTGTTGGGATTTCGGACGGAGGAGTACTGGGAGAAGGTGAAATTAACGGTGCCGTTGGAAACGGAGAAGGAGGGTAGCTGGACGGCGCTAACGGCAATCTTAGGGTCTTGAGGCTTAAAAACTGTGAAGTAAACTATGAGGATAATGATGACAAGGAAAATCAAGAATATGGTGGCCACTATACAGGAGGCCAGGTTCGTGCGGCCGGACGGGGGCCTCTGAGTATGAGGCTTCGGCATTTCCCTGGATCTATGTTAAAGTTCAGTCGAGCGACTTGAGAGAGTGGGAAATAGAGGCGTGTTTGGATGCCCCATTGCAAAAATGAAAATAATATAAGGATGAGAATTGCAAAGACTAAGACCTTGTTTGCTTTTGTCTTTTTTATTTTATTTTTTTCTCTGGATTTTTGTTGACTTCAAGTGGAGCTCTGCTTCACTACTGTCTACTGATGTGATGTGGGTCCCTTCCCTCTGGCAAAGGCATTCGGGTCCCACCTCTCCCCGGTGCGTTGCTTTTGGCTAATATAACATTTGCCTTGCCAAACATTGAGTTGTTACCATTAGTAATTGTGCAAAACACAGAAGTAAATAGCTCAAATCTATGGGAGTTTGCTTACAAGGAAGAATTGGTTGGAATATCCCGAAGAATTAATGGTTGAAGCCAATGCTTATTTCGAAATCAAGACAGAAGGGAGGTAATCCACAAATAGTGGGCACTTTTCAAAACTATTTTGACGTTTGAAGTTTATAAAAGGAATTAGCCCGTGTTTTGCAGCTTTCGGCATGTCACCCCTTGGGAGTCAGTATTATTGGTTGGCACAGTTGTTTTTATTTTTTTATTTTTTTGGTGATTGGCAACTAGCAAAATAATTGAAGGGCAACCCAACTCTGGAAAAATTAAGAGTTAATGTTATTTTTCCACACATCACTTTTACGACAAGTGGGGGAGTTTTTGCTCACGCCCATCCCCCACTGCAAGAAAGGACGGGTTCACTCAGATTTCTATCTTGTGTAAAGCACAGGTTATTAATATTATAAATAACTACTTCAAGCCTTTTTACTTTATGATGGAGATAGCTCTTAAACGTAGTTTCACGATTGAATATTGTAAGTATAGATTATGATCGAATCACTACACAAATTTGAGTTTGCAAAATACGAAAGAACTGACAGAAAGCAATGCAATTGGCCTAGAAGTAGAAGTAACAGAATACTTGAAAGTAAATATAATAGCATCAACTTTTTCCATTTGAGTTTTTTCCCAATACACAAACATAATGTGAAACACTATGCTTAACTAGGATGCTCTCCTAGTACTCAGTAAGATGTTTTCTTTTTTTAGTTTATGAGCATCCAACATGAACTGAGATTTACAAATATACAAGCCCACAGTTCTAGCACCTGTTTCAGATTCTTGAGAGTTGAGACAATCTTAAAAACATCCATAAAATCTGAGAAGAACAGAGGTTATGTTCAACATGCGGATGCCATCCCAAGAAACAGTTGACAGAAGTGAGAGATAACGAAAAGCGTCAGGCTTATGTCCAAAAACACATAAAGCCATCGCACTTAATATAATGTGAAATCCATCCAAAACTGGACTAGTCACTCACTTAATGGTATACATACAAGTATATATAACCTATTAGATCAGAAAAAACCTAATTTGCAAGCTGCTTGTCAAGGCGGGAATCCATGTTGCGGGAGATGGCTTCAAGAAATGCAGATTCACTGATGCCAGGTAGCAAGGAATCCTGGGCTTCAAGAATGATCTCCTCAATTACAGATTCCCTGTTCATGTTTTCCCTACACATAATGCTTCCAATAGCATAAGGAGTGAGACCTCTCTCAACGCCTTTCTTAAGCAGCATTGTTGAAATGCGAAGTACTCGCGCACACTCGAGTGGAACATCCCACCCATAATATTTCAAAAGTTCTATATCCTTTTCAGCATCCATTGAATGAATATAATCAACTGTATCAGGAGAGTAAGGTTGGCGTGCTTGCGGCCAGTAAAGCCAATCAAAAGTGCAATCTTCAAACTGCATCAGATGAGAATATACATTATATATGCAAATTAATCAATTCATCAAGAGACAAGAATGCATTTATGGCTTACTTTCCCTGGTAGACTATAGCCATGATCAATTGGAATGAGCACAGTCTGACCTCCAGCCTCTTTTCTGAACAATATATTCCCCGCATGCCTATCGGCGTTAGCCATTCTTATATCAAGCACTGTAATCTTATGCACCTCCTCCACGGGAAAAGCCCCTGGTCCAATGTCCTCACAGTTACCATCATTATTCATGAACATTTGTAGAGACCCTATCTTAACATGTTTTGATGAGCAACTATACTCCTCTGGGTGGTTAAATCCTCCGTGTAAGCACTGCACCATAATGGTAGGGGGAACACCAGCAAAACCTATTGCTTCACCTGATACCTCGCGTGGTCCACTCCTAGGATGGTCTAATATGTAAGCTGCAACTTCTCTCACAGCTCCTTCTCCCACCCTTGTCCCTCTTTTCAAACCTTCTCCATTAGGTGATCTCGGGAGATCTCGCGGGTTGTTCACAGCCATTGGCTCCTCATCAATGGGCTTAAAAACCGAAACATGCTCCTGCCCTGCTGAATCTTGCATGAAGTAAGTCCCTCCTGTGCCCTCTGAGGACCTCACTGGCTGATTCCCTTTCTTCAAACCATCATAGGTGGAGTTTATCATGTCCCAGAGGAAAGGGAAAATTTGTATCTTGGGATTCAAAATTATTGGTTCCAACCAGAAATCTACGACAGGTGGTATCTTCGCTGCCACCTCAAGCTTCTTGTTCCAATTCTCTGCGACTTGGACACTCTCATCTGTGCTTTCACCTGAAGTAGCAGCCACAACAGAAAGTTCTAAATCTTTCTTAACGTGTGTAGCCCTAACCTTGGCTGATTTTTGAACCAGCAAATGAATCACATCATCATTGCTTTTGCATATGTCATGAAACACTCTCTGGTCGTCAAGCTTTTCGCCATTGCAGAAAAGATCTTGATCCTCGAGATCAACAAAACTTTTCCCCTTCTTTTTGATGCGTTGCTTAAGATGGCCTACATTTCTATGTCGATCAATGTGAAATTCAAACTCCCTCCCACAAGTTGTCCTAACAACGATGAACAGTAGATCAGAAAGCCGGAGAACCAGATGAAGAACATTACCACCAGTGACACCGTACTCCTTGATGAGAGTGTCGTTGCGGGCCAGCTCTCTGCCTCCAAAAACTAGCTTCTGCTTCTTCACTACAAACCCTTTACATGTCTGAATCCTAAGTTTCACTGACGAAATTGAATCGGACTCCAACACACGCATAGGGGTCACGGCGCCGTCGACAGCAAGATAAATTAGGATGGATTCACCAAAATAAGGTCTGAGCTGACCTTGGCAATATACCGACTCTGTGCGAATCGGGCTCCGAGCAACATTAGCAACTGACATTTTTTTTTTTTTTTTTTTTTTTTTCAAATTTCAGGGTCTGAAGAAACTGAAGACCTTTTTTCTGCCTAATTCTAATTACAGCAGGATCATACACCAAAGAAGTCCATCGACGACAAAAGGTATTCAATCAAGGTGATCGAAAGACCCAGGCATAAATTAATGAAAGAAAAAAAAAATAAAGAAGAAAAGGAAAAACTTGGATGAAAAATTTAAATTGTTAGAAGATGTTATCCTGAAAGTTATAGATTTTGTGGTGAGACTTGAAATCCGCAAGCTTAAAGTTGAAACATTTCTGTGAATTAAGGGCCAGCTAGAAGAGGGAATTATGTAGAGCGCAATGTCCCGAACGAAGCATGAACGAGTACGACTGAGGGTGGATTCTTACCGAAGGGAAAGAACCGAAAGTAAATGTGGCAGGAACGTGAGCTTAAATGGAAAGAGTTGCAAAAATGGGGATGAATTGGACGGATTCCGGTATTTTCGGAGATTGGTTTTGCATGGAAGCGAAAATTTAGCCGAGGTTGTGCGTTCCCACAAACTTGGTCGTGGACGAGAGAATAAAAGTGAAAGAACGGTATTGTAGGGTTGGTCGTTTTATGATCCAAGTCCTAAAAGGGGAAAATATTACGTTTTTTTTTCGGTTGGCAAATCCAATATTATAGGGGACAAGCTCCCACTTTAACCCCAGACTCCAATCCAATCACCTATCCAATCAAGTCATGAATGAGGTACTTAGTATGCAACAAAAATTTACTAATTAAATCCCGCTCCATACTCTTCAGTAAATGCATGGCGTATACTCTATTAACAAATGAGTGCTGTTTGGATAAACATATCACTAGCTCATTTCTTCTTTTATTTTATTTTATGACCAACTGTTGGGGGGGGGGGGTCTCTCCCTTTCTCCTCCTTATACAAAACAATTCTCCTTTTTATAATTTATATTCTACCTTAAATTATTCACTCTTTTATATATATTTTTTAAATTTTTATTAATCAATGTAAATATAAATAATGTGAAATTCTGAATTTATAATTTGTCAAGCCTAATTGCCAAAATTGTTTTTGTATTATTTAAAAGTTTAAATATACGTTCACCTTTGTTCATTGGGTGAGGTACCATTACTGACCGTTACGATCGACCAGACCGAACTATTGCATATGTGTCAACGGCACACTTTTTTTCATTTTTTTCTTTATGGATACAATAATTTCATTACATAAGCGCTTGAACCAACTCATGTTTCCAAACAGAATCTTGCACGTCATGTTTAAATTTAACTGGCTCCATCAAAATTCATAAATAAAAGTTTTATATTTTTATTTTATTTTGCTATCCCTACCAATAATATTTTTTTTTCAAAATCTTAAAATTTAAATTTAAAAAAATCGATGAATTATTATTATTGTGTAGTGCAATATATGATCATTAAAAACAATGTTTAATATTTAAAATGTTATGAATATTTTATGTAAATACCCATCATCTTGATCTTTCGATTATCTTATCTTATAAGATATTATTTTTAATAATTATTTAAAAAATAATTATCACTAAAAAGTTATTTTACAGTTGTATACTACTATTAAAATTGTAATATCTATTAATTAGCTTTTTATATAACATATCGCATCTAATTAGATTCACATGATATTTAATTTTATCTGTATATTTTTAGTAACATTTATATAGTCTGTAGAGTTACATATTTACTTATATTTTCACTTTTCTTTTCTTAGTTGAATATACAAAATTTTTAGACTAATTCAAGTATTTTCAAAATACATAACCTTAGAAATGAGAAGGAAATTCAAATTATACAAGCATAAAATCCGATATTTACAACCAAATAGTATCTCTTGCTAGATACAAACATTTACATGTAAAACTCGCACTGATTCATATGGATTGACCATCTACTAAGCCATTCCATGTTTACATATATACAAAGCTTTCATCCATAAGCATACATAAAGGTTAAGTCACTCTTCGGGACCTTATTGCTCACTATTTATTAGTGTACCTAGAATGTAATTATATAGACATAAAAAAATGATATGACAATCTCAATAGCTAGCAAAACTTTCATACAAACAACATACATTTCACTTCTTAAAACATTTCAATTTATTTCACTGAAATATAAGCACTTATCATACATACATACATCATCTTGGTCACACTAGGAACCCATAATATTTTTATTTACTTACTCAATGTAATCCCATACCTATAAAAGGGTTATACATATCCTATTATTGGCCAATACATAAGAGAAATGAAACTTACTTGATACATTTTGGATACCCTTAAATTCTCGATAATACATACATAATATATTTTTAAATCATCATTCATCATAGTATAAAAGTCAGGCAACCAATGAAATTGATAAATTCAAGTTCATAAACATAAATAATATTTTTTTTAAAAAAGTTAGTTACCTCAATTCCAATACAATCACTTCATTTTTAAGGCTGTCAAAGTTATAACCAATTACTCAAATTAAAACATATAAAATCATTTGGCTAATGCATGTATATGAGTACTTAAAATCTTAAGTCTCTAATTTAAGAGTTTTTGCTACCCTAAAAACCTATGATTCTATTCAATTTTAAAATTATTATTAAATATAACAAAAATTCTCTAAAAATTCTAAAATTTTGCATAACGGTTTCTTTTCATGTATATTTTATTTCGTGAATTTCTCAGCCTTTAACTCTTCCGTTCACCCCAAAAAGTACCTCCATAATCCAAAACATTGCAGATTAGTTTC
This sequence comes from Gleditsia sinensis, assembly GCA_037074535.1. Classification (NCBI taxonomy): domain Eukaryota; kingdom Viridiplantae; phylum Streptophyta; class Magnoliopsida; order Fabales; family Fabaceae; genus Gleditsia; species Gleditsia sinensis. The sequence continues at coordinate 68,292,723 of CM073467.1, forward strand.
GGTTCCATTTTTATTCTGTTTTCCATTTCTTTGGATGGGTAAAAATTCTTAAAAATTTGTGATATTTGATATGGAGTATCCTAAATATATTATATAATCACCATAAAAATTTTAAATAAAAAATAATTTATTTGACCCTTCAAATAATCTAATTTTTATGGCTATATCCAATTATAGTATGTTCTGACTCACTTCTTGTCATACATAATTTTTATATTTTATTATATGTTTTAAACTACCTAGAATTCTCTCAAATTTGGTGGAGAGATTGCTCCAAATGTCTAGAACATAGTATAAAATTTTCATATAAAATTTCAACGTCTACCCCTTTTAGTTTCGAAACTTTCCATTAATACCCTAAACTGTCTTGCAGATTCTTTTTCATACTATTTTTATTTCAAATGGCCTAATTGTAGGTTTTTAAAAATCACGAATTTTAAAAAATTTACTATAAATATTTCAAGACGTTATATACAAAAAATTAGAATATTTAAAGGTCATTTACTCAATTTATCAAACCAATTTTTAAGGTGCAAAAACAAAAGCTTCCTCGTGTAGATTTTACGGTGTTTCAACATATTTGTTACTTAGATAGTAAAGATTATTCTCTATCACTAGAGTCCCATGTTTTCAAAATTAACTTCTTGCATCTCATATTCAATAATCACCTATGTAAAACCAAAAATGAGTTCAACTCTCTACAAATCAACTTTCTTCAATAGGAGAAACTCACTTTGTGTAGAAATACTCCTGTGGCTCTCAACTTTCAACTTGTTTCTCCTTTTGATTTTTCTTACAAATTCAGCTACATTTTTTCACAAAATATATAGTGAGCGAGGTTTCAAATTCCAACACTCATTCCCTCTCAATTCTAGTTGCTCTCTTTTTCTCTCATTGACTCTCAATTTTTTTAATTGTTATCTTTCTGTCTCCCTTGACTCTCAATTTTTTTTTTGATTGCTCTCTCTCTCCTTCTCCCTCTTTCTATCTTAAACTTATTGGCTACTCTCTCTATTTTGTCGCTAGTCTTCATAGAGCGAAAGAGAATAAATGGTGTTATATAAAAACAAAAAGGGGTAGGTATGATGCTATAATAATAAACATTATGATAATAAAATTTGCTAGTTGGGGGTGTATTGTAGTGCTACTTGGCATCTCTTTAGATGCCTTAACTTAATTTAGTTTACTACTAATCTAAAATTTTTAGTATTCTAGAAAATAAATTTGTATCATTTTCCTATCAATTATACTCTTAAAAAATTTATTTATACTATTTATATTCATAAAATATAATAACATATTTTAAAACAAAATTTTTAGGAACTAATTACTTAAATTTTTGTGTGTGTTTTCTCTTATTTTCAAATTTATTTAAGATTATTAGAGATTTAAGATGTTATAAGAATTCTCTCACCTATTTATATAAATACTCTATCATATATAAATAAAAACAACGTTTCATTCTCTTGTCTTTTTCTTATTTTTTATTATTTTTAAATTATTTCATAACACAAAATATATTTTATGATAATAAATTTTAAATAATTAAAGATAATTTGCAACTTGAGTACTATAAAATATGCATTGTTAATATTGATTGACATATAACTCTAGTTGGCAAAAAAAAAAAAAAACTAATTGGCATAAAAATGTCTCAAATATTTGTTGATTGACAAAAAGGTGTTAACGATTTGCTGGATTTTAAAAATAAACATATAAGTACGAAGCAAACCAGATTTACCACTTATTACAAAAAAAGAGTCTTAGATTTAAATTGTATATTTTATTTGGAGCAGTGTATTTTGTCATTTTTTTAAATAAATAAAATATTACTATTTTTACATCAAGATAGGTATTAAAACAAACAAATAAAAGACAGAGGTAGAATAAATAAATTTTATAACTTCTGAAGACAAAAAAATATAAATAAATTAATACTATGATTAAAAAATATAGATGCAACATATTTTTTAAATTTTAGTCAATTAAATATTATATCTCAACATTAAAAAAAATACAGCTATTATAATATATAAAAAAAAGTGATGTATTATTAAAAACGCAACATATTTTGTAACATTTTTTTTGAAAATTAATTCTTTTTAAATTTTTTTATTTGTTGTAAAAACAGTGTTATAAATCTATTTTTTATTATTTAAATTTGAGTTTAAATTTATAAATTTAAATTCAAAGCTGTAAATTTAAACGAAAAATATGTCAAATATTTAAATTCTGAATTTATTTCAAAAAAATAAGAAAAAAATTTTAATAAAAGAAAAAAACTCTTTAATGAGAAAAAGAGTCTCTCCTGTTGAGAGAAAAATAAGAGAAGCCTGAAGAAACGCAAGAGGAAGAAGAGGTTAGAGAGGGCTGCTATGGGAGCCCCTCCTTGTGGCACTTTTATACTTGGGAGTCTCGCGGTGCTATCCTTTCGGAGGGTTGCAGTGTATTTTGTAGTTTGATAAGAGAGGAGAAGCAGCGTATGGAAGGGATGGAAGTCGAGCCCATTAAAAACAAAATGGGCCCATTATTGATCAAATGGGCATTAGCCCACGAGAGCCGGAGGAGGCCAGCTAGTGTGTTTGTGGGCTGAGGGCATTTCCGACATTTAAAAAGAATACAACAAGCTTTTACCCGCCAAAGGCCAAACTCCTCTACGGCTACCAAACTCTCGCCTCGCTCTGCTTCTCCCTCTCCCTGTCTCGCTGAATCTGCAACTGCAAGATAATGGCTGTCACTGTTCTTGTTTCCTTAATTTCTATTATTATATCATCTTTATTTTTAGATTCGAGATGTCTCCAATATCCTCAGGTTCTCCACAGCGTTCCACCAGAAGCCTACAGTCCCTTAATTTCACCTTCTTTCGATTCTTCAATGTCTTCATCCTCTGCTATGTCCATTCCGGCAACTCCTCCTTCGCATCCTCCTCCTCTAGTGCCCGCCTTGTTCGTCATTGGAGATTCCTCTGTTGATTCCGGTACCAACAACTTTCTGGGCACCTTCGCCCGCGCCAACCACCTTCCTTATGGAAGAGATTTCGACACGCACCAACCCACTGGACGATTCTGCAATGGAAGAATTCCCGTCGATTATCTTGGTAAGTTACCCTCTCTTTCTTTATTTTCCCAATAATTTCTTTATGATTCTTTAGATTCCCACTTGTTGGTTGCTTTCTGCATGAATGGCACCCCCCAAGTATTTATAAAGGATAACGATTGAATTTGAAAATATGTATGTTATTTGTGTTCCCGGAAAAAGAGTAGGAAATGTTCGAATGATGATATTTTTTTTTTCTGTGATACTTGCCTTAGTTGTCAAGATTATAGTGATCAAGTCGACTAGGCCAAATCGGTCAGTCACAGAAAGCTGAACAGAAAATTTTGTTTTACCAGAGCCAAATATTGAAAGGAAATTTTTCCACTTTTCCTCTCTTCACTTTGTTGTTTTAAACGAATAAACAAGTCTTTATGATAATTTCTGGGATGGCTGTTCTTGAATTGGTCGAAATCCGTATTTTATAAAACGAATTTATCTCCTTTCTGATTTCTTTTGTTCAACTGGATTAAGCATAGAATTTTGTAATTGTCATGACATTTTTGTATACTTCGGTATCAGCACTGCGTCTAGGTCTCCCCTTTGTTCCAAGTTATCTTGGGCAGACAGGAGCTGCGGAAGATATGATTCACGGGGTAAATTACGCTTCTGCTGGCGCTGGCATTATTTTCTCAAGTGGGTCAGAATTGGTATGTTTTCTCCTATTTTTCAACCTTATTTTGCACACCGGGCAATGAATGCGAATTAATGAGCAGGCAACTGATTTACTGTATCCTTGTGTTCTATTCCTCAATCAAAAGAAGTTAAGGTCCAAAGTTTACCTTGTAAGGTTTTAATCGTTGACTGCAGGGTCAGCATATTTCCTTCAATCAGCAAATTCAGCAGTTTACTGACACCCTTCAGCAGTTTATTCTAAGTATGGGCGAGGATGCTGCAACCCGTCTCATATTCAAGTCTGTGTTTTATATTTCAATTGGAATCAACGACTATATACATTACTATTTGCTCAATGTATCTAACGTGGACAATTTGTACCTGCCATGGAGCTTCAACCAGTTTTTAGCAACTTCAGTGAGACAAGGGATAAAGGTAAGCATTTATTTCTGATTCACTGTAGCCAATTTTTCCCCTTGACATCCTTTAGCCATGCAAAACCATATTCTAATTCTTCTCTTGGGGCATTCTGACCCTTTTGCTTGCATCATACTAGATTGATAACTGTAAGCCGATTAAAAAAAAAAGTTTTTAAATTTGCTATGATTATGGCATATATAAAGTTTTCATGTAATGTTCCTTTATTTCGGAAATTTTCTTGATTCCTACTTGCATATCGTCGCAACTGACTGGGTCACATTGATTCTTGATTTATTAACCTTGGTGACACAGAACTTGTACAACATAAATGTTAGGAAAGTCGTGGTCATGGGACTTGCACCAATTGGCTGTGCCCCTCACTACTTGTGGCAGTATGGTAGTGAAAATGGAGGCTGTGTTGAAGAGATAAATGACATGGTGATGGAGTTTAATTTTCTTATGAGATACATGGTTGAGAAGCTTGCTGAAGATCTAGCTGATTCCAATATCATCTTCTGTGATGTTTTTGAAGGTTCCATGGATATTCTAAAGAATCATAAACGTTATGGTACAAGTGTTTCTTTTAATTTTTAACCCGCCGGTCACAATCTAAAGGAGACATGTAGTTGCGTGAGCATCACATCTAATTCAGCTTTATGTTTCATAATCAGGCTTTGACGTCACTAACGACGCCTGCTGTGGATTTGGGAAGTACAAGGGCTGGATCATGTGCTTATCGCCAGAAATGGCATGCAGTAACGCTTCCAACCATATCTGGTGGGACCAGTTCCATCCAACTGATGGAGTGAATGCAATTCTGGCAGACAATGTATGGAATGGCGAGCACACTAAAATGTGCCATCCTATGAACTTGAAGGAAATGGTAATCCAGAAGGCCGAATGATCTCTCATATTGTGGTAATTAAGTAAGGTGGTACCCAATAGCCATCCTTGTATGGTAACAAGTATTTCTGCACTGAAAACTAATAGGAATTATGTAGATATGTGTAACATTGTCCAGTGGTTTATTCTAATATCCGGGATAACGTCAATGGTAATACAGATACCACAGAAATTATTCTTCTTGAGCTAGTATAATCTTCTAGGAAATTGAGTATTAAGATCCCTGCAAGTTTCAGTAACCGTTAGAGATGATTGGTATGAGTAATATGCAGTTGAATCACTTGTGATACGATGTAAATGATTCTGTCTATATGTAAGAACCCTTCCCAGACCATAATTATGACATGAATAAAGCATATTACTTTAAATATTGAATTGTCATATTCCTCAGTAAGGATGGATTTCGAGCCGCAAATTCCTTCCACTCCTCTGGATTGATCTTTCCATCTCCTTTTAAATCTGCTTCTTTAAATGTCTAAGCAACAAAAGAGGGATGAGCTAGTAATCAGGAATATTAGTAGCTACAAATTTGACATGATACATCGTCTTGATCTTGTGGATGTAAACTTCAAAGCTGGGGAGAAGAACAAGAAAGCAGCAAACCTGATCAATTATGGCCTCAATTATGTCTTCAGAAAGAGTAAAATCTGACTCCCTTTGTAGTGCCAATATCATCTCTCTTACCTTCCCCCACATATGTTGAAAGGGATAATTATTCAACATGTTTGTAAATAGAATAATCATGGGAGATATATCAAGTTCATGCATGTTTACCTCGCCACGTTCAATGAAGCCTGTTTGCGTTAAATCATAAATTTGAAATGCAACTGCCACAGTAGATATGGGAGAGTTCAATACAAATTTTGGAATCGCACACACACACTCTTCAGAGGAAATGCATACAAGCTGCTTTTTGTGCCTGGGATGCCGCTGGGTGGAAGACACTCATAGCGCGAACAAACTCTCCAAAATCTATTACTCCATCATTTTTTGAGTCAAATAAACGAAACACCTGTTGACAATTTTAGACGAAAGCAATTAATACTTCTGAACTACTTGCAAATCATCCTATAGGTACAATCTCATTCCTCATTCTACACGAAGCGCGCCTGTCTTTGGATCAACAGATGATCCATCAAAAAAAAAAGTGTTACATATGAGGAAGTTAACCCTGTCTGTAAAGAGACTCTGTATCTTGCTACTTCCAAATAAGCCCAGCTGAAACTCTTCCTGCAGATTGAGACACGATGATACAATGTTATTGTAAAAGCAAGTCTTACATGGTGCTGCAAGTGAATATTTAAACTTACTTTGCTAATAACCCCGTCATCAACCATAGAACTACTCAACTTCTTGAACAACTCATACAGTCCTTCAATCTCAGAAATATTAACTGCAAGAATACAGGCATAAAGAAAACTCATAAGCTAAAAAAGCAACATGTGCCCATCAATTGAAATAGAGAAGGAAAAAGAAAAAGAAAAATAGCCTTACAACAGGTTTGGGCAGCAAGAAGTGCTGTATCTTCATGCCCAAGACGGTGTTTGGAGCAAGTGCATCCCATCGAGAAGGCTCCCTTATTTTGGTCAGCTATGTACCACATCGTTTAAATGGCATGGAACAGTATGTCTGATTTCCAGTTTGCGCACTTGGGCAGAGCAGGGTTTGCAATGCAATTGGCTTCTTAAATGATTTATAAATTCACTAGTAGATGTGTGACAGAGCTGACAATGTCATTAGGTAGAGTGGGCTACATGAATCAAACCGCACTATATAGTCTATCATGAAACAATGCCATTACAAGAAACAAAGAAAAATTGAAGTTTTAAACAGATGCTGGTGGTGCGTGTGTAGGGGTACACCTAAGCCCAAGTGGACAGCTGTGCTCCATTTACTTCCACTACTCTGGAATTTGTTCAAAATGGATGCACATGCAGTGATTAGAATTTTAGGAGTCCCAGAGAGGTGCGTGATCGATGTCCTTGACCTTGACTTCCTTAGTCATGGAATCTAATTCCAATATTCTTTTGTCCTATAAAATGGTTATCGAGGTTGAAGCTTGCTCCGCAGTCCGCAGATGCTTAAAGATTTTATTCCTTTCACAAACACGCTAATCTTTCTCGCTCTTTTCCTTGCCCTAGTGAATGAATTATCCCTAACTGACATCCTTCATACACTTGTCATTGTATTTCGAGTTGCTACAGCAATTAAGACCAGCAATTATGCTCTTCGACACTGCAACTGCCTCCATGAATATTAGAATGCCCCACCAATAACCCATTTGACCAAATTACTCAATATCTCGTCACTTTAGCATCAGGAGAGTCTGCAAAATTGAACAAAACCTATCGAATCAAATCAAATTATTAAAAAATTTAAACAAAATTAATTTTGAATAGTTTGAATTGATTTTTTTTAAAATAAATTGAGTAATTTAATTCGATTTTTGATTGAAAAAAATTCTTAACTAAACTGAACCGAACCGACCGTCATATTATTTATGTTCTAAATTTTTTTTAATCCATATGAAATTTAGTTCAATTTTTTGAGATTCAAAATGTAAAATAGACAAAAAAAAATTAAAATAGGCCAAAAAAATGAAATAAATTGAAAAAAATTACTAAAATAAACAAAAAATTATTAAAATAGACAAAAAAATTATTAAAATGAGCTTATAAAATAAAAAAAATTGAATTAAACCAAACTGCTTGGTTCGATTTTTTAAATTTAGATAAATCGATTAAATTTAATTTTTTTAAAATTTTGTATAAACAATTCGATTTAGTTGTCCCTCTAAAATAAAATCAAATTGCACTACGAATACTTCTATTAATTATAGTACTATGAATGACTGAGCAAGTTTGACCCAACTAGATAAATATAAAATTGAGTCTTGACTTTGATTCATTTTTTAAATTGTGTGTTTTAATTATTGAAAAATTATTTTTTTAATAAATCAAATATGATAAAAATGTGATAATTTGAGGACAAATACTCTTGCTTTTACCAATAATGCTAAATTGACTTTTTTTTTTTTTTTTTTTTTTTATAAAAAAAACTATATAAAAATAAACACAGTACAAGGTATAATGTTGAGTTAGTTTCTCAAATCATTGCTTGAGGTGATTTTTAAGGTTCAATGTTTAAACAGTCAAATATCAAGTTAGAGGTGGTTACAAACAATCCATCTGGCATTATTTGTAGTCTTCCACCTCGGTGTGCAATACAAAGCTGGGGAAGGCCAGAGTTATATCCCTGCCAAAGCCAAACACAACCTCTGAAAATTTAATCATCATATATGAATATCGAAATGAGGAGTAAAAGGAAAGATAAAAGAGTTTGCATGGTAAGAATCAGTGATTACTGAGGACACACTCACTTTAGATATGGAAGTGTCATGATGTTTAGAAGAGACGGGTACTTCGCTACAAATTCTTTCCACTCTTGTTCATCAATCTTTCCATCTCCTTTTGAGTCCGCCTCCATAATTGTCTGAAAGTGAATAAAATTAAAGCCAAAACGAATGAGACAATATTGATAAGAAAAATGGAAATTGTTAAAGCACCTTATCCACAATTGATTCTGCAACATCATCAGACAGTGTTACGTCTGATTCGCTCAGAATAGCCAAGACCATCTCCTTCAACTTCCAGCGTGACATTAAAGCACAAAGAGGATTAAGGAATCAGATTTAGATCTTTTGAATTCTGCAATATGACAAAATCATAGGGAAGCTCTGCTCCTCACACAAAGAAAGAGAAAATTGGGTGGTGGTGGTGGGATATATTCACCTCGTCACGCTCAATGTATCCAGTCCGTCCAAGGTCGAACAATCTAAATGCAACTGCAAAATTCCATTCGTATCAAAGTAACAGGCAGAATTGAATGAGCAATGATATCTCTTCTCAATATTAGTAATATGGTACATGGACTGTACATGCTATTTTCTTCTCTTTGGGTGCATTTGGATGAAAGATGCTTAGTGAGCGAACAAATTCCTCAAAGTCAATTACTCCATTACGCTTAACGTCAAACATATCAAACACCTGCATTCAGTTTTTATAAGGGGAAACATTTAAAAATACATTTAGTAGTTAAGACTTCAAGTGAGTAGGCACCCTACGTACCCTGTCTGCAAATAGATTCTGTTTTTTGCTGTTCTCCAAAAGTGCAAACCGGAACTCCTCCTGTAAGTAGATAGAATCTTCAACAATTTAGAACATATTAATCAAAATGGTGATGTCTATAACTATCCAGTACCGGCCAAGGAAAATGGAAATAAATACCTTGTGTATAAAGCCATCATCAGTACTGCTTAGTTTCTTAAACAAGTCAAACAAAGCCTCCACCTCGTTCACGGTAACTGCCAGCAATAATTAAGTTTAAGGATGATTATGTTATGGAACTTTCAGCCCTACACAGGTTGATTGATGATAACATCATATCAAGTCCAAAAACAGACACCTGTTTTTCTACTCACAGCATGTCTCTGAAGCAAGAATGATGGGGTGTTCTCGCTTTGTCCTTTGCCTAGCCTTCTTGAAGCAAAAACAGCTCATAGAGCTGGACATAATTCAATCTGACACAATAACACCAGCGATTAAGAGCAATATGTTTGTTGATATATAATACATGTGAATGTTGAATGACGTTTGGTCTGGGCATTAAGGGTTATGGGAATTTACAAAAAGAACACGACAACATTCCTATCCATTCAGTTGTTGAGAATGACAAAAGTCAACCCAGAGTAATGAAGCCAGAATTGAAATGATCCCGATCTTTAGTTATACGAACAGGGATATAAAAAACTTACAGAGAGCAGAAGAAGTTTGTAGCATTCAGATTCCAAATGTTAGGAGTAGGACAGTTTCATTTGCAGAATGGAGTCCTCTTTCTTCTTGGTTGATGCTTGTGTTATTGTTTATAATATTCAAGTCAACCATAAATGTTGTTTGCAAAATAGCATAGGAAGCTGTAGAATCCATGGAGAAGGTCAAAAGTATTTTCAATTAATTCTTATAGAGATTTTAAGATTAAACTCAAGGTTTAGGTACGTAAGTGTAGGATGCCGGTCAGAATAATCTTTTGACGGTTCAAACAACCACTTTCTTTGAAATTTTTGAAAATAATGAAATGAGACAGAAGGAGGAAACAAGTGGGAAAATATATTTGCAATTTTGAGTTAATTCGGTTTGAGAGAGAAACTATCGATTATCTATATTTTGGAATTAAAATTATAGCCATTGTTAATAACCTAAATTCGTGTTTTTTTATTTATTTATAAAATTTATGAATAATTAATATTATAAAATTATGCAGCGGCTGCGGCGCCCCAACTCTTTCCGATTGGCCCAAAAAAAAAACAAAAACGAGAGTTTATTTGAGCTCCCTCTCTGTGGGAAACAAACCGCAGCGAAACGGGGCTTGCCTAACAATCTCGGGATACAACTTCATAATTACAGGTGATGACTTTAGTCGGATTTCCCTCACCGATTCCCTTTCCTTCTCTTCTCTTCTCTTTCATCAACATCTAATGATCTCCTAGTCTCTCAAAAATTAAACCTTCCTAGTTCCTACGTTTAACTTACAATATCGCGTTTGTTAGATTCTGGTTTGAGTCGCTACTTCAATGGAAGCCGATTTCGTCACCAATGACATGCTAATAGAAGACGCCTTTGAAGCCGATGACAATGCGAATAATGTAAACTCAACGGTATCTTTCCCTTTAGGATTTTACATATTTGCTTACTCTTAAGCTACGAAGCAAGGGCACTTCAAAAAGGATTCAAATTATACTGCACATTTCACTTTTTGTCCTCTCGGTGCCCATCTCAGTGTCAGTGTCCATGCTTATTAGCTCTTCAGTTATCAATTTATGCTAATTTTGAATACTGTGTTGTGGTTTCAATTTGTCTGGCACAAGCGTCTTTAATTTTTTTTTTCTTTTCAATCATCGGAAAAAAAATGTAATAGCTTCTCGGTTGTTTTAATGAGCGATAGAAGGATCCTTTGAAACGTAATTTAAAAGCGAGAATTTCGCTTCACACTTGTGCTGCTTAAATACTCTGAACAATACATTTTCTTTTGATTTGTTCAGATGCTGTATTAACCTTCAATGTTTCTTATTTCATGATATATTGGATTGAGGTTGTACTTGTAGTTGCTGATGTTTAGTTGAGCTGATAACACATATTTCTATGCAAATCTTGGACTTAAACTTGAATTAAATTCTATTTACATGACATATGCTTACCCAAAATAATGAATAACATAGCTGTTTATGACTTGTATAGATGAGATGACTTCTAAAAGCTATTGCTTTTGATATGTTCTTGGATTCCTGTAGTCTATTCCAAATAATGACATTACAAAGGAATTTTACAGTTAAAAGAGAGCATGTAAATTTTCAAAGTAGGATCGGAATGGACAGCTAATAAGTGGTAAAAGATTGACAATAAGGATCTTTCATTTCTCAAATTACTTGGAGGACCCTATTATATATTGGAGGTATCAGTGACATCTCTTAGGAGGTCTTCTATGCTCGCATTTCACGCCAAAAACTTTCAACTGTTTTTAAATTGTTCAAAATTAAGATTGAACTTCTTTTCCAAATTTGATTTTTATTAGTCAGGTACTGCTAACAAATGAAGGATTTCAAATTTCAAGCAATCTGTATGTTGATCATTGTCCATGATATTTGGTAGATACACAACCAAAGGGATCATTTGCGTATTATTGCTTGGTCAATTACGGTAATATTTTCGTCTGAACTCTTGATATTGGTAATTAGCAGGATAATTTATCTAATGAAGGGGAAAGATGTGGTATTTGCATGGATATTGTTATTGATAGGGGAGTTTTGGATTGCTGTCAGCACTGGTATGTATTATCTTCCTTTCTTCTTGAAATATTGAACTACTTCTTTATGTGCATAGTTGTTCTATTTATTCTATGATTAACTGGTGTAGTTTTCGGAGCATTCTCTCAAGACAGATTGATTGGTTTGATTTCAGAAGTTAAAAACAATTTATATGTATCTAGATCGTCACCCTTCCACCCCCCTCGAGTGGTTAGTTTGAAAGTGAGTGAGGGTTGGTGAGAGAAAGAATAAGGATGGTTTTATGAGGGAAATGTATAATTTTCTCCTTATGCCATTTTTGGTTTTCATTTTTTTCACTGTGTGGTTGAGGAGGTGGTGTCAATTTTCTTTATGTTTAGTGCCTCCCATCTTCTCTGAAAAAGAATAAAAGATGGAAACTTCCTCATTCATCATAAATGGTGAACAAATATATGCATGAACTGCATGTACTTTAATGTAGTGGCAAAGTCTATATTTATTAGAGTGTAAGACAATAGTGGGTCCAAAACTAAGTTTCCTTAATAAAGATACGCAGCCATTCCTTCCCATAACATCCAATTAAAATGCACCCTTCACTTCTTACCCCCTTTTTATTCTGATTGTGTTTTATCAGTGTAAATCTCAGCTTCTGATTTTGATGTCTTATGTATTTGTCCATTGGTAGTTGTTCTGTTCCCCCTCTCTGCTAATAGCATAATGGCTGTTATTGTACATTGCCCCCTTCAATTTACTTATTTTAATATCTTTATCACAGTTGAGGAAGAGCATATAGTGGGGTCAACTCTCAACTGTATTGTTTATTGTTATTTTTATTCTTAACGATGTTATTAAGTCAGTAAGTAATGGATCCAGTAAAATATTTATATTTGTTAATTCTTCCTTATATTGGTTTGCACTGTTTGACCTTTGAAAGAAGAATCCTCTAGTTGGATGTTTATGTTCATGGTGATATCCTTCCATGCCAATAGATGGGGCTTTGTTAGATGCCCATATTGAATAAGTAATGTTAAATTTTTAACGTTAACCTCTATGTTCTTTAAGAAAGTGTTGATTCCTTTCATTTTGCTGTCTTTAGGTTAAAATGTGAAACTGATATTTTGACCTGGTTTCATCATTTTATAGGTTCTGTTTTGCATGCATTGACAACTGGGCTACCATCACAAGCCTCTGCCCACTTTGCCAGAATGAGTTTCAGTTGATTACATGTGTTCCAGTGAGTGATATGAAATTGTAGAATGCTGCTTTTTCTTCGTTTCTTTAGTATTACTATTCAGGTTACAAACAGCCTATTTATACTATTCAGGACCATCTTTTTGGTGTTTTAATAATATAATTTTATGATGACTCTATTTTATTAATACATCTATTATGTTGGATAGATATTTTAATAATTAAAAGTTGGTGCTTGTTGGCACTAAGCATGTGAACTCATTATTGTGAAGGTATATGATACCATTGGAAGCAATAAAGTTGAAGATGACTCATTCTCCAGGTAAGTTTCTCTCTGTTGTTAGATTTGCATGATTGTCAGCCTTATTTTCACTGTCCGTATATGTCCACATACAATAAGCTTGGGATTCACAGATTTAGTACTTAAGTTCAACGTACCAGATTTCTTTTTGTTCTAGAAGCATTTAGCCTTGCATCACTATCTAAGTATCTATCACTTAATTTTGAGTTAATAACTTTACATTTTTTTAAATGCTTATGGAGTCTTAAATTGTATATAATATTTTCTGTTATCCTTCATGAATGCAGAGATGATGACTGGTCCATTGAAGGGAAGAGTAACACTCTGTCATTTCCCTCATACTATATTGATGAAAATGTAATTGTCTTCCACATGTTATATCTGTAAAATTTTAGGCAAAAAAGTGACCTCTGGTTAGTTGACATTAATGGCAGCTTTGCTTCTAGCATTTCTTTTGTGTTAGAGTGTGATCATATATCTCTTGCAAAAACTTATAGATACTTATCCTAAGTTGATTTCTGGTGTTTTCTACATATTGGGTTTTTATGAACTTACACTGTGTTACAAATTTTGGCAATTAGATCCTTAATGTTGCACCATCTGGGATTGATACTTATACCTTTTACTTTGGGCGTTATTTTCCTAATACCCTAACATTTTAATTTACTGAATATTTTCTTTAATTCCTCAATATTTTTTAAATTACAAAAATTCATGCAGGAACTTATCATCACTCAGGAAAGTATAATTTTTGACGTTACTTTCATGTCATTAATTGTCTTTTTGCAAATCAAGTTGTAGCAATAATCTTTATGATCTCCGTCATATTGTAGGCAGTTATTTGCTTGGATGGTGATGGCTGCAAAATTCGAAGTGGATCAGCAACTACTGAAGGAGATTCCAGTCTTGATACATCAATTGCTTGTGATTCATGTGATATATGGTAAGCTTAAAGTCATTGATTGGGTTAAAATGATATATGGCAAGCTTGAAAGGAGATCTTGTAGTTCAATATGGCATTGGGATTGTAAAATCTCAGCAGATTAATGTCTTCTATGATACTGTTAGTAGATTGGGCACCACTATAATTGCTGTTTGCCTAGGCTTAGGGCTCTGCTGAAAGGTCAGGGCCATTGGGCAGAAATTGTGTGTGTTCCTCAGCTCTACAAAGTAGCTGCTAACTGCCTATCACAAAATTTGGAGACTTCCTTGCTGAGAACAAACACTAATAGATGGATTGTTGTAGTCTAAATGGTAGGGCTATTGACAGTCATATTTGTCTATTCACACTTTAACTATGAATTATATCTCTCTAATCTACCCCTAGTTATGTTGTTTTCTTTTGATGTTAGGCAAACTCCTTATTCACATTCATTGTCTATTCAGACTCTCAATTACTTCTAACCTATTTATGTCCCCATTTAGTCCCAACCTTTTGTAATTTCGTTGTTTCTTTTCATAGATAAACTAACATTGTTTTTTTCTAAGAGTTTTTGGCTCAAGTGACACTTCCCAAACCATAAGTGTCATAGGTCTTAATGCATGTGAATTTGATTTCCCATTGTCCCTCCCCATGCAATATCTTTGGTTAAAAAAAAAAAAATCATCGTTTCCTTTTTTTTTTTTAAAGAACATACTTGTTGATAATTGTTTAAACAAAAACATTGTCTTACTATTTTCTTACTGCACTTGTTGTCACAGCAATGGTGATTAAAAAGCTTAAATTGTTTGAACAAAAGAACTTTTAATTGCAGCAAGAGAATATTATATTTCATGTCAAATTGTTGGTTTAAGCACACTGGTCATGGGCTGGCAAACTATTTTGCTATAATTGTGTCCCACTTAACAGAATAGCACGAAGGTTAATGTCCTTGAATATGCCAAAAAAATACGCCATGGCAGTTTAATCTTGGAGTAAATTACACTCTCCCTCACCTACACTCACACTTCCTTAGTTCCTTTAATTTCAATTTATACAAAAAACCTCCTCTCTGTTAGCTGAGCTTGTACTCTCCTCATATTAGATGAAATGTTCCTCCCAGAAACTCCCAATAGCTTAATTTAATGGAGCACAAATCACCAAAAAGTCAAATTAATGCTTATGAAAATTTATAGTAAGGGAGGTTAGTGAAATATTTTTAAAACTAGAGGAAGTGTGAGTGTAGAGGGAGCTTCTAGTGTAAATTGAAACTAAGAGGGGGTGTGAGTCTAGGTTTTAAAAACCTCAAGGGAGGTGAATCTAATATACTCTTAATTTTGGATTCTTGGGCACAATCTTATAATGTTAGCTGCTAATGGATTCTGGACTATATAAAGGGCTCAATTGTCTGTCCATCTCTTTGGAGTGCAGCAACTACAACTAATGGAACAAAAGTTCTTGTTAGATTATTAATGTACACTTAAAAGCCCCAATAATATTAAATTTGTGCTAGTAAACAAATAAGAAAGTGGTTTTCTTAGATAGCAAGTTAACAGCTATGCTCATCAAAGTTTGGGAATTTTAAAATTAAACAGTGGAGCAGAAATGTGACTTAAAAGGAGTATTTCATATAAGTTCACATTAAATTCAAAATCTTCTAATACTGAACTGAACCATGAAATAAGGTTTAGTTATAATTTAATAATACAGGTATAAAGATAAAGCGAAAAAAGTAATATGTGAAATCAATAGGCAAAATTAATGCAGCCTATTAAGCAATAATCAGATTCACTAAATTTATGAAGAGTTTACAGATGTTTACACCTTGCCTCTTACTGTTGACTGTTAATACCAATACAGGTATAGAGCATTATTAACATGTTATTGATATATATTAAGTCAACTTGCTTATAACTCTAAATCATGCTACATTAAACTTTGACAATTACACTCAAATTGTACAAATTTTTATTATTATAAAGAAATGGAAAATTCACATAGCTGTACTTGTGCAATAAAATCAATGTTTGATGATCTACTTAAATACAATCGCTGAAGGCATACCGGAAGAAATTGTATAAGAAAATCATACAAAAACAATATATCAAAATATTAAAAAAGTCTTAGAGACAAATAGAAGAGATACAAAACGAAATAATGTCTTATGTATGTCAATGTCCAAGCTAATTGCGTTATAATATAAAGAATTTTGTCAAGGTTCATACTTTCAATTTGAGTTTGATGCTGCTTCATTGTTGTTTGATCATATGAAAATTTGAATAACCATGAAAAGGCTGTAACTTTGTGAAAAGAAAAGAATTGGAAGATTAAAGGTATAGTTATTTAGTAATTTCAGAAAAAGAAGCATGAGTGTTAGTATGTGAAACGATAATGGAAGTATGTATTACAAGAAGCTTGATTCATATGAAAAGGAAACTAGTTTAGTAAGGTTAGTTTAGGGATTTAAACTAAAAAGTAGCAAGAGAGGAGTATGACTACATACATAGGAGTGCCAATAGCTGCATGCAATCTAAAATGTGGTTGTTAGAAGATTGATGGGAGGCATAGACACTTGCTCTCAAAACACACTGTAGATTGCTTGTTTAATTTTTTGTGTGGTTAAGGTGACACTATTAAGGTGCAACCATATACGACCAATCCATTCTAAATACATATTACATTATTGGAAGAAATGGACATGGGGGTAATGTAATAATATGAATCTTTAAAACTTGGACAATTTTTTTTTGGGGTGAAGGGGGGTTGCAGGGAAGTGGGAAGAGAAATTAGTTCATAAATATTTCCTCATTAGGATATTTTGAGAATCATCCCCTGAATATTGCTTGAATTGCACTGTGACAGGTATCATGCTTTTTGTGTGGGATTTGATCCTGAAGGTACATCTGACACTACATGGTTGTGCCCAAGGTAAATTGGTTTTTTTCTGGTTGTTGTGTTGGGTGTTTGTGCTTCCAATTATTGCTAAATGTGTTTTTTACCTGGAATCTGTATTTGTAGTATATCTGTTAGCATGCATAGAACATAGTGGGTAGTTGCTTATAAATTAAAATTAGAAAGTATAGAGTTTGAAAAGTTCTAGCTGTTGATTTTGAACTTTTTTTTTATTATGGATCCCTTTGTGTGGAACTCTTAGCTCTTTGGAAGCTGATAATCTGAACAATATACTATTAAGATATGGTTAAGTAGGTAAAAACATTGTCTACAATCGGAGATTTTCAAAAATATTCTGTTATCTGAAGTGTCCTTTTGAAAATATTGCTTAGCATGTAACTATCTACCTTTTGCTTGAAACACAGATGTGGTTTATAAAGTTGTCTGCTGACAGTGTATAATCAATTATTTTCATTCTCTAGTATTCTAAGTTAGGTTTTGTTTTAGATGTGTGCTGGATGAAGTTCTTGAAAGAATGGATACCAGTTCGTTGGAGAGGACAACCATCGAATGTAACCCAGAGATTGGCAACAATGAATGTCATGCTGAGGAATCCTTTTCAGGAAAAGTGTCCGTGTCTGTTGCTGATACTGGAGAGACAGCTGTTGTTGTCTCTTTGGTTGAAGGAAATCAATGGATGCCACCATCAAGCGAGAAGGATTTGTCACCCCTTGAAGTTAACAAGGATCCAATGACTGAATCTTGTGTTTCCATATCTGACACCAACAATCACCAAAGAAAGACAGAGAAGAAGATTATTTCACCAATCATGGAGGAACAGGAACTGGAGCTGTCCTTATCACACAATGTATTCTGTAGCATACCTTCTAACTCCTTGGGGCCTGATGATTTGAAGAAAAGTGCTTATGGAGAAAGGAGTGAACCAGGTAGCTTCAGTGAACCCAAGATACTAAATGAATCCCTCAACAGAACTAGTCCATCCAGAAATGAATCTGATATGGGTCTTCATCTCGGTTTGTCAGTGGGCTCTTTTTTATCAGGTATTTTATGTATGTTATTATATATCTCTCTTCTCAGTAGCATAAAAAGTCTATATAAACATGGATGGAGTTTGTTTTGGGCTATTCAACTGCAATATAGCCTGACTATCATATCTTAATGTGCTTCTAGTTGATGACATGGACATGAATGCAACAAAAGATCAAGAAAATGATATCCGGCAGTTAAGTCCAGGAGAAATTCAGTTGAAAGGTAAAGAACTGTTTTTGGGAATACAATTCGTTTTGCTTGCTTTATTTTAGTTCACTCTTGGACAATGGAAAAGCAATGATGGATCAAATTGGTAGCTCTGAAGCATTTGAACAAGTTTTTCACCATATAGCCTTATTGATAAAATGCTTTCAGGGTATGTAAAACCCAATTCTCATGAGGACAATGCTATAGTTATGGGTGGAAAGAGAAAGCATGTTGATAACAGGTAATTTTTCACGGGACTTATTTTGATCTTATATCATTTTAACTAAGTAGATCTCCTAGGTTGTTGCTGCTACACCAATATCCAGTTTTCTAGTTGTGCACCATCACCTTTTTTTTTTGAGGGAAGGGGGTGGAAACCAAATTTCCTGCTTAATTTTTAACACAGTATTTCATGTTTTATATATTGCAATGCATAATTTATACCTATTCTATGCGGGTGGGGGTATAATAACCTCCCTGGGGGAAACCATTTTCTTTGGTGTCTTTTAGATATGGTGAAACTGGATTGAACGTTTTATTCACCAGATACCAAGATGTACCATTCCCACATAGATAGAAATTTTAATATTACTCTAAAACCTAAGTTTGAATATCTAGTTGCTGGTTTTGGCATCATGCCCACCTTTTAAACTTTGCAGTTGTTGGCATAAAATATTGTCACAAAGTAGTGATGCTGCATGCAAAGACAAAATAACGAACTAGAGAACTTTGAATTTTGTCTCCTGCTCTTGGTATTTCTTTTAAAACACATTATAAGACAGGAAGAAAAGAGGGCCAAGTGCATTTATGCTCTTCTTATTTCTATGAGTGATTACAAGTGAAGTTTTTTTATCACCCATCTAACTGGATTGATTGTTTATTGTCTTTAAGTGCATATTCTGTTCAACTTGATTTGTTTTTCATTTTTTGTTCACTGCATGAGGAGTTCCTTTTCTGACTTGCTTTTGATTATTTCATTTCAATTTCTTGATGTTCAGTAATGATCAGGTTCACATAAAAGTTGATGACGGAGATGCCAAACTTGAACTTGGGGATGAAGTGTCACAAAAGAAACTTAGAGAAGATGGCAGTCAACTGATTAATGACAAGGACTCAGCAGATGCTTCTTTTTCAGAGAATACTAAAAAAGTCCCTTCCATTCCAGCTCTTTCCAGAGATGATGATTCAAAACATCGTCCAATGAAGGAGAATGCCACATCAGATATAATGAGTATAGTTAAAGGCACAAATCAGAGGATTTCAAAGGGACTTGGTGGCACTAAACCTTCTAATAAGTTAACCAAAAACAAAGAAAATATGGCAGGGTTGAGAGTGAAAAAGATCATGAAGAGAGCTCCTGATAAAGGGGAGTCGTCCTTGGTAGTCCAAAATCTAAGGGAGGAAATTAGAGAAGCTGTTCGTAACAAATCCTCTAAAAATTTTGGAGAAAACCTTTTTGATGCAAAGCTTCTTGCAGCATTTAGGGCTGCTATAGCTGGGCCTGCAACTGAACCTGTAAATAAGCTGTCGCCTATAGCTGTGAAGGCAAAGAAGTCTATGTTGCAGAAAGGGAAAATACGTGAACATCTAACGAAGAAAATTTTTGGGACTTCAAATGGAAGAAGAAAGCGTGCATGGGACAGGGACTGTGAAATTGAGTTTTGGAAATATCGTTGCATGAGAGCGACAAAGCCTGAAAAGATTGCAACTTTAAAGTCAGTTCTTGATCTCCTAAGAGAGACTTCAGAGAGCCCAGAATTAAGAGAGGGTCCTGAATGCCAGGCCAAGAATCCTATTCTTTCCAGGTTGTATTTGGCAGATACATCTGTTTTCCCACGAAAAAATGATGTCAAGCCACTTTCCGCCCTTAAAACTGCTGCTAACTCAGAGCAGAGTAAACATAACCCATCAGGAAGAGCGTCAAATCTATCTCTTGATGATAGTACTATTAAAGCAACAGAGATAAATAATGTTTTATCAAAGGCCAGAGTTTGTTCTTCTGAAAATAAAGTAAGTAAGAAGCTTGTTCATGGCTCCGTTGGTGATAGTTCAGCTTCTGGTAAAGTACCTTTAAGCAGACACTCAGAAGGGGCATCAATTTCTTGTTCTGGTGGTTCCAAAGTTGACTCAAAGGAGGTTGGCGTTAAATCAGATTCCATAAAGAGTGACAAAAGAAAATGGGCCTTAGAGGTTCTTGCGAGAAAAACAGCTGCTGCTGGCAAGAAAACAAATGAAAGTGAGCAAGATAATGCAAACCTTAAAGGAAATTATCCTTTACTGGTATGTAAATGATCTGCTTATATTTTATGATATCATGTTCTATTACCTTTGATGTTGGTGTCAGAAATTGTTTATGACTGTTCTCTGTTACTTCTTTCTTTTATTGTGAGTAGGCCCAATTGCCAGCTGATATGAGACCAGTATTGGCACCCAGTCACCACAATAAAATTCCTATATCAGTAAGGCAGGTATGCTGTGCCTTATCTCTCCACCTTCTTTTGGAAAGAACATCCATTGTAGTCAGTATATTAGATATGCTATATTTACCTGGAGTTTTTCTCTGTAAACAATTATGCTTGTGGAGATTGGAGAAAACCCTGAGATGAAAAATGAATGCTCTTTGTACACTGAATGCAAGTCAGGATGTTATCAATAAATATCAGGTCACAATGACAGAGTTGGAGAATGTCCCTATTTCTTACAATGGATTTCCTTGACAGATCCCTTTCTGCTGACTTGGAAACTAAATTTAGCTCATAGCTGACAATACTGTATTCAAATTTATATAACACATATCGCTAGTGCTACAGGATTTCCCATCCCCATCCCAATGGCAGTTCTATGGTTGGTTCCTCTATCACTTAATTGAAAGGATTCCACAAATTCTCAAAAATAGATTTTTTTGTTGTTGAAGAATTTGAATCTCCAAGAGATAGATGTCAGAGATTGGGATGAATTTCAGTGCGGTCCATGAAAATTTATATTTTAATTATTATTTTTAAATATTTTTGTAGGCTAGTGGAGTTTTATGTAAGTTTCATTGAATTGTTTCACAATAAGATTTATGTTAATGAGATGCAATTTACCGGGGATAGGTTTCTGCTTTCATACCTTCATGACTTTTAATGCTTTGTACAGACACAACTTTACCGCCTGACGGAGCACTTCTTGAGGAACACAAATCTGTCAGTCATTCGTCAAACTGCCGTTACAGAATTGGCTGTTGCAGATGCAATTAATATTGAAAAAGAGGTTGCTGACAGATCAAACAGTAAGCTTGTGTATCTAAATCTCTGTTCACAAGAGCTCTTGCATCGCTCAAGTAACAGAAAATCTAATGGAGTCACTGATTCAATTCCTCCAGTTTCATCAGCAGACCTTACTGATAGGTCAGAACAAAATGCTGATGATCTTTCAACTGACCCTGCAGTTGAAATAGCCCTGAAAAATGCTGGTCTTTTGTCTGATTCACCTCCTAGTAGTCCACACGAGAAGAGGGAAATATCCAATAAAGAAGATGATATGTCAGGGCCTGATAATATACTTGAACTGGATTCTCACCCAGAGATGGATATTTATGGTGATTTTGAGTATGATTTGGAAGATGAAGATTATATTGGTGCAAGTGTTGCGAAGGTCTCAAACCCACAAGAAGAAGAGTCGAAAATGAAACTCATTTTCTCCACCATGAACTTGAAAAATTCAGATACTGCTCTGGATTGGGTGGACTGTGAGAGGTTTGCAAACAATGAAGTGCCACGAGATCCCTCGTGCTCATCAAATCATAATGATGCAGGAAACAGGGACTCTGCAATTGATGCAGATTTTGAAGAATTATATGGCCCGGACAAAGAACCGCTTACAAAAAAATTTCCCGATGAGGAATCAATAACGTCACATGGAGAAGGCAATACAGGAACTATAACTGAGGGCAATGATTGTCATAAAGAACAAGTTTCGGACCACATAGTAAATGCATCATCTGAATTTGGGAATGAGAATCTCGCTGAGAATGTGCTTGTCTCTGCTATAGCTGGCAATTCGTCTAATATATCTGAGAGTAGTGAAGATGTCCGGAGGAAGGAAGAGAGATCTGACACTGCTGCTGAGCAGTCTGACTCTGCAAATCATATATCTAGGAAGGTAATTAGAAGATTGATTTTCCCTTATCACTTTATTACACCTGATCTTTTTATATGGAATAGTTTGTACCATCAAGTTATATCAGGAGTTGCCTGGTCCATGAAGCATCCACAATCTACTTATGTTTGTTTTCCATTATAAATTTTCCTGTAAAACTCCCATATTTCTATATTAGTCATTTATTTTGTACAGGTAGAAGCTTACATCAAGGAACATATTAGGCCACTGTGCAAGAGTGGTGTGATCACAGCTGAACAGTACAGGTGGGCTGTCGCAAAAACTACAGAGAAGGTTATGAAGTACCATAGCAAAGCCAAGAATGCCAATTTCCTCATAAAGGAAGGCGAGAAAGTGAAGAAACTTGCAGAGCAGTATGTTGAAGCAGCCCAGCAGAATAAAAAAAAAAATTATTCCTCGTAACATCCATGTCTTCAACTAATTCTGTTATTGATCGTTACTCACCTTTTCAGAAACATGCTCTAATGGTACAGTTGTGCATATATGTTATATCTAGCCGCAACTCATCATTACTGTAGTGATTCAACATAAAATGGGGATTTCTAGGTTTTGATTGAAAACTGATTTAGTGAGAGAAAAGGTAAATTGCCCATGTCCATGCTGTTGGTCAAATGAATGTCAGGAGCTGGATTGAAACTCATGTGTTAAGAACTGTAAGCTGTTAACATTACTTCACTAATGTTTTCGAAGTAGCTAAATTCGGTAGATTAGTGTTTGGTCGAGAGGCCAGTGTTAAAAAGCCACTGATCTGAAACAATGAGTGGTTGAATCATGTACAATCAACCTCTGCCCAGCACTGGGATGACTATCTGTCTTTCAAATAAACAGTTTGTATAAAGCAATCGTGATTTTTGGTCACAAAATGGTTGACACAAACATTGTCTCTACTATCTATTTAAATTTAATTGAATTATTAAAAAAATGTAAACAGTTCAAATTTGTACAAGTTAGTATTTTCCATATTATATCAAATAATCACTTGATCTAGAGATTTAAACCTTAAAGCTGAGTTTTTTAAATTATTAACATTATAAAATTCTTATTTTTTTTTCAGTTTTATTGCCATGAAGATGCTTTTTTAATAAACGTGTATTTTTAATATTATATCAAATAACCACTTGATCTAGAAATTTAAACCTCTATGCAGAGTTTTTCAGAATATCTTCATAAATTGTTAGTATTATAAAATTAATTATTTTTAGATTCTGTTAATTCTGTTATGAGAAAAATATATTCTCAAACAATATTTACTTCAACGATTAAATTTACAAACTCCATTCCCTTGTTACTGTAGCCAACCATTTTTAATACTTCAAAACAACATAATCAAAGCTTCAAGGTTTTTTTTTAAAAAAAAAAAAAAAAATTATCTCGTTGCACGGCGGTATTTCGCTCAGTTGTCCGCTGTTCTTCATCTCATCTCTTGCATTGCGTTCAAGGCGTCGGCTAAACGTTAAATCCTACTCCAACTCAAAAACAAACAAACAAAATGGGAAAGCCCTAATGTGATAAACCCTGCTTTCCACTGTATGAATCGTCCAAAACAATGACCACCATTGACATTCTCTCTTCGCCCCAGCTTCACATTTCCAAATCCTACCCCCACCACCGCCTTGGAACACCCAAACTACTGAAATTCAATCGAAATGCTCAACCGCAAGTTTTCTTCCTCCGCCGGTCGTTCAAAGTGCAGTGTAAATTGCATTCGACGGCCTCTTCACCAGCTGGTCAGCACAGCGACACCCCCAGGGACGATTTTGTGAGCAGGGTTTTGAAGGAGAACCCAAGCCAAGTGGAGCCTAAGTATCTCATTGGCGACAAATTCTACTTCTCGAAAGAAAAAGAGATATTGAGTAAAAAGTTGAATCTGAGTCTTCTAGAAATTTTGGCAAAGAGGTTGAACTTGAAGGCCCAGAGGAAGATAGAGGACAGTGAGGTCCAAAACCAGGTTTTATTGGGGAAGGGTTCTGTTTACTTGAATGACTTACTTAGGGAGTATAAAGGGAAACTTTATGTGCCGGAGCAAATTTTTGGAACGAAGTTATCAGAAGAGGAAGAGTTTGATAAGAATTTACAGTCATTGCCGAAAATGAGCATTGAGGAGTTCCGAAAGAATATGGATAGCGACAAAATCAAGCTGCTAACTTCGAAGGAGGATACGAGTTTGTTTTACGGTAATGGATATAGGGATTTTATCGTAGAGTTGAAAGAAGTCCCCGGTGATCGGAATTTGCACAGAACCAAATGGTAAAAGTTCTCCTCTTATTTTATTTTTTTAAATTTTCGGAAGACATATCTGCAGTATATTTATAGATTATGCAATTTTGTAGGGTTCTCAGGCTGGTTACCAATGATGCTGAAGCAATTTTGGAGGAGTACACTGGACCACGATATGAGATAGAGAAGCATACTACGGTTATGAATCCCTGTCCAACTTGAATGTTATATTATCTTATGCAAATAGAGAAAATCTTCGTTATGAGGGAAAATATAATCAACTTTATAGTCGTACTTTTTGCTTTTGCTAGAAAGGGGGGGGGGGGGGTTACAGTATCATCAGGGTTGAACTATTATGGTAGTTCTGTCCTTACATTACTTGCTGTAGTCAGTGTTCAAGTCTGGCATAGACATAGTAAGGTACTATTAAGATGTTATAATGTCATTTCTGTGGAGATAACCATATTTAATTGTTCTTTTTATTCTTGAAATTGTGTTGCTGCAGTCTTGGGTGGGAAAATTGCCTGAGTACCCTCATCCGGTTGCATCTTCCATATCTAGCAGAATGGTGGTTGAACTTGCTGTGGTCACACTAGGGGTGGGTATTGCGGCCCTTATAGTTGGTGGTTTCCTTGCATCAGCAATATTTGCTGTTACAAGCTTTGTATTTGTGACATCTGTCTATGTTGTATGGCCTATTGCCAAGCCATTTCTCAAGCTTTTCCTTGGAGTTGCTTTTGGAATTCTGGAGAGAATTTGGGATAATGTTGTTGATTTTTTCAGTGATGGTGGTATTTTCTCTAAGTTCTATGAATTTTACACTTTTGGTGGTGTATCATCCAGCCTTGAGGTGTTGAAAACAATTATGCTTGTTGTTTTGACTATGGTACTTCTTGTCCGTTTCACACTTTCAAGAAGGCCGAAGAACTTCAGGAAGTGGGTAAGTGAATGAGTTGATTCACTCATGCAATTTATTTTTACCATTGTGCATTAGTGAGTCAGCCAATTTTATTCCATGGAGTTGCCTGATCCGTATGTATCTAAGTGGTGTTTCCTTAATGTACAGGACCTTTGGCAGGGAATAGATTTCTCACGATCAAAAGCTGAAGCTCGTGTTGATGTGTGTGCTAATACCTATATTTACAAAATTTTCTGACGTTTTGAGGATCCTTTTACATTATTCTTAGTTTTCTAGCTTTGGTACAACTTGCTTTCAGGGTTCAACTGGAGTTAAGTTTAGTGATGTGGCAGGAATTGATGAGGCAGTAGAGGAACTCCAAGAGGTAATTCTTTTATACATTGCTGATTCTCACTTTGAATGTGCCAACATCTTTCATGTCTGTTGGCACATAAAAATAAGGGAAAGAAATTATGTGACTTAACAATTAAAGAAGTGGACAAAATTATGCCAATCTTGATGGAGTTTTCCTCCTCAATCTCTGTGATAGACATCTTTAATTTCTTTTCCACATATTATGAGCTGAATCTCTATTTATTATGTAAAGTTGCCTTGCCCTCTTAAACATGGTAAATCACTTGAAAGCTGTTTTTTTTTTGTCAAACTTATTGGGAAGTATTTTTAAAGTATTATAAAATTCTTAAACACTTGTTGACAATATCTAGTCCTTCTTCTTTTGGAAGACGTGTTATTTTAAAGGATGTTGTCTTAGTCAATGGCACACGATATTCTCTTCTGCATAGTTGCAATTTATGGTCATATTTAGCTGATATTTGTTTCTAATTTATATCTCTGCAGTCTATTTTTATGTCTCACTTTAGAAGTTATCCCTTTGTTATTATCATTGATTGTAATGAATGCAAACTTTTAATAGTTATTAATGTTTTTGTTTAGTTGGTGAGATACTTGAAGAATCCTGAGTTATTTGATAAAATGGGAATCAAACCTCCGCATGGAGTTCTTCTCGAAGGCCCTCCTGGATGTGGCAAGGTCAGACAGTTGTTCTCCAGTTATGCCAAATCTAAGATATGTATATTGTCTGGAATATCTTTTAAGTTTTCTCATGCTCTTGCAGACCTTGGTTGCCAAGGCTATAGCTGGTGAAGCTGGCGTTCCATTTTACCAAATGGCTGGATCAGAATTTGTTGAAGTCTTAGTTGGTGTTGGTTCTGCACGTATTAGGGATTTATTTAAAAGAGCCAAGGTGATTCTACTTCTGATTTTCTGGATTTAATTTTAATATGATGTATTGCTGCTAATATGATCATGAGCTTTGAACATTTCCTTCCTTGTTCTTCCACCCAATGTCTAATTAAGTTTAAAGCACTGCATGCTACTGATAGTTCTGACCTCACAATTTTTCACATTATGGGAATGGTTAGCTTTTAAGGGTATTGATCATATGATGATTCTCAACTACTTTTTCTTTTATATATTGTTCATTTATTTGATTAGGGTACCAAAAGCAGCATCATTTGAATTACTGAACTTTAATATGTTTCAATAGAAATGGAGAGAATAGAATGGGAGGCATCTTTCTTTTGGTTGCTCCCTAAAAGAAGAAAAAAAATTAAAATAGCTATTTGTTAAGTCTGCCTTGCTTATGGAAAAGGTGGGTAAATTATCAGGTCACAAGGTGTCATAATGTTTCATGTAGGATATTTCAGAGTGTAGGGCTTCTTTTTCTCTTCTAAATTTTTGCAAATCGTGTAGACTGTAGTGTTTCATGTTGTATGCTTCATTGAACAATTGATCAACTAGAATTCAAATGCCCTTGTTTCTCTTTGCAGGTAAACAAACCATCGGTTATATTCATTGATGAAATTGATGCATTGGCAACTAGGTATGGGTTTACTTTGTGACAAATTTCAGAAAGTTATGAATTGTTTCTGTGTGTTCACACGTTTAATAAAAAGCATTTCTGTATAACATGTCTACATTATTTAACCTTGAAGCCATATGGAGTGAGTAATTTGGAAAACCTGGAGTCTCAGAGGAACATCTAACTTTTTGTTCAACCCACTGGTCACTGGAAGTAAAAAGAAAAAAAATGTAGTCAATCCATCACGAGTTCTTCATAGGCTTGTATCTCAAGTAATTCTAGTAGCCACCATATTGCATGCATTGTAAATGAATTTGTGGCAATCTAGGTATTTCTCCAGTGTCTTTAGCACTTAATCACTCTGTTCTTAAAATAGGATACAGGACAGGAGACATTTCGTTAGGTTTATTTTATATTTTTAATTACTTGTAAGCTCAAGTTTGTAATCATTAGTACATGTAATTTGATGGGCATAGGATGTAGTTTGAGCTTAAAAGATTAAGTACTTCTTTCCAGTTCTTGCAATATGGAATTTCAATGGAATTAAAACTTTAAAAATTAAAATGGTTGTCGAGCTAGTGATGTCTCATAGTTTACATCTGCTGTCAAGTGTCAATTGACTTGTTGAGCCCACTGATTAACTGCCCTGCCTGATATTTAATGGTGTATGATCAGGCGTCAAGGTATTTTCAAGGATTCCGCTGATCACCTATATAATGCTGCCACCCAGGAGAGGGAAACTACATTGAACCAACTGCTGATAGAGCTTGATGGTTTTGATACGGGAAAGGGTGTCATATTTCTAGGTGCTACAAATCGTAGGGATTTGTTGGATCCTGCACTTCTTCGGCCAGGTCGCTTTGATCGCAAGGTATTTATTTCTCCCTTTTAATTTGGAAGGGGCTATCGTATCTTGCTTTTGGAAGATAATGGAATAGAGAGAGAATGAATCAAAATCTCTTATTTGGTTTAGCTATTTAAATGCTCTGTTTATATGCTGGTGCAAACAATAGGTATCTGTGCACTGTGCACCACTGTCATCTGATTATGTTTGATGTTGATGTTTTATGTAGTTTTCTCCAATGATAATATGTTTTCAATTGTCTTTAACTTTTTCATCTGTAGATCAGGATACGTCCTCCAAGTGCAAAAGGGAGACTTGATATTTTGAAAATTCACGCGAGCAAAGTAAAAATGTCAGAGTCTGTAGATTTATCCAGCTGTGCACAGAACCTACCCGGTAGGCATTTTTTTTCCTTATTGAATTTTTCATTTTAATATCTGAACCCATAAAGTTTAAATTTTCAGGATGGACTGGAGCAAGATTGGCTCAGTTGGTCCAAGAGGCTGCTCTTGTGGCAGTCAGGAAAGGCCATGATTCAATTCTTCAGTCAGATATGGATGATGCAGTTGACAGACTTACGGTAGGACCTAAACGTGTTGGAATAGAGTTAGGTTATCAGGGACAGTGTCGTAGAGCTACTACTGAAGTGGGAGTTGCATTAACTTCTCATCTGCTAAGGCGGAATGAGAATGCAAAAGTTGAATGTTGTGATCGCATCTCCATAGTACCTCGTGGTCAGGTCCATGTTCAGTTTCCCTCACTATTATTCTCTTTTATCTCCTCGATATACTATCAATCTTTATTGTTCTCTTATGTGGTATGCATTTTAGATACATTTTATGGAAACTAAATAAAAGAATGTTTGAATAGTATTAATACACCTGTAATGCAATTTAATTACTGTAGCACAGGAGATCTGGTGCAGAAGGGTATGAAAATTTAAGTAGAATAATTAGAAATGAAAGGGAGACCAGGAATGGCATTCAGAAGTAATATTGAAAAAAATCATAACTGAAGTGCTAGTAGAGAATGAGGCTCTAGATAGAACGGAAGGGCAAGGAAAGTCCATGTGGAGAATTCCATTAGTTTTAATTCTGGGTTAATCCATTCCATATATATCCTACTCTATGCTACTTTATATATATATATATATATATATATATATAGATAGATAGAGAGAGAGAGAGAGAGAGAGAGAGAGAGTATATCCAACTGCTATATATGCTTTACAATTCTTGGCCTAGCTGTGTTTTCAGTTGAATATTATTTGGGCCTTCCATCAGATTGATTTGCTTGAAAGTTTTTGTTTCTGTAATTTCTTTCTCATGAAAAGGTGGGAAAAAGAGCTTATAAAGAACATGTGCTTAATGATGTGACAGACATTATCTCAATTGGTATTTCATCGACTTGATGATGAATCATACACGTTTGAGCGTCAACCTCAATTGTGGCATCGCCTTCAGGTACATACTCTGGATAGATTTAATTGTGATTTTTTTTTAATTTAAATTATTTATTTCTGTTGGAGTCCAATCTGTCTTGACATACAGGTTTTGCTTGGAGGGAGAGCTGCAGAGGAGGTCATATATGGACGTGACACATCAATGGCCTCAGTTGACTACCTTGCAGATGCATCCTGGCTTGCTCGTAAAATATTAACGATGTTGGCCTCATAGTTACCTGTTTATTTCGTAAATTTCTTCTTGCTTTTTTTTTTTTTTTTATATTGGTCCCTTTTTTTCCCGTCTACTCAGATGGAATTTGGAGAACCCAATGGTGGTACATGGAGAACCTCCGCCTTGGAGGAAGAAAGTTAAATTTATTGGCCCAAGGCTGGATTTTGAAGGGTCGCTTTATGATGATTACAACTTGGTTGAACCCCCACTGAATTTCGAGTTGGATGATCAAGTTGCAAGAAGGACTGAACAGTTGATACGTGACATGTATGGAAGGACAGTATCTCTTCTTAGGGGACACCATGCAGCTTTGCTCAAAGCTATAAAGGTAATTGACATCTTTCACCCAATATACAATCAGTATATATTATATAGGTTTCAAGCATATTTACAGAGATTATAATAGCTTAATACCATTGTTGTGAACATAGTCAAATTAAGTTTGGATGCTCCTTGTTTGCTTGTTTAATAAGTCAAGTGGCTATTGACCAGGTTCTGCTTAATCAGAAGGAGATCAGTGGGGAGGAAATAGACTTCATTTTAAACAAATACCCTCCACATACACCTTTACATCTTCTTTTGGAGGAGGAAAATCCCGGCAGCCTCCCTTTCATCGAAGAACAAGTCCGTGATTTGGCTTATGCATTACAAGCCCAATCAAAGGAAGAAGCCATGTAAATACTTTCTCAAACCTCCCCTGAAACAATTATCTTGTGTCCTGGTCAATCAGAGGTTGAGCTCTGGCTGTTGCAGCACGCTGGGCATGATTCTTCCGTGCATATGTTTGTGTAGAGTGTCGAGCGAAAAATTTTGTTCATGCAATTCATAAGAAACGGCATGTTTTATTGGTAACGTGTCTCGTGTGCATATTCTGTGTGTCTCTCTCTTAAATATTAAAATAATATAAATTGAAATGTTATGTTTCATGTAAATTAACAAAATTAACTGGATGCTACTATTGAAAAACGGAAAAGTAATGTTTTATGTATCAAGTAAAAGTTCGTTGCTAATTCATTCGGACTAGTTTTATAATCTACCGATGCAGCCTGCTTTGTGTTTAGACAAAGTCAATAGCTGGGATAACCCTCCACCTTCTATATTTCCAGTAGAATTTTTAACTGCAAAATTTGGTCAAGGTCCATGAATACTTGACCATGTTTTACAGACGTCATTTTAATGTCAAGTCAAGAATGCCAACTCACATGGTATGACATGGTATAAGGTTCCATTTAAATCAAGTCAAATAGGTTGTTAATCCACTCACAAATTTACGGATACAACATTAAAATAACAGTTTGTTCTATTAATTCCGTTGGTAAGATTGAAATGGAAAGGAAGTATGAAACATTATGTCAAGGTATGCCTCCACTCTCCCTCAAGTTATTCAGGAAAAATAGGAGTGGTGTTCATGAACCACAACTGAAGACTAATTGCCACTTACCGCACCAACATATTAATTAATCTCGTTCGCACCAAGTATGAACCACGAAAGGTAAAAAAAAAAAAAAAAAAAAGATAACAAAAACGCATCGCAAATTAATCTAAATAGTAGGTCAGACTAAAATATTTCAATTATTGGAATTTAGAATTTAATATCAAATTCAAGGCTGATAAAACTCAGTAAAATTTGAGTACCCATTAAGAAACCCCGGATTTGATTACTTTGGTAGCGATTCATGATTTCGGAATAAATTGTTAACACTAGTCATGTCTACTTGTGTGGCTACACATTAAAATTCTGGCTGAATTGCAGACTGAAATTTAGCAGATTCTTATCTGAAAATATTTGTGAAAATAGTTCTAATTTTTTCAGAATTATAGTACTCCTAAAAGTTCGTGTGCCTTAATTTGATCCGATGCCCAAGCTGTTTTTGTGACCACGTTTCCTCTAGTTTATAACATCAACAATGCATCACACAAAAGGCATCTCATCGAAGTGAAATTACAATATAAGTATTATATAACCTCCATCGTTTTAGTCTGTTTAATAAAAAGCCACATTGAGCTTACTTGTAATCTGTAACCTAAAACCCATATCAATAACCTCGATAACATGCATGCCTACCAGAACTTAGACAAACACGTTCCTTGCATATAAATTTTCCTTTACCCACAAGAAGAGACCAAATAGATGCTAAAAATATTCAGCATCGGCAATTCATAACCTAGTTACTAGCTAATTATGGAATTGACGCCTCTTTTTGGAGTCATTTTTCGTGTATGTCCGCTTCTTTTGATGTATGTTGCCACCGAAAGAATAAATAAATTCATTGTGATACAGCAGCGAGAAACAATTCTTCTATGTGACATATTTCAAACAGAGCGAAGCTATAATTACAGAAGCTATTCTAGTTTCTACAACAGAAACGAATGACTAGCTTTAGAACAAGATTATGAATAGGGTTACACTGCAGCAAACAAATAACGTAACCCAACCTCTAATTGTCTGGCATACCTTATCGGTCGACATGTACACCAGAATTATCCTGAAAATTGCAGAGCACACAAATAAAAGACTCACTACTAGCACAGCAAGCTCTTTAGTTTCCAAATTTGCTTGATCACTTGCAACCTTTTGAACATCTAACCTGAAATGGAAGTATGCGAATGGTATGTTAAGCACCAGTACCAAACAGACAAAAGGAAGACAAAAAAGGAGATATATGGGGCTTGGGTTGGCGTAAAAAGAAGTTGGGCATGGAACTCTTCGGAGTTTGGACTGAAGTCAATGAACAAACAGGAAGAGAAACGGCTTACAGAAGTTGATTTCAAATTTAGTATAGACAAAAGTATGCATCATAAAACAATCATAAAATAGATAGCATTTTGATAATGATAAAAGACTCATTAAACGAATGATAGGGGAAACATCATCCAAACCTCAGCATGCTATTTTCTCTGACCAATACATCAACTTGAGATAAGACAGCATCTTTCCAGGACTCGACGTCAGTTATTTCCTTTTCCTGAAAAAGAAAAGAGACCAAGAAATAAAGTGAATGCGTGAGATACCTGAGACAGAAATACCAAGAGGAGGAGAACAGAAGGAAAAGGATAATCATTGGTACCATGTTTGTGTTCCGCTGCCAGAGATCCTTGATCTCAGACTTGCTTTCCTCCAAGCTTTCTGATAATCTTGACAACTCTTTATCAAGATCTGGTATTGCGTCCCCTTGTCTCCTGTTCGAATCTCTGATATAGTCCTCTAGCACAGATAAGTTCAGCTCCACTGACCTCACCTTTTGCATCAAAATCCTCAGAACAGTGTCACCAGCTACCCTACCATTTAGCTGTTGCCTAAATTCTATTACAGGATCAGGAATCTTTTTCACAATCACTGGATTTTTTGTCACTCCTACCTCAAGCTTTTGAGTTTCATTGCTTGATATCTCAGTAGCCACAGTATCATTCTCACTTTCAACTTCATTTCCTTTTCTGTCAACTTGACCACCTTCTGGCTTCGAAGAAGGAATGTCACTGGAATTGTGTTGTGGCAATTTGTTAGGAACAGATCCCACTGAAGCAACAATTAGATCCTCAAGCATCCTCTCTATCGCATTAATCCCATAAACTTCAACAACACTCAAAGTGCAGTAAAACTCTGATCCATAATGACTAAGTAAGCTCAAGTTCAAATACCTCACCCATTTGGGTTCAGGCGGCGTAAAGATCTGTGCATGCTTGACATTAACTGCAAGAAAGTTTCCCAGCACGCTCCATGCTTCAGTTGGATATCTCAAACTACCAGACAACTCAAATTTCTTGAAATTAGAAGAATAATGCTCAAAGTTTGCAATTTTCACAGAATCAACCAGTGTCTCTTCCGCAAGCTCAATAACAACGAACTTTCCTGCCACAGAACAAGGATTTCTCAGGTACCTGTCATGATCCTTCCCTAGTATATTACTCGCACCTTTCGCCTCCTTATTATGGGCCACAACCTTTGCACCTTTAGATTCAGAGGCATAGTTATACTCTGATCCATCAGGTTCAAGCCGGCGAGTGATGTTAACAAGCTCAGGTTTCATGGCCCTACTTTTTTCTTGATCTGTTATGTTTCGGAATTCATCATAATTGAGATATGCCGGATGACCTTTCTCATCAGGAACTTGTACTGGTTGAAGTTTCTTGTCTTCTTGTGGCTGTGGATTACAAACCAAAGCAGTATTACCTAAAACTTTCCAAAATACTTCTTCTAATTTACTTATTTGTGGAAGTGAGTAAATGGGTTTTGCAGGTTTCTGATTTGGACCTCTCAGATTGTTCGAGCTAGATGAACCATTAAACTCAAACAGGGCTGCATTTGTGTAAACATTGCTTTGATTAGTGATACAGATTATAGGAATATGCATAATTGCTTATCTGATCATTGAGGAGAAAAAATGGAAAAGGTCCGCTTCTGTTGTCAGGACGTAAGTTCCCTAAACAATATCCAATAAAAAAAATGCAATACAAAACACAACATAATGAACAATTTATATTATTAATTTAATTTACTTTATGCTTAAAGACAACTATTATCCTTGTCATCATCATTATTAATATTTTTTCCCAATTGTGCTTGACAGTTGACAATGTGTATCCAATATATCAAAATTTTGTCAGCACAATAAGCAGATAAGGACACACCAACTCCAACTCTGCATGCTATGTAGGCAACAGACCAATTGAGCATCCATGATTACATATTCAGAAGTTCCTAATCGACCTTTCAAGCTCTGTAAAGATCACCTGTCTCCAACATCAGAGTTTTACTAGCCTGAAATAAACTCTGGTGAATCACAGTTTTGGTCTTCAGTCAGCCATACCTTTTCCTCCACACATGATAGATCAAGTTTTATTCCAAGCAAGCTTTACTACAGTCAACTCACAATCACGCTTCTAGCTAGCACCAGTCAACTATATGAGCATGACTAGCACAGACAACTTTAAACCTCCTAACAAGATAGAGTCCAAATTACCCAAGTCTTGTATGCTATATATATATATATATATATATATGACTAGCATAGCGACCACAATCTCCAGCCTACAGCCCGGGACTTATTCCACATTATTTATAGATAAAAACAATGCTATTATTCACCACTGCTAATTTAGCTCACAAAGTCAACATTGACACGTATGGTTTTATTAGATTATGATGATCCTAAACAGACAATGTACAACAATATAGGGTCCGACATGGCTACATATATAGGATCATACAGCAGAAAAACAATAAAATATATTAAACTTCCGCTTTAACCGATCGGAATAGTTAAGCATCATATATTATTCCAAAAGCATCTGAATTAGATTTTTTAGTCTCTTTCAAGTGATGTAAAATTATCTGGTTAATCAAATGGAGTAATGAACGAAAATATAATAATCGAATGTTTATACTGGATAACCATTAAAATCACTATATCATCATCGCCGGAGCTAATTAGCATTCTTCACACTGCGAAAGAATGAAGGTTATGATGGCGGAAATACATTTCAGGTTGGTTTACGTGTCTTCGATTGTCAGAGAAAGCGCAACGGAAAGAGGAAATGGGCTGAGTAGTGAAAAAAGAAAAAACATGAAAAGAAGGTGTTGGAATGAGAAGAGGAAATACCTTCAATTCCATAACCAAGGCCAGGCTTAGAGTAGAAGAGAAAAAGGAGGCACCAGAGAGAAAGGATCAAGGAGAGGGAGAGCTCATAAAAGCTCCTCATGTTGTCGTCCTTATTTTGAGCATACTTGTTTTGACATTTGATTTTTAACAAGCTATGGGGAGATTGAGTCTTCATGGCTCATTCAATTCTAGAGTTAGGGTTCGGATGGGTCTGTATTTGCAGCCATCATCAGAGACAGAGACAGAGATAGGAAGGAACAACTTATCAACTCCACTTAACAACCATTCATCAATCCGTTTTCCCTGCGGAAACTACTTAACTTTGCGCGTCTTCAGAGCCGCGCAATTAGGACCCAACCAAAACCTATTGCACTTCCACTTCTACTTCAATCCCAATCTTAACCACATTAATTGTAAAATTGAGAAAAAATAGAAACAACAAAAAATAATATTATTATTACTCGTTTTTATTTGAGACTGTGAAATTACGAGTTACTCCTCTGTTATGATTATTATTACCTCGTATTTCCATGTCTATAAACAAGGTCTTTGCTTCGTCAAGGTTCTCTTTACAGAAAGTCAGAAACCATGAATCAAAATTCAAATGGCAGTAGATCACTCACGCCCCTGGACATCATCCCACCGAGCAAAGCCTTTGCCCCAAATGACTTCTTCAATTTACATTAGCTCTGAATCCTAGTGTTAATAAGTGACAATTACCGGTTTATACGTCTTCAAACATCTCTTCGTTGCAAAACCCGGCAAGCAAATTCCCTCATTTTTACCCATCTCTGTCAATATCCAATACACAGAACTCGACGAATCTCGCCGGAGAAGATTAAATTCTGGCCATCCGAATTACTTACAATATCTTAAATATTTTTATAAAATATCACTTTCTCAAATTTTAACTGTTTTTGTAAACTAACAAAATTAATAAATATTAGAAGGTAATAAATTAAATAAAATTTTGACACATTGATTTTTTTTTATATTTTATAAAATATTTTTGAATTATTTAACTTAAATTATAATATGTTTTTAATTATTTTTTTAAAACGAAGATAGATTAATGCAATAAGAGAATTAATAGAAGAATTTATTATATATTTTTAAAATAAATAATTATATATTAATAATAGAAAAGAATAATAGTTTACTGAAAAAAATTGCAACCCGATTTCAAAAAATGCTACAATTTTTTTTTCTTATATAAACATAATCGTACAAATTACACGTGTATATATTAGTCCGAGCACCAAATTAAAAACGCAGGTATTAAATATTTTGACCCACTGTACAGGTTCGCGTGATTTGTTTGAGTCAGTTACCAGCTTTGAGTTCACGGGTTTCAACGTTCAAGCCAACAAGCCCTTCCCCCCCTTTTCTTCAAATTCTCTCCGAACTGAAAAAAATAAATAATAATAATAAAATTAGGGTTTGGGACAAAGTAAAAGTCACTCGCGGGAAGAAGAAGAAGAAGAAGAAGAAGAAGAACAAGGCGGAACGACGATTGTAAGAAAACTTTTTGAGCGAGTGGCTTCTAATATCTAGGGTTTCATGTTCTGCGAAGATTTCATGTCTTTTGAATGGAGATTTCCTCTATCTTCGGCATCGCCGTCTTATCTCAACCTTTCGTTGTAGCCGCGACGGTTACGGCGCTCTGTTTCCTGTTCGCTCTCTTCTCCGTTGCCAGATCATTCTCGCTCCCTCATTCTCTCAAGAATATCAGATCATCCATCCACTCGAACGGCTCCCTCGCGAGGAAATCGTGCGATTGCGCTTGTTCCTGCAACGGTAGCGTTGGAAATTCAGATTTTGCATCCACGAGTGCTTTGCCTTACTTGAACGGCGGTGGGGCCGAAATGTTGGAGGCGACACCCACTCCGATTCCGATCCCGACATCGAAACCGGCATTGTTGGCGGACCGACGAACGGGTGCGTCAATGATGGAGGAATTGGTTCCGGAGATTACGACCCATGCTTTGAGTTACTTGGATTATCCGAGTTTGTGTCGCCTATCAATGACTAATTCTTTGATGCGAAAGGCTGCAAATGATGATAATGCATGGAAGGCGCTATATCACAAGGTATATTTCTAAATTCTGAAATACAAATATTAATTTCTTTCCTAGCTTAAGGTGATTATTATCATGTTTCGTTGGTTTTCGACTTGAAAGGTGATATCGTGTCAAAATTTAAACTCCTGACTGTTTGTCTTGTTACGTGTCTTCACGCCTTTCGGCTACTATCTGTGGATTAGCTGTCTATCATTTATGTTGCTATGTAATTCTGGTCTTACACTGGTTTTCTAGGAGTTTTAAGAGGTATGTAGCGTCCACATATTGTTTGGCTACTTTGTCAAACCCAAAAGCTTTGTTTTGTTTTTTGTTTTTATTAATAAAGAACATTAGAAAAAGAAAATTGAAGTCATTTAATGACTTTTGTTTATCGAATGAAATCTGAATGACATTTCTGACAGATATCTATGTGGAAAATTTGCAAAAAGACATTTTTGCGATGCCATTATGGGGCATAGAGAGCAAAAAAGACTAGCATTCACTTAGTCGCTTCTCCTTGGAACAATTGGTAATGGAAAAGCATTGAAGGTTCTTGTACGAATGTTTGAGAGGAAAGAGGGAGAGGAAGACATTACTTTTTGTACTTTTGATAAGGAGAAGAGGATTGGGTTTCTAACTTCTCTTCGGTTTCCTCCTATCTTATGTCCAAAAATAACTATCCCCTATAATTGTGGGATTTAGATGAGAAGGAATTGGATGTTTATTTTGTGTTACTCTTCTATCTCTTGCTATAATTTTTGAAACTTCCAAATAAGGCCTGTCCTCTTCCTTCACCTTCAAAATCCAAATTATTGTATGACTATAATGATGCAATATCACTGGGAATTGATAGGGTAGGAGTGTAAAGCAAATGTCTATTAACTATGAATACCCTCTATTCTTTCTTCCTTTTTTTTTAAATTTTTTTGTGTCCTGTTAAACTGAGAATTAATGTTTGATTATTCTGTTGATTTCTTTAGATAATTTCTTTATTCTCATTTGCCCCATGTGTCATCTGAAATTCTATTTTTAGGACTTCACATTGGAACAAGATACTGTTACGCCAATTAGTGGGTGGAAAGCTTACTATGCTGCAACAAGAGCTATTGTGAATATTAATACAGAATTCTTCAACATTGTCAGAGAAAAGTCTCTTCAAGCAATGAGTCGTTTTTGGCTAAATGCAGATTATGTGAAGTGCGTTCATGCCTCAGGAGAACTTTTTTCAGGGTACGACTGTATTTCTTATATAATTAGTCTGGCTTTTTATTTTAAATTTATCCATTTTGCAAAGATATGTATTTGTTTTGTATTTTTGCCATAGGCACTCATATGCACATAATTTTTTTGGTGGTGTGCATGATAATAAAAGACATTGTTCAGGAGGTCTTGCGAAGATCCCATGTGTATTGAATTGGCAGAAGTAGTCATGGATTTTTGTTGGTGACTTGAGTTACTGCAGTGTATTTTTATATTTTAAGAGTGGAATGAACTTGGTATTTAAATGACTAGCAATAGTAGATTCTCTTATGTTCCTTCAAGTTACATGCCTGCATTCTCACCTTTGTAGCATTCATGTTTTTGATGAGTGAAAGCAATAATCAGGTCAATTGTAAAAATACATTACATCATGTGGGTTCGTTCAATTTCTGTTTCGGACCTTGTAATCTTCTGCCTTTATTGTTGACGTATTTTTTATGTGGATTTTGTGATCTATAATTAAGAATGCCATTCACTATTTGAAACATTTGGGACCCTTGGCCCTGTGTTTGGTTTGGCAGAGGCATTGCTGTGCATGTATGGAAACTGTGTGTGGAGCCTCCAAAACGTAATTCTGGAGAATGCATTTTAACTAAACAAAATTACATTTGGAGAACCTGAACACGCAAGCTACATGCTGGTCCAAAATTCCTGTTAGTTCTCTCGTGAGATTGGAATTTGTCTCTGAACCCACTAGTTTATTAATTGGTTTTAGATCACTTTAAGCTCAATACCCATGAGATATAAATTTATATTTATGGTAGAATGGATACATATATATTCTAACGTTGTGAAAAGAGGTTTTATTTATTCTATAAAGCAATTCTTGAAGTTCATTATACCAGTTCATTTGATTTCTCCTACACTGGTGAGTAAATATATGTTCATTTAGTAACATAATCTTCCATGCTACAGATATAATGCAGTTATGCAGAGTTGGCAGATTGCTTTCAACTGGGAGCAAGGATTGAACTTTCAGGTGCGGGATGTACGGGCTCGGGTCCTGACAGACATGGCTTGGGTTACCATGAAAACATATGTTGACATGGATACAGGTCCATTCAATGTGACTAACGTCTTTGAGTTTCAGAATGGCCGCTGGTATATGGTTCATCATCACAGCTCTGTGATGAATGGGGAGGTGGAGCAATAGATTGTACATGGATAAACGAGTGAGAAGAGAGGATACGATTGTTAAGTCTGACACTAGTTACAAAAAGGTGATTTTATTGGCAGAAGCAAGATGCTTGAAATTTTCGTGATTTCTTTGGAAGGTCCTTTATAGTTTCCCTTCCCAATTTCGCTTGCGTACTGTATATAAGACAGGAAGTCTTAATGGCGTAAGAAAAAATAGTTATAATTACAGTAAGTATATCGAAGTATAATACAACAGATGGGGACAGAAAGGATATACCGTTGATTGATATGTTGGACGAGGAAGAGTTGGCATCTAAGGCGAGGTTTGTGGATAGAGGGCGAACCTTTTGGAGCATAAGCATTTCATTGTTGCCGCGACTCCTGGCAGGAGTAGAAGTGTGCATTTTTTACTGTGACACCCACTTATTTTATGATAACAAAATGATTTAATTGTAAATAATGATTATCAGAGTTGGCGATCCAAGAGTAACTGCTTTCTTTTAAACGCCCATTAAGGCGAAGAAAAACGTGATAACATTATTAATGTCCAAAAAATAATAATTTATTATGAGCATGTGCATGTGCCACAAACATTTCAACCATGAGAAGTAAAATCAAAGAGGATTTAATTGCAGATCGTATGGGTCAGTCTAACGCTGGAATGGACGAATGCGACCGTGATGCAATAAAATTAAAATGGTAACGTAACGTAAAAGCCCATGTAGTTTTCAACCTGTGACCTGGCTGCCTCACTCGCAGCCTCACATTTGGTGAAGGTTAAATAAAAGCGTGGGGTTGCACATTATCCGTCCCAGAGGGAGAAGGAATGGCAAAGGCAATTGCTCTTTTCTCGGTTCCGACTCCTCATCACACTCGATTCTATAAGCGTAATTCCATATCCAGAAACTCATGGGCAACTGTCACTTACCCTTCTAACAAGTTGATTGTTCCTTTGTGTTCTCCTTCTTCAACTGCTGTTGTAGAAGATGGTCCTTCTTCAACAGATGCACTTCCTATTCAATCAGAATCCGCCGCCAAAGACTCTTCAGAGATTCCTCAAAGGTACCAGCATTGTCTAATTTCGGTTTAGATTGAAGATTATCTTTTACTTCGTTCGCCATCCCTACCCCACAATAGATGGCTGATAAACGATTTTCCGCTGCCAGTTCTTGAATTAGATTTAAATTGGTTCCAGACATGATTATATGAATTGAATCTAAGAACTGCCCTCAAGTTCCTCTTTGAGAATGAGGTTTTCCACGCAGCAACCTTTTTCATGTTTCTAGTGTTCTGAAACAATAAGAGTAAATTGATGCCGAATCTCTTTGCTTCTTAACACGTTTTCCACAGCGGTTGCAAGGCATGTGGAAGAGAAGAAATCGAGAAAGGATGTAATGGTGAAGGGAGAATTCAAGGTGGGATTGCTACAATACCAGGATTTGGCTGGTGGCCCATAAAGGCTTACAGGCCATGTCCTGGATTTGTGGCTTCTGGTGGTAGGTATAGGCGGCAAGGACAAAGCATGGATGAAGTTGCCTTTGGACGCAGTGAAAGAGCTTCTTTAAAAACCGGCAGTGACACCCAGCCAAGGTAATTGATGTTACCTGCGACAAGACTTTTCAATAAAGGATTTATATTGCTTAAAATGTCTTTCTGCATTCATCGGCAAGGCTAACATGACAGTAATTGCATTCCTCTAGTGCTATCTTTCATCTTCTGGGGATTCAATTATCCCTCTTTGATGTTTTAGAGCTCTCCTTTTATCTTATTAAATCTATAGGCTTTTAAGTTTAAAGAAGAGGATCCGGGAAATCGAATAGAAGCAAACTCTGGTTATGACTGCTTCCTGTTTTGGTAGAAGTAACGAGTTCTTTGAAAACGTAAATATTGTATTTTGTATTACACCTGCACGCCACTTTGGTTTCAGGGACCGCACAATGTGAAATTTCGTTCTTGTAATCAACTCCCTCAGAAAATGTATTTATATTTCTGGTTGATGGTTCATTCGTTGAAGTTTATACAGACAATTCAAATGCTTATGTTAACTGTGATGAAGTTAGGGATGCTAGGGCGAAGGTAAAACTATTCATGTCTTCACTCAACCGTATTTGAGTTGAAATGATTCTCCATATAATATTAAAGATTGTGAAAAAAAAAAAGTTTACTTTGCTGACTTCTAAATTCGAAGAATATTTGAGTAAAGAAGTGTGTTAAAAAGATACAAAATTATTTATAGTCTTTCATTAAAAATTTAAATTTGTAAGTTAAAATTTTTTTTTGAAAAAATAAGTTATTATAACATCGTTTGATCTATGTAACTAATCTCACTTAATAAAAAAAAATTTAATTATTGTTATTATATTGACAAAATATGTCTTTAAGATCATCAAAGTATATATAGACAAAATATGTCTTCAAGATCATCAAAGTGTGTTTGGGTTAATTATTTTTGCCCTTTTCTCGGTCATATTATATTTTCTGAATTAGCCAAATTATTGATCGAACTGCCCATATCATGTTTGATGTATCCCTCTTTTAACTTCAAATAGTAATGCATATCAATGATGCCAACTTTTGCAGTGAGAAAAAGGAAGGTCGAAGGAAATTCAGGAGGTAA
Source organism: Gleditsia sinensis (assembly GCA_037074535.1). NCBI lineage: Eukaryota > Viridiplantae > Streptophyta > Magnoliopsida > Fabales > Fabaceae > Gleditsia > Gleditsia sinensis. The sequence continues at coordinate 68,335,504 of CM073467.1, forward strand.
ACACGTTGGAAGGAATATACCTGTGTCATTACTTTGTTGAGACGGCCTACAAACAAGGACGTTCAAATCAATATTCAAGATTTGGGAATCAAGACTCAGATAGAGAGGGCTTGAAACTTGAAGAGATATGGTCGAATGTGTTTGGGTTTAGGATTTTGTGGTCTGCCCCAAATTTGAATACAATATTCTCCAAGGATGCTGGAAATCTGTATATTTTCAATGCATTTGCAAGACATGGGACCGTGTGGTCTCATATATGATCTATGAGTGTTATTTTTCTGATATAGATTTGGCATCAAACCAAACCCCGCAATCATTATCTCTTATCTCTTTTGTTCAATCTCCCAAGACACAAAGTAAAGAAACCCGTGATCTTCATTTTGTAATGATTGCGGGGTTATAGAAATGGATTATCAAATTACAAAATATAATTCTTTGGTAGAAAAGAAATCCATTTGGGTCCAAGGTGTTATAAAAATGGCATCCTTTGAAGCCGAGCCCGGATAGCCTCGTAGCCAAAATATAATTCTTTGGTAGGAAGTGATTTCCAAATAATATAATGAATATATATATCTTCATTTATACACAAGGTTATTAAAGAAAAGTTTAGATTTAAATAAATAGTAAATAATGAAATTGTTTAATTTAACAATTTATTTTCATTTAATAAGTTTAAGCATAAAAGTATGAGGAGGTTGCTAGAATCGAATGGATGGAATTCAGAGTTAATATGTGTTTATTGAGTTAGGTTCACAGATTAAATTGTACTGAAAATGTTTCAGTTTTTTAATAATTTAAACATGAATGCTTCTTTTATTTATTTAGTTACTTACAATAATGTAAATAAAATACCAATACTTGTTAATTCTATTTCATTACATATATTAGTGTTAGATGTTAGAAAATTAAGTTGACAATTGAAACTGAAACATTTGATTTATAGATAGAAAAATACTTAATTCTTTCAAATAATATTAATTAATTTATTTGTGTTAGGATTTATCGTTTTATATTTTAAAAGAATCATTTTAATTCATAATGTTATATTTTTTATCTCTGAACTTTTGTTTTAAAAAAATAAAATTAAAAACAGATCAAAAATTATAATATTAATTAAACAGACATAAATTTTAAATTTATAAAAATTTTAATAAGATAAAAATAAAATAAAAATTACAATACAACTTACACTTCTAAAAAGTAAACAAAATTTAAATTATAAAACAATATATTTTTTAATTAATACTAATTAATATCATAAAAAATATAATAAATTTTATCTAAATATAATTAATTTTAAATTAAAAATAATAATAAAAAAGACAACATATTTTTTAATTTTTTTTATTATAAGTATTAATTTTTTAAAAAAATTTAAACTTAAAATATTATAAATTTTTAAAAAAAACTTTTAAAGATTAGTACTGGATATTTTTTAATAAAAAAAAATTAAAAAAATATATTTTCAATAAAAAAATAACATATAAAACTGAAAAAAAATAATATTACAATTCACGTATGTGCCGATTGAATTGGTTCCTGATTTTTTTTTCTTTTCCCCAACCCGACCCAACACTATGGAGCCCAGATACCAACCAGCAAACCACTGCTACCTTATCTTGATAGCGTGTGGCCCTTTGCAGGCAATTATTCTATTCCCTTTCATTTTCCACAGGCAGTAAGTATTATACTATTAACTGAGCATCCAAATTGCTTTCACTGACTGTGTCTGTACCAGTAGTGCGGAAATGGAAGCTGAAACCAAAGGAAGAATCGAAAAAACGGTTCGAAAAATTCTGGAAGAATCTGACATGGACGAGGTGACGGAGTCCAAGATTAGGAAGCAGGCCTCCCAAGAACTCCAGCTCGACCTATCGCAGCCACAATACAAAACCTTCGTGAAGCAGGTTGTGGAGTCTTTTTTAGAGGAAAAACAAGACGAACCTGCCCAGGAGTACGATGATAATGGCGATCTTATAATTTGCAAGGTTATTATCATCTTCCTCTAAGTTTCTGTTTGGTTACTGATGACGCAAGACTTGAGAATCGATTCTATCAAATTTTAATTTCGTGTTTGGCTTTCAGCTTTCAGAGAGGAGAAGGGTGACGATTCAAGATTTCAGAGGGAAAACTTTGGTCTCTATTCGGGAGTACTATAGCAAGGATGGCAAAGATCTTCCTTCTTCCAAAGGTACTTGTATCACTTTACAAATTCTCGGTTTATAAGACTACTTAGGGAGACAATATAGTAAATGAGATGCACTGCCAATTTTATTCATACTTTATTCTATTTTTAACCTTTTTTTTACCTTATTTCCCACAAATTTAACATGTTGAAACTGAGTTTTTTTTTTTTTGCATCACATTTCCGCATCTTTTAATTGTTTCGAAATAGTGACGGTCTGGGCTTTTACAATTCCCTGCTTCTTTCTTCTGTTATATTGATTGTATGATGATTTATACTCACCTTCCACATACAAAGTCTTCAATGGCATTATGTATTATGGAATACTAGCTTTTGTCATGCTCCATTTGGCATATGAAAATTTGTACAACCACCAAATATTGGTTCATTTTTTCCCAGCTATCGCCTCTTTCTGTCAATACATCTGGTCTATATTTATTCCTTACGCATATCATTATGGTGTCATAAATTGAAACTAATTGCGATTAACTAAACCTCTCCATGCTATCCTGCCAATGTAACTAGATGGAAGCCTAGGCATTGCAAGTGGCACCAAAAAATTTAGACAGCCAAGAACGGCCTGTGTAGCTTAGCATGAATATACTGATGTGTATTTGAGATTAGCTCAGGTTGCATTTCATTGTAGGTAGCCTAATCATATAGTATAATTTATATGGTTGTCTGTTGGATTTTGTCTATCGGATCCCTTTGGTTGTCACGCAAATATCGAATTGGACAAGCATGCCTTTTTAGTAAGACTACAAAGAAGTTTGTATAATAATATAGAACCGGAAATATATGTATCTGCTTGCTTGCATGAGCATGTATTCCTTTGTTCCTGATTAAATTTTCTTACTTCATCTACAACTATAATATAGAAACGGTAGCCATTTAGCCTAGTGTACTGCTCAAATAATCTTACTTTTGATTTTCATTTCCTTGTATAAATTATAAAATATGATGCTTCTTTATAATGAAAGGTTGCTTGCAACTTCCACTTCTGCTGTGTCTCAGGAATAAGTTTGACAGAGGAGCAGTGGTCAGCCTTAAAGAAAAATATACCTGCCATAGAAAAAGCCATTGAGAAAATGGAGTCAGACAACATATAAGGATGGAGAATTCTATATACTCCATTTTCAAGTAGCCGTGCTCACTTGGCTGAACTATATTAATTTTAGATGACTACTTGGATGTGGAAATAGTCAATAATGCAAGGGTACCAATAAAGAAAAAAAGTACCATGGAAACATCCTATAAGGATATCAATCTGCAGATTAGACTATTCGCATTTAGATATGATCTGTTGATCCTTTCTTCCCCTGAAGATATTCAAGTGACTGGCTTTCCTTTTCCGGGAAATATCATGCATCATGGTTTCTTTTTTTATACTTTGTGACTCCTGTAGTATTTAAATGTACCGCAATACAGCCACCGCAATGCTAATAGCTACTTTGGGAAGAGACTGGAACAATGCTGAATAAAACTATTTACTTATATGAGTGAGTAAAACAGTCTAGACGTTGGTGTTCCGATCCTTCCAAATCCTTCAGATTCAGTCTTTCTTTTCTGTGGTTTTGGGAAGCCATTTAACCAATTAGTCTACCATATAGGACGAAAAACTAGAAATAACATGTTCATTCTCTTCTTAGCATCATGAATTGTGAGATCTTGTGTGTAGCATGTCCAAAGTTGTGCAATAAAACATGCTAAAGTCTACCATGGTCCAACTATTTCGAGATCAGGCAATAAAACTACCGTAGCTGGGATCTGTTTCTTGACCCACTTATAGAACCATTAGTGCTCGGACAAATTTATGGCACTACGGGAGGGGTTAGGAAGTTCGAACCCATACCAACAGGACTCTGAGTCCAATAATTGGATGTTGCATGTTGAAACCAGTAAACTAAACTAAATATTTATATATTGTATGTCGCCGTCAAATGTACTGCACCTCTGAAAATTTTCCTGAAACATAATATCAATATATCATTATATACCTGGCATTCAGCGAGCAAATCGATGGAGGGAATTAATATACTAATCTTTTGAGCCATAGTTTCTTTAGCTTTCAAAACACGGGTGATGGCTGAAGTTTATATATTATTTATTTGTTGATACCATTTCCATTTCCAAATTAAAGTAGGACGGTGCGTTAGATAGCTGTTTTCTGAAACTCGCAACTCCATTCAACTATTGGACTTAACAGAACTCAGATCTCATCCCAAATTCATTTATAAATTAGCGTGGGATGACCAATTAGTGAGGTCGGAGCGGAAAAGAAATTTCAAAAGTCTGTCATAATGTTGATGTTGCGTTTATATTTGGACAGGACATCCAAATAAATACACATAAAAGACCCTAATGTAGGACTAGCAGTGTGCTTAGATGCAGCTAAGAGTTTTGGTCGTGAACTCTGCAGCAGTGGCGTACGTTAGATTCCATTCCATTATTAAGGGATAGCTGAGATGTATTGAAGAGGGTTGGCTTCCTGTTCCTAAGCCATGTCAGTTTCCAAGAGCTCATGGTTCGGCTTCTTATGGGGCTAGTGGAACTTGCAGATGCAGCCATCCTCATCTTCTCAATCAGCGCTTCAGTATTTACCTGCTTTGACAAAATCTCCTCTAATTGTCTAGTGTCTATCACCAACTTCACTCTCCAGACGCCATTTCTAGCCGACGGAAGGACTTCAAGAGCTGACCCATTTGACCAATTCTGCACGGACTCAGATGTTGCAGCGCACAGTGACTTTTCTGCCTCCGAAACTCCATTGTCGCTGCTGGTGTTTTCACCAACCTCCTCCAGCGGAAGAAGGTAATAAAGAAGGCCATAGCATAAGCTCTCCTGCTCTGGCAACGGTGACGATGCATGGCCCTGCCGGAAAATACCGTAACCAGGGTAATGTTGGAGCACTTCGCCAACGGTTTTTGGACCTCTGAATTGTAAAACAGCTCCGCAGTCGCTCAGAACCCGGATGGAGTGCTGACATTCCCCAGTGACCCCTTTAAGAGAGCAATTCCCCATTGCTAGATTTCTGTTATCGTTCCACCTCCACTGCTGCCCCGTGTCTGTGCGCGAGTGCGTGTGTGTCTATATATATATATATATATATATATATATATATATATATATATATATATATATATATTTGAAATCTCCAGGCAGAAAGCAGTGGCAAGGCACATTACGGTCCTGCTTTTACTTGTCTGTGTGTTCATTTTAGCGGCGCGCATGTGAAATTTGACCGTTGGGGTATTGTTTTGAGAAATAGTGGAATGATGAGGGAACCAAAGAGAAAAGAACAGAATAAGAGGTAGATTCGCAAATTTAATATTGCCAAACAAATTGCAGATGCAGAGCCATTTTTTTATATTTTAAATTCTGTTTGGAAAGACCCCCCATTAAGTGGATCGGAGTAGGTTCGATGTACTACTGGAAATATTACAATACAACGTAGGGTTTCGTGATTCATTATGCGTCTATTTGGCCCGTGATACCTACACATATCGGAACATAAAGAAGGAAAGACGAAAGCATTGCCCCAGGATTGCCGTGAGGTTTAGATAAACTCTACGTTTAGGTGACGTTTGTAACAAGTTAAGTTTTTAACTTTTTCAAAAAAATTTAAAAAAAAAAATATTTTTTTGTTTGTTACAAGTTATATAAATATATTTTTTAAAAAAATTTATTTATAAGAATACATATTAAAAAGATTTTGAAAAATTTTTATTCCCACCGGTGAGGGTGAAAATAAAAATTTCCCATAAAACTTTGAACATCAGATACAGTCTTATTCAATCTCGTAAGACAATCTCTTGCACCAAATACATAACCTCACAGGATCATCTCATTTCTGTGCCATCGTCTTTCGGGCTCAAGACTTCATATGACTTCAAGATCACATTCCTCCTTCACCATTGTCTTCATCTGCCTACTAGGTGAGTTTTCGATGATCGTTTCTGCTCCTCTGCACTCTGCATTCATCGCCTTCGCCATTTCGTCTGTGCATTATCTTTGTTTTTTATCCTGGCTCGAGCCCTCCATTTTTTCGTTCCTCTGCACTCTCAAATTTAGAAAACAATCATTTTGTTTAAGTGTTTATGATTATTTGATGAAGAAATTTTTGCTGATATTTGATCTACACATCGTCTACTATATTGAAAAAAGAAAATTAGAATTGGTTTGAACTTTTGGGAATTTCTACTGATGGGAAGATCGTTTGGAATTGTTTGATGAAGATTGTTTATGCATTATTTATTTTTTTAAAATTTTTTAGTTCGTGTAAAAAGAAGAAAACTGTTGGGATAATTCTCACAAATTAAATAGATGAAAAATAACACCAAAGATATTAGCGTGGAAAACCTTTTTAAAATGAAGGTAAAAACCACGGGACCCGTAGGCCGCTTAAACTTCGACTATAATAATAATGGGATTACAAAATTCACCCTTAGGTGGATTTCTCTCTCAATTTGTGGATTATATCCTCACAAATTAGCTCACTAATTTTCTCTTAGAAAATTCTCTTTCTAAGGATCTCTCTATTTTTCGCTCAATCTTCCTCTCTAAAGGTGTGAGGCTCTCTGAATCTGATATGAATTTGTTGAGGGAGAGAGGCTCTATTTATAGAGCCTCACCTCCACCTACTACGCACACAAATTGCGCATGCAGTACCGTTTTTCTTCCTTCAAAATTTTCGGCTATCTTCAGTGTCTACCATTGAAAAAATTCAATGGTGGGACCCACAACCTCTTTTTTTATTTAAATATAATATGAGCCCCACTTGGAGGGACCCACCTATCAAATCTCCCCCTCCCGACTTAAGTGGGGATAATGCTAAACCTGCCGCTTCTTTACAGGCTTCTAACTTCTTCGTAGGTAGAGCCTTTGTCATCATGTTAGCTCCATTTTCATCGGTGTGAATTTTCTCAACTCGTAGTTGTTTACTTTCCAACACATCACGGATCCAGTGATACCTCACATCAATGTGTTTTGATATAGAATGGAAGGTTGGATTCTTGCTGAGGTGTATTGCGCTCTGATTGTCGCAATAGAGAACATAACTTTCCTGATTCTGTCCTAACTCTTGCAGGAACTTCTTCATCCACAAGATTTCTTTACAACTTTCAGTAATTGCAATGTATTCTGCTTCTGTGGTGCTTAAGGCAACACACTTTTGTAATCGTGATTGCCACGAGACAGCTCCCCCTGCAAATGTTATCAGGTGTCCAGATATAGACTTTCGGGTATCTACATCTCCAACCATATCTGAATCTGTGTATCCTTATAGTATAGCTGTACTATTACCAAAGCACAAACAATGATTAGAAGTACCTCTGAGATATCTGAGTATCCATTTGACTCCTGCCCAATGTTCCTTTCCAGGATTTGACAAGAATCAACTCATAATACCAACAGCATGAGCAATGTCTGGTCTAGTGCATACCATGGCGTACATTAAACTGGCAACTGCTGATGCATAAAGCACTTTGCTCATCTCTAATTTATCCTCCTTGCTTGAAGGACACTGACTCACTTTTAACTTGAAGTGACTTGCAAGTGGAGAACTAACAGGTTTTGCCTTGTCCATGTGGAATCTTTCAAGAATCCTTTCCACGTACTATTCTTGATATAGCTAAATTTTGTGATTCTTCCTATTACGGATAATCCTCATGCCAAGGATTTGTTTAGCAGGTCCTAAGTCTTTCATTGCAAAGGACTTGCTCAACTCTCTCTTCAATATGTTAATATTGTTGATGTTTTGGCCTATAATCAACATATCATCAACATAAAGTAAAAGAATGATAAAGTCACCATCAAAAGATTTCTTGATGAAGATACAGTGATCAGCCGCCGTTCGATTGTATTCATTTTCCTCCATGAATGAATCAAACTTTTTATACCACTGTCTTGGTGCTTGTTTCAGACCGTACAGACTCTTCTTTAGTTTGCACACCAACTTCTCTTTCCCCTTCACTTGGAAACCTTCAGGTTGCTGCATGTAAATTTTCTCGTCGAGATCACCTTGTAAAAAAGCGGTCTTTACGTCAAGTTGTTCAACCTCCAGATTGAGACTAGCCACTAAGCCAAGAACAACTCGGATAGAAGACATTTTTACCACTGGTGAAAAAATTTCATCAAAGTCAATACCCTTCTTTTGACCGAATCCTTTCACAACCAATCTTACTTTGTAACGCGATTGTGAGCTGCGTTCTTCATTCTTGATTTTGTACATCATTTGTTCTTAAGTGTTTTTCTTCCCTATGGTAGTTTCACCAAATCAAATGTGTGGTTCTCATGCAGGGATTTCATTTCCTCTTGCATGGCTTTTAACCACTCATCCTTGTACTGGTCAGTAACAGCTTCGTCATAGCTCTCTGGTTCTCCCCCGTTAGTGAGCATTACATATTCGTTAGGAGAATACCTGCTACTCAATTTTCTTTCTCTGGTTGATCTCCTTAACGATACTTCTTGTTGGACTTGTTCAGGAATTTGCTCTGCTTGTGTACTGTTAGCTGGTAGATCAACATCGTCAGTATCTGGAGTAGTTCTTCCGCCATTAGAATTTGTTGGTGGAGAGACTGGATCCAAATTAACTAAAATTTCATCTGATTGTGATTTTTCTGGTTTCTCAAAATCTTTGATTGTTTGATCTTCAAAAAACACTACGTCTCTGCTTTTAATGATCTTTCTGCTAACAGGGTCCTAGAGTCTGTAACCGAATTCTTCATGGGCATATCCCATAAAGATACATTGCTTCGATTTTCCTTTCAACTTGGACCTTTCATCTTTTGGGATGTAAATAAATGCTCCGCAACCAAATACCTTCAAGTGTTTGTAAGAAATATCTTTTCCCATCCAGACTCTTTCTGAAATGTCATAGTTCAGTGGAACTGATGGAGAAAAATTGATTAGATCGACTGTTGTTCTCATTGCCTCTCCCCAAAAGGGGTTTGACAGTTTTGCATTTGAAAACATACATCTGACTCTCTCATAGATAGTTATGTTCATCCTTTCTGCGACACCGTTGTGTTGAGATGTCTTTGGCACTGATTTTTCTAACCTGATGCCGAAATTTCTACAGTACTCCTCAAATGGTCCGCGATACTCACCGCCATTATCTGCACGTACACACTTCAAATGTCTGTCAGTTTCTCTCTCAACTTTTACATGAAATTGCTTGAAAACTTCCTGCAGTTGATCTTTAGTTTTCAAAGCAAATACCCACACTTTTCTTGAATGGTCATCAATAAAAATCACAAAATAAAGTGCTCCACCTAGTGACTTAGAACTCATTGTGCAGACATCTGTGTGTATTAAGTCTAGAATATTTGCTTTTCTAGAGGGTGGAGAACTATGAAATGCTACTCTGTGTTGTTTTCCCATAATACAATCAACACAAGTATGCAAAGATATACCTTTCAATTCCGGAAAGAGCTCCTTCTTGGAAAGAATTTTGAGGCCTTTGTCACTCATGTGGCCGAGTCGTTTATGCCATAACTCGATGGAGATTTCTTTCTTGGTAGTATTTATATCTCCTCTACACAACTTTGCTTCTGTAGAATAGAAAGACACATCTTTCTTGCCTTTAGCCACTACCAAATTTCCTTTGGTAAGCTTCCACTTTCCTTCACCAAAATAGCTGCTATAGCCATCATCATCAAGTACTCCAGTGGAGATCAAATTGAGGCGGATGTCTAGAACATTCCTCACATCTTTCAGAAGTAATTTTCATCCAAAGTTAGTTTCCAAACAAATATTACCGATATCGACAATTTTGGATGCATCATCGTTTCCCATCCTTACTTGCCCGAACTCACCTTGAGTGTAGGATGAGAAGAACTCTTGTCTTGAGGTGACATGGTAAGAAGCACCTAAATCAACTACCCATGTAGAGTCTTGACATGTTAGATTGACATAATTAGCATCTTGAACAATGACAACTTCTTCGGTGACAGTTGCAGTGTTATTTGTTCGATTTTCAGCTTCTTGTTTTCTGAACTGCTTTAACTTTCAACATTCTCGAATGAAATGTCCGGGCTTGCCGCAATGGTGACACTTCTTGTCATGTCTTGATCTAGACTTTGATCGTCCTCTTTACTGGTTTTAACTCTGAAAATCTCTACCCTTATTTCTCCCACGCCATTCTTGCTTGCCTTGTTTTTCTGTGACAAGCGCTTCAACTTTAGGATTATATCTTTCGTCTTTTCGTTGATATTCTTCGCTCAACATTCTGTCTTTTACCATATCCATGGTAAGCTTGCCTTCAGGAGCGGAGTTGCTGACTGACACAACTAAAGTGTCCTAACTTTTTGGTAGAGAACTCAACATCAGCAATGCTTGTAGCTCATCGTCAACAATCATCTTCATTGAGTTGAGTTGATCTACAATGCCTTGAAACTCGCTCATGTGTTCCGATACACTACTCCCGTCTTTATACTTCAGATTAGCTAATCGTCGCATCAGATTTGCTTTATTCTGTGCAGTTGTCTTTACATATATTTTCTCCAACTTTTACCAAAGAACATAAACATCATGTTCATTAGCAAAATTTTGAAAAATACTCTTGTCAATCCATTATCTAATTTGAGTAGCACATTTATGATTCAGCACAATCCAGTCAATATCTGATGAGTTGGTTGTTGCCTTGCCATCGGCTTTATCATCCTTCGGAATAGCCACCGGTTCCTCCTTCGCCATCATAATTGGCTTCCATAGATCTTTAATGTATAAAAGATTCTCCATCTTTGGCTTCCAGATTGCATAATTAAATGCAGTCAACTTGATCATATTGCCGGTGCTTTCCTCTATTTTGAGCAATATGAACAGTACTCCCTATATGTATGAATAGTGCCACGTATGTATGAATAGTACCGTATGTATGAACAGTGTCTGTACGTATGAATAGTCCACGTACAGCTTCCTTCAGCCAACAGTATTTCTAATAAAAAATTTTATGATGTGGAAGATCAGTCAATACTGCAACCACAGAGCATACTAAGAATTTTAAAAGAATAACCACCACAGCTCTGATACCACTTTGTTGGGATAATTCTCACAAATTAAATAGATAAAAAATAACACCAAAGATATTAGTGTGGAAAACCCTTCTAAAATGAAGGTAAAAATCACGGGACCCGTAGGCCGCTTAAACTTCCACTATAATAATAATGGATTACAAAACTCACCCTTAAGTAGATTTCTCTCTCAATTTGTAGATTATATCCTCACAAATTGGCTCATTAATTTTTTCTCAGAAAATTCTGTTTCTAAGGATCTCTCTATTTTTCTCTCAACCTTCCTCTCTGAAGGTGTAAGGCTCTTTGAATCTGATATGAATTTGTTGAGGGGGAGAGGTTCTATTTATAGAGCCTCACCTCCACCTACTACGCGCACAAATTACACATGTAGTATCGTTTTTCTTCCTTCAAAATTTTCGGCTATCTTCGGTGCTTACCATTGAAAAAATTCAATGGTGGGACCCACAGCCTCTTTTTTTAAAAAAAATATAATATGGGTCCCACTTAAAAGGACCCACCTATCAAAAATAAAGAACTGTAAATTATAAAAATTGTGATACAATCTGAAGAGAAGTTGCAACCAAACACAAGCAGCCAATCTTCTCCTGCCAAAATTTGGGAATGGGTATGACTTGTCAAAGATGTATGAATCAGTCTTTTGCAAAAATAGAGAAGATGAGTTCAATCAAATCATTGAGTAATAATAGCAAGAAAAGAATATAAGTAAGATGAGTAGATTGAGTAAGGAAGATTCCAAGAGTTGGATAAGAATTGCTTAAACAAAAGGAGTTGATTAAGATAGGATTATAAAAAAAACCGAGTAGTTTATTTGTTCAGAGTTATGAACCTTGTGTTGCTTGAAGAACTTGGTCTTCTTCCCCTTCCCAATAACCCACAAGAAAACAACATCATACAAGGCTGAAGTTTTATGATTAAAAGACCAAAGTTTTTTTGGTTGACAATTAAAAGATTGGACTTGGATGATTGAAAAGGTTGGGCTCAAATGGGGTGATATCCAAGAAGGAAAGCTTTTCGTACTTGTGATTGGGTTTGTTCATTGTGGGTAGAGGGCTCAAATGGACTTTGCATATCTCAAATATATACATACATATATATATATATATATATATATATATATATATATATATATATATATATATATATATATATATATATATATATATATATATATATATATATATATACACACACACACGCTGCATATTAATTTGGCCATTTTCAAGTCCAGGGTGGAGGTATATTTGGATCAATGTAGATTAATTTTTATGGGTAGAGGACTGCTTAGTTATTGGTGTGAGTTGGTTTTTGTGTATTGGTTTTCTGTGATATGGTTGACATGTTGAAGTCTTGTTAGTCACATCTTTATTGTATTTAATTTTTAGACTGTTCGTTCTTATATTGGAACTCTATGCCTTGGTTGCTTATATTTTGAAGATGTTCTGAAAGTGGTTGCCTAATTATGTAGTTTGAGTTTGATTCAGTTTGAATTTGATTTAGATTGAGTTTGATTTCTGGATTAAAGTATACTGTTTTAATTTTATTTATCTTGATTTAGATTGAGTTAGAGTATTGGATGATATACAGAAATTGTGTACTGGATGATATACAAAAATTGTAAATAGTTCTATTTGGTTGTTTTGAAACTGTTGTATTTTGGGAATGTCTATTTTATTGAAGAGACTCTACAAATTTTTTTTGAGAATTTAAAAAATCAAAAAATGAATTTGTGACTATGCTAAATGAATTTATTTCATGTTCAAATGTATTGTGAAAAAATAATTCTTTTAATGTAAATTCCAATTTAATTTCTTTATACTAGTTATTTGACTTAAATGAATCATGGATCAATTGTAAAGAACAAAGAAGATGAGAATTATTCAAGAAACAATATTGTGCTATAACGGAAAGGAGGATGCTAGTATTTGAGGAATTGAAAAAAATCGAACAATTAACTAATATGAAAAGAGTAAAGGTTGGTCTATAATCACAAAAGATCAAAGTACAATAGATTTATTCTTTACTATTGATGCTGAGTTGAAAGTTTTTTATGTACAACAAATTTTAATAACAAATATCTATTAATTGTTATGTATTGTTAATTAAGTTTGTTTTAAACATTTTAACTTCTAATTATAGCATTATAGTAGTAGTTTGTAGTTTTTTAGAGTTAATATTCTGCACCATATTTTTTAGAGTTAATTAAACTCTTTATATTTTCATAGTATATGTTAGACTTCTACTATCAAAAGAGGCAATTGTTGCTCTATATTGAAAAATCATATGTTGCTTTTAGTTTGTAATATTGATTCTATATTGTCTAATATTTTTTTAAAGGTAATTGTGCTGAAATTTTATGTTGATAATATAATAATTTGCACTTCAAGAGTATATATTTTTTAGTTAATATTTATAGTTGAGTAGTATATATACAAAGAGTTTATTTAAAACTAGTTGTAGTAGTAAATTATAGTCAAATTTTTTTAAAAAATGAGTAGTATATAATTGTATCTTTTTTTGAAAGTTTTTTTAAGAATATTTTTAAAAAATACATTATATTTTTAGAAATATTTTGTATCAACCAAATATAAAAATAAAATTTTTATGAAAATTTTGATAAATATTCTAAAAAAAATAAATGATAACTAAATATATCTATCTAATTATTTTGATAATAAAATTCTTGAAAATAAAATTTTTAAAAATATAACTTTTTAAAAATAATTTTTTTTTAAAACTAAACGTTAGTGCTATGACGATTGGGATGAAATAATCAAATCACACAACGTACAAAATGAGAATGCATTAGCATTACTAATTTAACCTATTTAATGTTTGTCTCTTCCTCTTTTCTTTAATATTCATATCAATATTTACATGTTACTGAAATTCCTTTTAATCATACCAACCCTGTGTGAAGAATAAATTTAGAGTAATAAGAAAAAATGAAAGCAAATGCCATTTGCGCAAACCACGGCCACAAACAGCGTTGGGTCCACGTGGCAAAGTGTTGCAGGTCCACGTAAATGACACAAATGCCAGACATCATCGTAAGGCCAACATCTAGAACAGATGGATAACGGGAGTACCAAATTAAAGCCACATATCCCTCGTGCCTAAATAAGAAGCAGTGCCTCCTGCAGAATCTAAGTGTCCAAAAATGGGGTGTGCCTCCTCCAAGCGTATCGAAGCCAGCGTGGACGCGTATCGCCCAGCACCAGCCAGCTTCGCAGTGTTTGACATCAACGCCATCGAAGAGCCATGGGTGAAGCTAAACACTACCCCGCTTGTGCGGGAGCACGTTCCTTCTCCTATTCTGCAAATGTTGGAGGCCACCGAAGCTCCTCAGTCCTGGGCCGAGCTCAGCAAAGCGCTCGAGGACCTCAAGCCCACTCTCACCACCGCCAATCCACCGCCCCGCAAGAGTATGTCCTTCCACACAGTGGAGGAGTTGGACGGCAAGTTAAACTCCAAGCCCACAGTGGAAGAGCTGGACCCCAAGTTCAACTCCAAACCCACAGTGGAAGAGTTGGACGGCAAGTTCAACTCCAAGCCTAAAGTGGATGATCAGCGGTCCTCCGCGGTGGAACCAGCAGGATTCAAACCCTTGAAAGATAACATATTTATAGTGAGAGACAGATTCGAGAGAGAGAAATTAGAAGGGAATCAATACGGGATAAAGAGGGAGGCATTGCCGCTGAGTGAGTACCCGGAGAAGTGCCCCCCAGGGGGAAAAGAAGCCGTAGTGATATACACGACATCGTTAGGGGGGGTAAGGAAGACCTTCGAGGAGTGTAACAGAGTGAGGGAGGTGCTAGAGGGGCACAGGGTGGTATACGACGAGCGAGACGTGTCGTTGCACGCTGAGTTCTTGAAGGAGTTGAAGGAGTTGGTGGGGGAGGGGGTGAAGGTGCCCCGAGTGTTCCTGAAAGGAAGGTATGTGGGCGGGGTGGAGGAGTTGGTGCAGCTGAACGAGTCGGGTCGACTGGGGAGGATACTCAATTCGGCACGTGTGGAGAGAGGGATTGGGAGACAAGCGTGCGGAGGGTGTGGTGGGGCAAGGTTTGTGCCGTGTTTGGAATGTGGGGGGAGTTGTAAGGTGGTGAGTGGGGATATCAAGCACAGGTGCCCCAACTGCAACGAAAATGGATTGGTGCACTGCCCTGCTTGTCTTTGATGAACGTCACCAATATTGAGTATTCCATGTTAATGTTGCAATTCTCTGATTTGGTCTACTCTGTATGTGCTTGCGTGTGTTTATTATCTTAAACCCTCTTTTTCTGTTCAAAGTAGCTTCAGACCAGACTGTTGTATAGATAATCCTCATCCATTAATCTTGAAAGAAAAGTATCCAAAAAAATAAAAAATTGTAAGTTTTTTTCTTTTTTAAACCAATCAACGGCACTTATTTCCTATATCTCATTTATCAAGAAATTGGAGATTGGTAAAAATTCCATATAGTTGATAGAAAAGCTTGGAATTGAATCTTATTATTAGTAAATTAGCAAGAGATTTAGAAAAATTATCTTTTGTTGTATAATTTATGCCAGTTAATTAAAAAAACGCTTATACAAATCAGAAGGGAAAACAATTAGAAAAGAAATAAAATATGAAGATATAGCCATTTCAGTAAGTGACACAATTCTTCTAAAGTAACATGTCTCGGGACATGCCTCTCTCAACTGCAAAATTTAAGAAAAAATTATATAAATAGACACACGAGAAATAAAAAGTCTAAAGAATGCTTCTTAGTTTTGAGTACGTGCAGTAATGGAGATTTAATTGACAATTTCCTGCCAAGCCTCTAGAACTTTATTTAGGGGTCTTCAAACTAAATAAACTAATTCCATTCATTGAAGCAGTCATTTTAACGTGATATATGGCATTATTTTATAGATGAATGGCTTTTTAAGTTGATCGATAATCGATTACCAAACTACCAACCAAGTAAACAATGCTTGCCTATTCGTCTTGGGTTGCCATTTGGGTCACCAACCATTCATCACCTAATTCCCTAGAAATGTTCTCATTTTGCCAAAAAGCGAAAGTAGTTGGTAGCACCATATGATGAAACACGCTTATTTTTCTTTATCACTCTTGCCAGTTATCCTTGACGTAACTCAACTCATTCTTGCGCAAGTTTAGATAACCAATCAGTTTCAATTTTGAAGCTTATCGGTAAATTTGGGGCAATTCAACTTGTTCCATTCCTCCTCACCAAATGTCCTTAATAATTCGCCGAACAAAGACCAGTCTACAAACAATTCCCTCAAGCTATTGCTTTGAGGGTACTTAATCCAGATAAGAGAAGACAATCTATTTACATGGATGTAAATAATCACGGCAATTGAGCACCAAAGAGAATTATAATTAACCATAACTTCGAAAGCACAGATACCTGGATACCCTCAAGTGAAGCAACCAAACAAATTCCCCCTAGGGAAGGAGAACATTCAACAAATCCTTCCCCTCACGATTACAAAGTTACAACATGCGAACTTCGATTCGTCCTCAATTTGTACAAGAACCCATAAGCAAAATAGTTCATTGTTATTGTATTTTCTTATGTGATGCCCATATATATATATATCAAAAAGAAGAAAAATAGACGTCAACCTTGCATAACAGCCTCTATACAGAAACCACTACTAACACATTCAAGTTTACTCCAC
Organism: Gleditsia sinensis; assembly: GCA_037074535.1. Classification (NCBI taxonomy): domain Eukaryota; kingdom Viridiplantae; phylum Streptophyta; class Magnoliopsida; order Fabales; family Fabaceae; genus Gleditsia; species Gleditsia sinensis. The sequence goes on from CM073467.1 coordinate 68,352,393, forward strand.
TATATATGTTTCATCTTCGGACCCTCTTTATACGTCCATAATACTTAAACCCACCACTTCTCTGTTTATCTATTATCTTCGTAATTCTTGAATTCTCTGTAATTTCTACCCTTATGCTGGTATAGCGTTGAAAGCTTCTTTGAAAGTGTCTTGATCTGCAAAAATATCCAGGAGCGACAGAGCCTATAACCAAAAAAATGAAAACCGTTTAGTTTATTAGGTTAACTTAGTCATACTTTTCTGTAGGCTAAAATTTAGCAGGTTAAAGATGAAGTTACCTCAGGCACATTCAGTTCAAGACGGAACTTAGGGCCATCATAGTGGTGAAGAATTGGCCTGAAGGAGTCCTCTTCCAGTGGTTCACAAATTTTCCTAGTAATTACTTGTACCTGTAAATATTTCAGTATATTAAGCGTCATAAGATTTTACAAAGAAAGTAACATAACATTGAAGATAACATGGACTTGAGATGATACCTGAGCAGGAAACCGAGATTCACCGGGGCACTTTTTGTCCTCCCAAGCCGTTGGATCAATATTTGTTCCCCCAAAACTTGCAGCCTGAACAAACCCACCAAGTATTAGTCCCAAGTCCTAACACCTAAATATAAACTTCCAATCAACCATGGAGCTACTAAAGGTAAAAGTTATGGCCTAGTCCACAGTTGAATAAGGATCAGGTTCCAATATATGCAGTAAATTAAAATAAATTAGTAAACGTGAGGAAGATGTATACCTCAAAGATGCCATGGAGTTGGTGGGTGGAATAGTTGTAAAGGAAAAGGGGCAATCCCGGAGTTATTGCGCGAACAGAATCCCGATACCGTGGGGGAAGACCTAGAAATATTAATAATACAAATTTAGAAAACAGATCATACAGATACACAGAAGAATTACAAATGAAGTAAGGAAACGAAGAAAAAGGCCAAAATTCTTTATCGACGTATCTGCCTAGAATTCTAACAGAATCGAGTTATAGATATTTCAATCTACGGAATAGATAAGAGCACCCCTTTATGACGATGGTAAAAAATGGTTCATGCAATCAGAAGAAGAGCATGGAATAGGGTTGGGTCAACTACTCCCAGGCCTCAAAATAAACAGGATCTAACTATAACTAGGAAGGAAGTTACAGATATACCGAATCACACAAGATATAAAATCAAAAGGAAAAATTATAAAGCATACAAAATTGAACATGAATCTATAACATAATCGCTTAAAAAGAATAATATTAAGGATAGAGAAGACGAACCAAAGAGCTGCCTTTTGAGATTCTCAGCCATGGTATCATTGTTGCAGACAAAGATATAGCCCCCAATAGTTTCATTTCTAGGTAGGGACTCGGAGGGTGGGAGCGTTTTGAATCTCTTGTCGGCAGCAGTCTTAGCCTCCTTGGCGTCGCTATTGTTGTCAGCATGTTTCTTACTGGCATTGGTATTCTTCTTGGCGGTTCTAGGCGGGTGGTGGTCGTCTTCGGTCTTAGCAGGGCTCTTGTGAGGCTTTGAAATAGAATTGATATTGAGATCAACGTAGGCAGGCTTGGAATAAATACCCTTATTGAAGGATCCGTTAAGGGGGACAGTGTTGTGAGGCACGGCGAAAAGCGATCCACCGGAAATAGCAGTGTTGGGGATCTTCCAGCCATCGTTGAATCCATTGAAATTAGAAGAGGGTTTGGAGTTGAAAGTGTTGATTTCACCACCAACCTTGATATCAAAATTCCTCCTCTGATCAGGCCTCTTGGTGGTGTAATTGTTGCTCCATATGGAATCGTTGAGAGAAAGATTAGCCAAACTCGAAGACTGTAGACGAAGCTGATCGCTGAATTGCCAAAAGGATTGCTGATTGTCCTCCATGGCCGGCCTAGAGATACCCAACAAGTTTAACTTAGTCAACACACACAAACGCACGAAAAAAAAAAAAGCAGAGAAGAAGAGTAAGAAGGGAAGGAAATGAAATGAGAGGGGAGGATGAGAGTGTTAAATAAATAAAAAATAGATAGGAAGCATCACAAAAATAATAAATAAATGAAACTTCGGGGAAGGTTAGTGGGGGGTTGCGTGTTTATTTGTCGAAGTTGAAAGTATTTTTTTTTTTTTTTTTATGGGGCTGGGGCTGATTAAGAAATGACGACTGTAAAACGCGTATGTTGACGTGGAGGAGAGAGACAGAGGAGGGGCAGTTGGGTTTGATTTTTGTACCTTCTAGAAGGTCTCTGGGAGGTTCCTCATTCCCATCGTGAATTTGAGTTCACACTTCACTATCACCCTCTTTTTTTTTTTTTTTACTTCGTTGCTAAGATTTCTAGTTTTAAGAATCTGGATCTGTGTGCAATTAGTAACGAGTAAGAATAAATTTTAATTTATACAACTTTTATTATATTTATTAACGAAATTTTATTTTATATATATTAATGTATTTTAAAGATTAAAAAAATATGATTTTAAATTTTAAAAAATAATGAACATAATTTAAACTAATAAAGATGAGAAAGAAAACTGAGAGGAAAGCGCGCAGTGGGGGAGGGGGGACGCGGACCGTGCAGATGGCTTGTTGAACGGAGCGCATCGTGCTGCCTTTCTATTAAACTGAAAGGAAAGCGCGCCGTGGGGGAGGGTGGACGTGGTCGGTGCAGATGGCTTGTTGAACGGAGCGCATCGCGTTGCCTCTCTCTCTCTCTTTAATTATAAAATTAAAATAGAAAAGAAATAGTTCTTAAGTCAACAATAGTGAAGGCCAAGGGAGGGGTCCCAGGTCGCAGTAAAATAAAGCGCGCGTATAATTTCATATTTTTGCAATTCTTCCTCAATTACGGCGTTGTCGGTAATCCCAAATATTTAATGGAGTTTTCTTCTGCCTGTTAAGACTGTGTTGGACAATTAGTCATGAGTATGAGCCCAGGCCCCAGTGATGAGTATTAGTGGATTAGCATGCCCCATTCTGCTTGGGGGAGTTTGTTGGCCCTGTTTTCCCTTTTAAGAAAAGCCCTTCAACAACCTTAGTCGCTGTTGCCAGTCCAAAAAAAAAAAACCTTAGTCTTTTTATCCATTTCCTAACGCTATTCTATTTGTTTTGATTTTTCTTTTCTTTTCTTTTTATAAGAAAAAGATTGAATTTGCATTTTTTTTTTTAACTCAAACTCCTATTCTTCCAACAACTACTCTAATATGCGTTAATTACGCTGCTCCACTTTGCACTTCGTGCTTTGTACCCTTCCCTCCTCTATTTCTCAGTTCTCACTTCCACATACATTCATCCTCACTATAAAAGCCACGTAGCAGCTATAGGCAATCTTCAAACTATTTTTATAACCTCCCTCTATTCTCCTTTCTCATTGTTCAAGCGCAAGTGCAAAAACAATATAAATTTAAAAAAAATTGTTAGAAAAAACCTTCACGAAGAATATTTGACAACCAAATTTGAATTTTGAGTAGTGCAGTGTTTAACATTTATTTAAATACTAATTAAAATATAAGAAGTTTTTAAATATATGTTTATTTTAATTATTTAATATTAAATTTAAGAGAGACAGAAAGTATTTTAGAACAAATAAGACAACATGATAAAGAGCAACTATCAGTTTTATTTAATGAAGATTTTGTGCCCTTTTTTTTTCCTAAGGTGGTGAATTAAAAGGCAAAAAATCCCAGAAAAAAAGGAAAAGAAACCCGGATAGATCCATGGGATGGAATCCACCAAGAAGTGGTTCAATTTCAGTATGATGGGCGCACAATGCGGAGTTAGACTTCCCTTTTTCTGAAACTAAACACAGAACGAAAATATGTAGGTGGGTGGGCTTCCAAGTTGGATGGCCCAGAACGTAATGAGAAGAATGAATTGCAGGATACGGTAATAACTCCGAATATTCATTGATGAGAGCGTTCAACCACTCACCCAAACTCATTTTCATTATTAATTGTCCATGTCAGAAAAGCTTAGCAAGCTTTTTCTATAAATAAATAAAACTAATTTCTCTATTCTATCACTTTAGTCTTAGCTATAAAGATTGATTCAACCAGTTTCAAAGTCCGGTTCTGAACGTATGCAGTATATGAAGTGAATGCGTGGCAGGCAGGCAGGCAGGCATACATAATTGGCACTAGTTATTATTTGTAATAATTAAAAATATAGGAAGGAAATTTAAGGGCGGAGTGAGTGTTGGATCCAACATTTGATTTGAGGGTTGAGCAAAGCTTCCTCTAGATATAATATATATTTATTAGCTCACGAGAGTTCTTTCCACCATACAAAAAAAGAGAGTAAAGAGTTATAATTAATGTAGCTTGACTTTAAAGAGTTAGTGAGCCAAATTCATTGATGCCTAGCTAATATATAATAAATAATGTATTTTTCTGTTGAAAATGAGATACAAGATGAGAACTCAACAGTTAGTATCCTCTTAAATTACTCCTCAAATCCATTGCCATATTCCAACACCGAGTTGAGTACAATTTAGTAAATCAAATCATATATAAATGGAATGAATATTTGTTTTCTCTGTATATCTCGAGTAAATCACATTGATGCATATTGGCATATAGCTAGGGATTCTACCCAAGTCTTTTCAAGTTTTTATGTTTGGTGGGTTTCGGTTCCTAATCATTAAGATTTAAAATGAAAAAAGAAAAGCGCTCTTATTCTTTGAAAGGAAAGGAATCACCTGCAGGCTCAGGCTAATATATATATATAAATGTGGTTCAACAACTGGTTTTTATGTTTTCATATTGGCGGTAGGTATGGTATGCAACGGCGGAAATTAAATTAAATTAAAAATAAATAAAGAGGGCACTAGCGGACTGTTTTATTAATTAATAGATTTTGAGAATGGATCAAATGCTTGCTTGACATACATAGACAAAAACAAATGATTAGATATATAATGGGTCGGGTTGAGGATATTCTTTTCTCTGTACTTTGTTTTATAAATAAGTTGTCAGTGCTAATTAAAGACCGAGATGAAGTTAATTATACATGTAGCTCGTTTTCAGAATATATAAATATACATCAATCCACTTAACATGAAAAGAATATCCTCATTAACTTAAAACACCCACTAATCTTGTTGCTAATAGGCCTATCGCTGACTTAATTATCACACTGTTAATGTAACATGGAATCCTAGCTACTTGATTACTAGTGAACCTCTCTCTACTTAATTCCACCCAATCATATACCAACTACTTGCATGCACGACTCGCTTTTCATTACATATATTTCATTCACACAATGAATTAAGGGTGCGTAGAAGAAGAAACAGATTTCAAAACTTACAATTGATCTATTCGAGAGAGAGATATATATATGAATATTGTTCAAGTCCGATGAAGGATTGACTGTATTTATCTTGGCGTTGCCTTGTGTGTTGTTTTCACTTGGAAAGGGACCCAGCAGATCGGCAGCAATTTAATATCTAAAAAGCTAAGAAATTGAACCTGTCTAATGCATGCATCGGCGGTCAAAAGTGAGTCGTTTAATTTGTCCATCATTCTTCTCACATGGATTCCAATCCAAAATGCTTGTTTATTAGGGTGATTTTGAAAAAGCATCCACCTATCCAATTAATTTATGTCAATTATATTTGCCTCTCTCATTCAATTTTATTTGTATCGATCTCCTTAACAAGCATAATTAGTCGAGATTGGATAGACACAGTAATTTGCCTCCTAACTCCAAATGAAATGGCATGTTTGTGGAGGCCAGCCCAGGCCAGGCCAGGTTAGGCCGTGTTGGTGTCCACATGGGGCGTGCATACTAAATTACAATCCCCACCAATCATATGTAGTACGTACACCACACCACAACCAACCCCCAATTTTATTGCATTTGTAATTAAATTAAGGTTTACAGCTTTTGCTGTCTTCAGTCTGCAGTTTTTTAAGTTGAAAAGCATTCCTGATTTGAAGGGACGGTGGTGGGGAGAATCAGCAGCATGCATGTCCCTTTGAACATTATAAACAATACCCTATGGATCCCCTATCCCCAATCCCATTCAATTCACTTCATTCATTCCCTAAAATTAACTTAATGTCCAATTTATTTATTTTTAATCTCTTTAGCATTATAATAGGTAGTAAAAATAATATCAAACCACCATCTTGAAATATATTAAAATAAAAATATTATTTTCATATGTCGATATTGATCAATTTACCTCATCTCTCAATCATATTTCATATTAATTTATAATATTATATATAGCTTACTAGGTTCGTCGGCAGCTTTAACAAAAGAAAATAACTCTTGGAATAGGGCAAAAGACACTGGCAATGGGATTGGTGGTCATTACTTTGAACAATAGTGTAATTATTAATGTAAGAAAGATGTGTGTAGAATAATTTAATTTACTATATGTAAGACCTGATTATATGTGCAATTACTATACGCACATAATTAAATTGTGATTGGATTTTAATAGCCTTGTCTTTAGCGAATTTCAAGTTGATTCATTTTATTTGATTTATTTATTTTTTTTAAAAGCTTCTATTTGAATTTGACACCTACGCCAAACATTCAAAATATATATTTATATAATTCTTTTTTTTTATGCATGTGAATGTTTAGACAAAAAGACTAGTGTGAAAAAATACATTAATTTTTAATTATTATTATTCTTCTACCCAACATACGTTTGAAAAGTAAAATTTATGGATTAAAGTCTAATTGATATGTTAATACGACGAATCTATTCGAAATTCAGTTTCAGGCATATAATATTAGTATAGATAATAAAAACTGCTGAATGATTATCTAAAAAAAAAAAAAGAGACTTCAAACAATTGTGACTAAGAATGATCATATATATATATATATATATATATATATATATATATATATATATATATAAAGGTGGTGACCGAGGACTTGTGAATGTGGAAAGGCATCCCTACATATATATATATATATATGACATATAATTTGCTTCATGTTTGTAAGATGCCGCGCAAAGTGGGAATACAACACCTACTCATTCATTAAAACAAATTAAGTCGGACCTTTCTCTTTAATATATATTCTTCTTCCAACAAAGTGTTGGCAAAATAAACAGCTAAAGCAGCTTAATCAATCCGAGTGCACAAATAATTCTTTAAATTTAAGCTTCACCACTTCACCTACAACCATCTTAATTTGTTTAACAACCTACTGCTGCATGCGCTAGCTCAAGCTGTTTGCTTAATTAGTTTTGTCCACATGCAACATATACTTGAAAACTTTCTTTAAACAAAAACAGACGGGGCCAGTCTACGAACTGAACTAATTAACATTTTAACAACGCCTGCCCCGACCCAATCTCAATCAACCACGGGTACTTTTGATACTCAAATCAATTTGTTGGAAAAAAAAAATGCATGCAGGTGGAAGTAGAGTACTGTAATTTAAGCAGCCTTCGAGCGAGGGGAAAGGAAAGGAAAGGAAAGGAAAAGGCCAAGTCATGGATAGAAGAAAATTGCATTGTCAGAGATTGGAAAAAAAATAAAAATCAAATCAACTGTGGTAGACGTGGAAAACTCATCAGCAGCGGCATCTCACTGCATATTCAGCTAGCATCTCAGTACCCTAACGAAAATCTCAGGTTACGTCCTTTGAATGAAGAATCATTAATCCTCTTGTACGCGGCGGCACCTCGGAATATACCACGTGAAGACTACTTCTAGCTAGTAATTCCCACAGTCACAGGTCAATATATAAACTAACCCCGTAACATTAATTCTTTAATCGTGAATTTTTGGGTCTTTCTTTTTTAACTTGTCGTATACTATTAACCTCATCTACAGATTCTTATTTTTCTATCTTCATCAGGTACGCCTCCTAATGTGTCACCCAATTAATGCATGCATATAATTGTTTTATAAGTCCAAACGTAATATGAAAAAAATTTATAACCCTTTACAATTATAATAGAAGTGTTTTTTTTTTTAAATCTTCTCAACTAATTAGTTTTAAGTAATTCTTCCAATTTGTCATCCACTATATCTTCTCCCTCCCCCGTGCAATGATAAATATAATCTGTTTTCTGGTTATATTTCATTTAATTAATTAGGGAACGCTTTGAAACAAGAGTAAGGACGACCAGTGAAGTTTCTTTTCTTTTTCTTTTTTAAATTAAAAAAAGAAGAAGCAAAATTATACAGCCTGCGTTTCCTCCTCAAATTAAAGTCAGTTAGTTGACAGTTCAATTTTATTCCTGGGCCTTTTGTAAATCATAAAAATAAAATGTGGCTGGCATGTGTATTATGGATATACACACAGTTCTAACAGAAAAATAAAACTTCCACTCCAGCAGTAGATGGAGAATGTATGATTGCATTTGTCTGGTGGGTCCCAATGGCGAATGGGATTTATGATGGACCCGCAATCAACTTCCCACGTGGGAGTTCACATGACATTATGCTGACGTGTGCGGAGGAGGCGGGCCCCGCGGCCAATTTAATCACCACCTGGCAGGTCAAGCTGAAAATCATTAATTCCTCCTCCGCCAAAAACCAATATTTAAGAAAACCAAAAAAAGGCAACCAATACCAAATTTCTGCCGGGGTAACTCCAGCCAACCCTGTTGCCTGCTTCGAAGCAGACAACGAAATAGACGGCAACTCACGGTGACGGACATTATGTAACGCTTTCCCTTCTTGCATCTCAATGCAATCCATCCCTACTCTTCGCCGTTACCCCACTGACCTCCTTCACCGTTACACGCGCCGTCCGCTTAACTGTCTCTCCTGTTAAAATTCTAACCACGGTTTGTGTCTGGTGGGAAGGGAGAGAGAGAGTAGACACGCTCGCGACACAAGCTCAAACAACACGAGTCTCCTTGGTCCAGAGTATAATAAGACGCGCGCCAAGTGGTTTTGGTGATTCTATGTAACGGCGTTTCCTGGATTCCCTGGAGAAAGCAGATCGAGCTGTGCAGTCTTGTATGCCCAGAGAGGGAGTCTCTCGGACAGATAAGGCTCCGGAAACTGGTTTTGTAACGGTTGCAGAGAGGATTGCTGGCTTTTGCGTTACGTTTGTTGTGGAGATCGTTACAGACTGTGTGTTAAAGCGTGCTAGTGGATTTGAAAAGTCGGTGCTTTTGTAATTGTAAATAAATTCTTGCTTAACGGTTCTTTCTGATTCCTTAATAGCGGTATAATTGTGATGATTATGTCCATATAATGAGGATTCAGATTCGCTGAAAGCATAGCTTCAATTCTTTGAATCTTCATTGTTGACTTGAGAGTTGAATCATGTTGAATCGCGGAGGGTCTTTTTCGTTGTCTTCGGCCGAAGGTCAGAATCGAATAGTTCTTGCTTCTCTTTCGTGGGATTCTTCGGCCATTTTCCAAAAGTAAACTATCAAGTTTGGCTTTTTGTGCTTTTTCTAAGCAGGTGGTGGTGGAGGTGATGATCTGTATGAAGAACTATGGAAGGCTTGTGCGGGACCTCTTGTCGACGTTCCTCGGGCCGGCGAGAGGGTGTTCTATTTTCCACAAGGACACATGGAGCAAGTGAGTTTACTTTCATAATTTTTTTCTATTTCAGATCCTGTTGGTTTTGTTTTAAGAGGAAATGATTTCATACCACCTATTTTCTATTCCTGAGATTGGTAGATATGCCAGTATGTCACTGTTGATTTGCGTTTAAAACTGCAATTTTGTCTCAGTATGTATCGTCGGAGTGTATAAAACTTGGTTAAAACGTTTTTTTTTTTCTTTTTATCTTACTATTTTTTCGGCTGTAGTTAGAGGCATCAACAAATCAAGAACTAAATCATAGGATTCCGGTATTCAACCTTCCCCCAAAGATCCTTTGTCGCGTGGTGAACGTCCATTTACTGGTAATTTTCTTTCTGATCCTCTTTCCCTTAAAAGAGCTCTTTTTCACTTACGGAAAAAATGATCATCTGAACTCTGGAGCACCATCTATGTCCAGTGTCGTACTAGTTTCGACTAAAATGTCCAAAAGACCAAAACTTTATAACACTTGTAATTTTCCGGCAACGAAATTATTATTGCGTATTAATGTACGTGAGGGAAAATCTTAGCTTAAACTTTCAAATCTGTAGGCTGAACAAGAAACAGACGAGGTTTATGCACAAATTACTCTGGTGCCGGAATCAAATGTAAGGATGTCCCTGCCCTTTTTTATTTCAAAATTTTTCATGGTCAACCTTAGATTATTTCCATCGTTGTTTAGATTCTAATGGAACAAATATGTTAGCAAACTGAGCCTATAAGCCCTGATCCATGCCCTGCTGAACTTCCAAGGCCAACTATTCACTCATTCTGCAAGGTCTTAACGGCATCTGATACAAGCACCCATGGTGGGTTCTCTGTTCTCAGGAAACACGCCACTGAATGCCTTCCTCCTTTGGTAATGTCTCGTTATATTTTTTTAATTTCTTCTTGGTTTCTACACACCCAGGCTGCCTTAGTGACGTTTACCATTTGTGGATTTCATTCAGGACATGTCCCAATCAACTCCGACTCAGGAATTGGTTGCCAAAGATCTGCATGGCTATGAGTGGCGCTTTAAGCATATATTCAGAGGTATAGGCCATGAGAAGCTTTTAGTTTAGTTCACGTGATTTAACTTTCTGGTTGCCTAATGTTTTATTTCCTTAATGTATCTTTTTTTTATCCCCAGGTCAACCACGTCGACACTTGCTCACAACTGGATGGAGCACTTTTGTTACTTCCAAGAGATTAGTTGCTGGAGATACCTTTGTGTTTTTAAGGTGCATCTGTTGTTTCTCCTTGTCATGTTTATATGGGTCAGAAATCTTGTATTGTTTAATTTATATATATGTATTCAATAATACAAGCCTGAGTTTGAACAAGATTTTGTGTATAGAGGGGTCAATGGAGAATTACGCGTTGGAGTAAGGCGTCTTGCTTGTCAGCAGAGCAGCATGCCATCATCTGTGATTTCCAGTCAGAGCATGCACCTAGGAGTTCTTGCAACTGCTTCTCATGCTGTTGCAACCCAAACCCTTTTTGTAGTATACTATAAGCCGAGGTAGACTTTTTACTTATTTCAAGAACTATATGTGTTTACTTATTAAATGTTCAGGATAATTCTTGACATGGGGTTTTGTTTGCTTATCTTGAAATTATTAGGACCAGCCAGTTCATCATAAGCGTAAACAAGTATTTAGAGGCTATCAACAATAAGTTTACTGTTGGTATGAGGTTCAAGATGAGGTTTGAAGGGGATGAGTCTCCTGAGACTGACAAGAGGTAGTAAAATTTACTACTGTAGTGTATTATAGTCATCTTTTACATGGAAATTCTAATACATGGTTGACCAGATTTTCAGGCACAATAATTGGGTTGGAAGATATTTCTCCTCACTGGGAAAATTCAAAATGGCGGTCACTCAAGGTATTTTCTTCTGTGACTTTGTTATTGTATCTTCATATCTCAAGTTGTTGTGTTGTAATCATCTCCTTTTCTATCTATCATCAGGTTCAATGGGATGAACCTGCAGCTGTTCCAAGACCTGATAGGGTTTCACCATGGGAAGTAGAACCCTTTCTGGTTTCTGTTACTGCATCTTCCGTTCAACCTACTGTTGTAAAGACTAAGAGACCTCGACCACCCAGTGAACTTCCAGATCTTGGTGAGAAAATATTTCTTTAACTCCTTTCAATTCTTATAGTGATTGAGTTACTTTTCTTGACCTCTACTTATACTTACAATCTAGACACAAGTTCCACTGCCTCTGCTTTCTGGAATTCTGAGCTGATGCAGCCAGATATAACACAACTCAGTGGTATGAATGAAAGCAAAAGAAGTGACTATTCTGGCATGTGGCATCATAGTCAAACTGATGTGAACAGTAAAAGCAACAGCAACACGATGTCAAAGAATCAAACAGAAGGCACTTGGTTGTCGTCTCCTAATTCTAGTGGTCCTCAGCATTTGTTTCAGGACACGACAGATGATAGCAAGAGTGTCTCTGCTTGGCCTGTTCACTCTGTTCATCCAACATCTCAATCATCAAGATTGAACAATGATCATTCTATTGACCGTGCTGGCAAGGAGAATAAAGTTGAGACTGCTACAAGCTGTCGATTGTTTGGAATTGAGCTTATTGGTCGTTCCCAAAACTCACCTGCTTTGGGGAAGGCACCTGCACCTGCAGTAAGCGTACCCAATGGCTCTTCTGAAAGTCGTGTTAGTACCATGACTGGAACTGATTCAGACCGCAAGTCTGATATCTCAAAGGCTTCCCAGGAGGGGAAACAAGAACAGCTGCAAGTATCACCAAAGGAGACTCAGAGCAAGCAAATTTGTTCCAGAAGTCGCACCAAGGTTCTGAATGTAGATTTGTTGTTTGAATAATAACTTCAATATTCTTTAGTCTAATCAGAAAAATTTCTAAAGCTTTCTACTCGTGTCCAAAACCTGCCAAAAGGTTCAAATGCAGGGGGTTGCAGTGGGTCGTGCGGTGGACTTGACCATGTTGGATGGGTATGATCAACTTATAGATGAATTGGAGGAAATGTTTGACATAAAGGGACAACTTCAACTTAGGAAGAACTGGGAAATTGTCTTCACTGATGATGAAGGGGATATGATGCTTGTGGGTGATGATCCATGGCCGTGAGTTATTCCTTTTAGTACAATCACAAGATAATAATATGAATCATTAGATAGCTCACTATATTATACTCGTCAATGCAACCTTCTCACAATATTAATACCTTCCTGTTTAATATTATTATCTTCTCGCAGTGAATTTTGTAATATGGTCAGAAGAATCTTCATTTGTTCCAGCCTGGATGTTAAGAAGATGAGTGTAGGAAGCGAACTGCCTATTTCTTCGATAGAAGGTGAAGGGATTGTAATAAACACGGAAAGAGCTGAAACCTGAAACTAAGGAATTCCTTTCCAGATGTTTTTATTTTTATTTTTATGTTGATCTTCCTTGTTGCGGTTGTTGTAGTTATTGTTTGTGGAAAGGAAGTTGGTTTATTCAAAGGCTAGGAAGTTTTTTCTTTTCTTTTGTGGGACGTGGATGACATTGGCTAATGGAAGCTCAATTTTTAGAGCTAGTTGAGACTCTAGGCATTAATCGGGCTTTTAAGAAGCGGAATAGAGTATTATAATGCGATAGTGGGAGAAGGCAAATGTAGGCTTAGCATCTGTGAAATGTGAATATTATGATGGTTGGAAAAATGTTGTGGATGGATGACTATTCAAGAGTTCTAATTGGTTCAGTGGCATTATGCTCCGAGGATGACGAATCATTACTGCTTCGGGGAATTGGATGGAGTCTGTTATATGGGCTTGTGAATTTGATATATGGTCAGAGTCAGGCAAGGTGGGGGAACCTTTACCTTAGGCCCACTTCCTAAATGATGCGGATACCTGAGTCAGCACGATAGACTCAACGACAGTAAGGTTGGAGGTTATACTCAAACAGTTAAATTCAAATACTCTGCAAGTGAAACCAAGCCTTGTGGTCCCCTCTGTCCAGTGAGTTATTCATTGTTGGGGCCGATCAGATTGTTGTTTGTGGTAATTATTCCTCCTTGGGGATGGGATGTATTGAGCTTAAAAGAAATGTGGAAACTTCCATGATTTGTGTTTCTGAGTAGTTTTTCTCTAAATCATTGCCCCCCCAAGCCCTGGAAACATTGGTCTGTATTTAGTTTTGGTACTCGTCTGACTATGATTATAGGTTCAAGATCTCAGACCTTCATGAATGAAATAATTTTTAATTAGTTATTTATGAGTTATATTTTCAATCTTCTAAAATCAAAACAAAAAATTGTAGTCTGCTAGTTTTTTCAGTTCATGGTTGGTGACTGATCTTCCTTTTTTTGTTTTTTGTTTTACTTGTTGGGCTATCACCTACTATGGTCAAAGAAACGATGTAATAAGTGAAGTGTCTTGTTGCCTAATGAATCCCGATTCTAGTATGAAAAAGTTGCGTCGAATAGGCAATGGTATAAATGTAGGTTTACATTCCACAACGTTAGTGAATACAGGAATGCAGAGGAAGTTTAATTTATTAGATGAATGATTCATTGGCTTGTAAGCACCTATTCCCCTGAACCAGAATGATGATCTTGTGGTTGGGGTAGTGGATTAAGAAGCTTGCTGTTTTGGATGATACAACATCTACAAAGTGGACAGGTGGAATGTGTCTGCAACCAGTGATATATGCAATCCCTGTGAAATACATGCTTGCAATAGGGGATCTGTAGCACCTCTTCTTTCATCTCAAATTCTCCCAGACAAACACAACATCTGTTCCAATTACCGGAAGTTTCAGTCACAAGTTCAAAATTTTAAAAACCAAAAAATAACAAAGACATGTAGCTATCTTTGAGATTTGGGTTTTTACTTTTTTTACTAGCCACATGGTCCCTACGTGCAGGATTCTTTATTCCAGTTCACTGACCTTTAAGCAAAGACATGTCATTTTTCATATATTCTACTTACCTTTTCACTTTCCTTTCCTGTAGCACTTTTTGTGAAAATAGTGGATGCCATATAAGATTCTGGGAACAAAAATAAAATAATTTTCAACTATCTCAGAGACACGTTCTCATCCGGGGCACTTGGTGCTGATGACCAAATTGCTAATTATTAGATGTCAAATTTCAATGTTTGATGATCCCCTGGCTAAAATGGGTTTTATCAATTTGATATATATAAGAACACGCATCTAGCAGTGTACATAGTGTAGGGCACCTTGTTTTATAGATAACAATCAAAGCACATTAGTTTAGCACCAATAGCAACTACACAGTTGGAATGTCTTCAAAAGCAAAAAAAAAAAAAAAAAAAAAGAGACAGAAACACTTACTGTGAATCTCTTGCTTCCAAATCCTCATCAAATAAAACTTTGGGAAGTGTGTGAAGGAATTGTGGGGTGAGATCCAAACGACAAGACTGCAAAAATAAGAGAGAGGCGTTAATGAATAGAAATCCGTGTTGGTGCATATGTGGAGGAGTGGGAGGGAGTCTTACAGAGGAATAATAGGTAGATGGTGCGGTGGGAAGGATGACAGGAGCGGTTGAGAGAGAGGAAGCCCTCCTCTTGAGGTAGAACAAGTAAAACAAGAGAAAGAGAATAATGGAAAAGAGTATGGGGATGGAGAATATGAAGGCCTGGTAAAGTTTAAGCTGAAGCTCTTGCGGATACAAATTCGGAGAAGTGGTTGGAGTCTGCGGAACACCCATGACTATTCTCATCACATTCATAAAACTGCGCCCAATACCCCTACTTCACTCTGCTTACTTATCATCCTATGCAGCTATTCTTCTCAGAAGAGAAAGAGAGAGAGAGAGAGCCAAGAAAAATGCTGTTAGACTTGCGGAAAAGGAGCAAACACTGACAAATATAATTACATACTGGGATGGCACATATTCTCTTCTTTTTGGAAATGACGGGACAATCTGATTACTCTCCACTAAGAATGGGCCCAAACATCTCCGGTGCTAACTGCACGACTACCTCTGACACAAAGTCACAAAACAATATCTTGCTTTTCATTTTATAAATTCACTTCGGCGGAATTGATTCATCTTTCGAGTTAACTTACCATCTACAACCTTGTGTGAGTGATTCTTCTTTCCTCTTTCTTTCTTGCACGTAGCACTGAAGAAGCATCTTAGTGCTTTTGATAGGAGATCAATCTTACTGTTGTTAATGGATGGTGAAGCAAGCTCTCTCTCTCTCTCTCATACTGCACCATCACCTCATCCTCGCGTTCTCTCTCTAGATATGATCTCATTTGCCTTTTCAAAAGACTTCTACTGCTCTTGTAATCCCCGGAGAGCAGAAATCTGACATGGTGGCCCTTGTGTTGGTACTTTTATCATTTAGGTGCTCTCCAAGAGGGATCAGTTTATAATTAAATTCCTGATGTGGAACATCATTCGATAATGCAGAATTTTCCAAAAACCCAACACATGGCATTGCACTTGTTTCTTTTGGTGACACTGACAATCACAATGCAAAGTAATCACCATTTTTAAGTACACCACACATGCACACTTGAGTCTATATCTACCGAAAGAACCTTGCCATTCATAATTTTGACAAAAATAGGATCATTTTAGTTTTAAGGAAATTTTCAATTAGCCTGCAGGTGCTATTCCGGTTTTACTCAAGAGTGCTCACATATACCTCTCTGGCCTCTGCTGCTTGGGTAGGTATCTGCTTTCCATCATCCATGAGGGGCACAATTAAATAAAGAACGAAGAATTAAGTAAAGCAAAGCAGCTCTTCATATAAAATTTGCCTCATTGTAGAGAATGTCTGTATCATACATGCATGCATATATCAGAAATAAAGCCTTGAGAATTTAAAAAAGCCGCTCAACTGACAGATATCTACAAATAAGTTGTTTATAGAAGTAATTCAAATAAAACTTTGATGAGCATCATAATACCACTGACTGCTTCATACAAAAGAAAATGTCAACTTAGAAAACCTGTATATATTATTTATGAACAATCTGAAATTCTTGATTTAACATTAATGTTATATCGCTGCATAAGGAAATTTGATTTTTAGACGTTAAAACGCTTACATTTGAACGAAGGATTATTTTAAGAGCATCTCCAATGGTGGGTTACTTAAGTGAGTATCTTAAATGCCATGTCAGTATTTTTTCTTTTAAGCAACTCTACAGTATTTTAAGTAATTCTGCACTCTAATGCTGTAACTCTCAAAAATTTACTAAATGGATCTCATAAATTATCTCATATTTTTATATTTTATTTATATTTATTTTACTTAAAATATTAATTTATTTATATTTTAATTTTAAAACAAGAAATACATACAAAAAAATCATTTTTTTCATTACCTTTTCATTTTTCCCACGGCAAAATGTTTTGTTTCCATTGCCTTTTCGTTTTTCCCAAGGAAACCTTTTTCCTTTTGTTTTTTTTTTTTTCATTTTTCCTATTGGTTTTCCATATTTCCACGACAAGCTTCTTTGTTTTTGGTTTTTCTCCATATTTTATTGTTTTTCCATAAATTGAGAAGTACGCCTTTTTGGGATAAGATGCGTTGCTTGGAGAAGCAACCGTTCATTCACCGTGGAGCACTCCAATGACATTTTAAATATAAGATGCGTTGCTTAAACGATTTTGAGACTTAAAATATGCCCGTTGGAGATGCTCTAAGAAAATTGAAAGCTTGCCAAGGTAAATGGAAAGGTAACACATAATTAAATTAAGACAAAGCATGATACCACAAACAATTCTTCTCTCCCCTTAAAATGCAAATTAGATTACGAAGTTGAAATTGAATATCTTCATCCATCTTATTTTAACTTCATTTTGGCAATGGAACAGACTCTGCTGGGAAAAAGTTGGTGTCTTAAAAAAAAATATTGAACTTCTCATAGCTCTGGATTAGTGCAAGTCGCTCATCCTCGAACATGTCCATCATTGTCTCATACTGTCCGAGTCCAAGAGAAAAGCCCGACACAAATTCACCTTCAAAGAAGAAACCTTTTTTAAAGTTTGGACTTTAAAAGTGTTAAGAATACAAACAAAATCTCACATTGATTAAATATTGAAAAAAAAAATGAGTATATAAATAAGGATACAATCCCCATTAAAATAAAATTTTTTGGAGGAAGTTCCAAAATAAAACCATGAGGGCTTTAGTCCAAAATTGACAATATCATATTATTATGGAGATATGTGTCGTACCTGCTGCACCTAACAATTGGTATCAGAGTCCGATTTAGTTATGTGGAGGAGATTCGCCGAACAAAAAATAATGGAACTTTTAGTGTTTCGAATGATGAGAGTTGGTGTAATGTTTTCACCAACAGAATCTCCATAATTCCAAATGAGGAAGGAGAGTATCATTTGAAGAGAGGGATTGATGTGTTACCATCCGATGGGATTCCATAATTCCAAACGAGAAATGAGAGTATCGTTCGAGGAGAGGAATTTTTGTGGAGGCCCGAGTGCGGTCCTTTGTTCAAAAGAAGGATTGTTAGGAATATAAATAAAATCTCACATTAGTTAGATATTAAAAAGAAAATTGGTATATAAGTAAAGATACAATCTCTATTAAAATGAGGCATTTTGAAATAAGTTCAAAAATAAAACTATGAAGACTTTGATTCAAAGTGAATAATATCATACTATTATGAAAATATGTGTTGTATCCATTGCGTCCAACGAAAAAATAATCGCTTCTCTTTGGGTCTAAACATCTATCCATATTATTATATTATCATATAAACATTCATGAATGATAAAAGTGGCGGTGAACTCTTGAGTGAGTCATGACAGTTAAATCTTTCGTATGCAGTTGAGTATCTTCGTTCATCTTCGACAAGGGCGAAGGGTAGTGGTGGCTTGGGAAGGCTTTAGCCCCTCCAAAAAATTTTAAAACTTTTTAATAATAATAAAAAAAATTTAAAAATTTTTAATAATAAAGAAAGACATTTTTATTTACCCCTCCCCCCAAAATATTTAATTAATATATTATTTTTAATTTTTTTTTCAACCCCCTTCATAAAAATTGTCTAACTCGCCCCTGATCTTCGGGACATGTAAAAAATAAAAAAGTCACCCCCATAAAAGAGGAGTGACTCTCACAGATTTTTATAATCAAATAAGACTATCACATGCACGTTGACTATTAACTTCGTACCTTGCGGTTAGCTTAGTGAAATACCGCAGCCGTTTAAGGACAGTGTTGGTATGTGTGATGTAAAATTAGCAAGCCCAAAATTTTATTTATCACTATTATTGACTCATAAGCTTTTTCTAGTATATTAGTATCATGCTTTAATAAGTGAGTGATTTATATATTCACTAAGGGTAACTTGAATTATGTACGCTTTTTTATATCTTATGAAATATTTACGTTAAATTCATTATACTTGAAAAACCAAAAAAAAAAAAAAATTGTCATGCTTAACAAAAAATACTAGTAAAATTTGAAAAGGTGACAAACCAAATATTGAAACCTAAGTCACACTTCCACAACTCCTGGTTTGATTCGCTTTCAAGAAATTAGGAACCGATAACTTCGAATTGATTTGATTGAGCCTCAAATCAATCTAAATTAGACGAACACCTCTAAATACTTCCATACCAAAAACCTTTCTAGTTTAATACTTACATTGCAACGTTTACATAATCAATAAATCTAGTTTACAAATTAATAATTTTATAATTAGACAACGAGTTCCAATGCACATAGTGAAGTATATAGCGATTTACACAATCTAACATCCCATAGCTCTTCACAAGGTCACTTGTGCAGCATAGAAGCTTTTTTGAATTTTCTTTTGGTCCATCCCATAAAAGCTTAAATTTATAAAAGCAACATTTCATTTATATTTATATTTTGGTTGCATGAGTTTCGGATATTGGAACCCTGAAATATCATAATTGCCAATTCATTTATAATCAAAATAAATAGTTTGTAAACCAGATAGTATGATATTTCAATATTTCGGGAAGTACAAAACAGCATGGAACAGTGGAGGCATCAATTCATGTATTTAAGATAGGCAGGAAATCATGTTTCTTTCTTCATCATTTCAATGTTACATTATTACGCAAGGTAAATGTCCACGTTCCAAGATTGCATTTCAAAAAAGTCCAAGATTGCAAGAGAAGATGCAGAAACATTCATTAAGTTTCAAATGCATCACCTGTTAAAACCCAAGGCCAAAACTTGGGCATTCATCCATTTCCTTATTACGTGAGAACTCCTCAGCAATCTTACCTTCGCTGGTAACGATGCAAGATGAATGAGCACCCAAACTTGACATGGAAAAACCAAAATCTGCCTCACTTGTATTTGTCTGAGCTTCCTTATGGGAGTAGAGCTACAGAAACAAATTGCAAACAAAAGACATCAATTCAAGACAGCTGAGGATTTCACCCACAATATAGAATACGACAAAAATTCTTCCAACAAAAACCCTTTTTGGCCTTTTAACAGAAACCTATTTAAAACAAAGAAAAGGAACCTAGAAAAAAAAACCTATTGCTTTTGAACATGAATATTCTGCACTCAAGATGCCAAAAAGTCTCAACTATACTATCTCCAATCCACCACATGGCTCAACAATGAGATAAATGGCACTTGAGAAATTGCTAAACAAAATGAGGGACTAGACCTGTGAGTGAATTTCAATATTCTCGGTAAATTTGAAACTGGCACCACCACTTTCTGCTGCAGAATCATCTTTAGGCAGAGTCAACAAATAATTATTGACATCTTTTAGAAAAATGTTATCAATAAATGCACTGTCTTAAAAATCACAAATGAATGTGCTAGAAATTCACAAACTCCATATCTTCACTTGCCTTTGGAAGACATAATATTGGGGGACTTCATAGTCTTAATTGATTGCCTATCCTGAAAACTTTCACAAGAACCATGATTGGGTGCTGAGGCTATTGTTGTTCCATCACCTATAGAAATCCAATATAATTGCATTATCAAGACCTTACAGGGAGCTCGTTTTCTAGTGAATTTCCTATCTAACCTCTAACATTGCTCTCCTGGGCCAGAGGGTTTTGTAAAATGGACAATATTTGATGAGCTGCACAAATACCAGAAATCAGTCAGTATAATGAAGCAACATGTTAAGATCGGCAAAGTTGATCATTAAGTCAAAAAGGAAAAACCTATGTGACATAAAAGGCATACCGTGCCTGTGACACTTAATGCATGCTCCAATGTCATTGAGGTTAGGCAGTTAAGGAATGACCATCCCTCTCCAATTTTATACAAGTCATTGAAACTCCATTATGTACATATTTCGCAGGAAAAACAATAGTCCCCCCTGCTTATCATTCCCCTCTTTTTCTCTTTATTAAAATGGACATGCCAGGTTAAAGATGACAATGTTAGCCCATGGAATATGTACGAGTCCTGTCTGTTTGAAGCTACATTTTGAACAAATATACTTCATCCTAACTATTTATATTTATTTATAGAGAAAATGCAGACAAATGAAAGATCATAAAATAATTAATTACAAAAAAATGATGCCACACACAAATTAAAACAGAATGAGTGCATGATACGCACTGTCTCGTAAAGGCTTGATTGGTGGGACTTTCCTGTTTGATTTAGTCACATCTGACGTGGAGCAGAGAGAGTTCAAGTCTGCATCTTTAACTAAATAAGCATTACTGTGAGTTTTTCCTGCTTATCAAAGCCAAAACAATTCGAGGGAAAAGTATAAAAAGCTATACAAAGTCAAAATATTGAAAGATAAACAGGATGTGCTCTAACATGAAATTCGTGCATCTGTTCATTGCATAAATAATTAAACAATAGGCAAGATACAATACTTAAGTTCTATCATTACTTATAGTAAAAGGATACCACTGTACCAAATCATTATTGATTCAATTTTACTTTTCGAGATCAATTTCCAAGATAGACAGTTGTCACATAGTTGAGAAAACAGAAACTGAACAGAAACACGTTTAAATATTAAAAACGTATATACAATAGACAAGAAAAGGTTAAATTAATAAGACCAATGATGAACAATGCTAGGGGAGTTATCAGGTAATAGACATTCACGAATATTTAAATGACATGAACAATCAGGTAATAGACATTCACGAATATTTAAATGACATGAACAAAACTATATACCAAATACAAATCCACTAGAAGTATAGGAAATTTATAAGCAAGTACAACACTAACCTTTAGGAACAAATGGAGTGGCCTTGAGACAGCCATTTTGTCCATGTTTTATTTGTCTTCTCTCAACAACATTATCACTAGTGCCTTGTTCATCCGAATTCATTAGAGACTGATGGCTTCCTTCGGGCTCTCCTACATCAACAAAATGGCCATCGAAGTATACTGATTCACCAGGTCTTATAACTTCATCTTTCTTCAAGAACCTGCGTTCTATAGGTGTTCTGTTCATATCCCACAGCACAACCTGAAAAGAGAACAGCAAAGGAAGCATGACTAATAATTTTAATACTTGGCCAAGATAAGAGAATATAATAATCAGATCTACCGGTGTTCAGTCCCAACTCATGAAAGTCGCATATTATCATGGAGGATTCAATTTTGAAATAAACAGGATTTGAACAAATTGATGAAAGATAAAGACAAATATGGAATGGCAAAAAGGATGGATGAATTGAAGAGGTAAGAGTAAAATTATAGACACAGAAAATTAACCTGGCTTCCTCGAGATTCACAAATTTCAAGCTGTAAAAAACCATCATGGTACTTCTTGTTTTTTTTGGCGGATCGTGCTGTATATACGACCTGCCACTCTAAATTGAAAAATGAAGAGATATTTGAGTGAACTTTAAATCAAGGGTTGGGGGGAGGGAATGAAGACAAAAAAGGAGAAAACAACATCCCCGGAGGCAACTGACTGCAAGAGAAATTGATAGAAATCCAGCATAAAGTAAGTCATTATAATGAAAACAAGAAACAAAAAGGTCCTCTGGTGAACACTTCAGTTTCAGTGGATTGATTGTAAATCAAAATGAGCAAGCAAATATCTTGACTTCACACTGCACACCAGCGCTGTAAGAATTTAGTGCTTTTAAAAGTTTTAATACGCTATAAAGTTGCAATTATTTTGTCTTATTTCAATTAGTTGTTGAATTTACATTTAATTTTCCCTTGTAACTCAACTATTCGAAAGTCAGCAAATAGGAATAACACTTAATGGGAAGATGATCACAGTTCAATTGTAAAATAAGGTGAACTAAAAGAAGTACAAGCACCATTTTTTAATAGAATTAAAAGAAAAAAATTTGTAATTTAATTCTACTGTGTCTAATGATAATAATCGATTAAATACAATAGTTGCATACACATCTAAACATCATTTTAATTTGTAAATGATTTCCAGCTCATTAAAGTAAATTCATGCAATCCACATCTAAACATCATTTTAATTTGTAAATGATTTCCAGCTCATTAAAGTAAATCCATGCAATCCACAGACAAACATACTGTGTACACTTTTTTTCTCTCCCTCTTCTTTCTTTACCCTTTTTCCCTCTCTCTCTCTCTCTCTCTCTCTCTCTCTCTCTCTCTCTCTCTCTCTCTATTTTTTTTTTTGAGCAGGCTATAACATCCCTTCAAAGTAAGACACACAAACAAGCATGAGAATGCTCATATATAAAAATCCAAAAGACAACAATATCATAAGTGAGCAACAAGAGAATAGTAAGAAAGCATTTGTATAAAGAGTCTAAGACTTTCGGAAAGATGAAAGGAAAATGATATCTATAAACATCCTATGAAGGGGAGAAAAAACCGATACATCATAAAGCAGCTAACCAAATATAAAGTTTCCCAAATCATGTCAACTAACCGCTTTTTCCAACAGTTACATGGTTGTCAAGACAACATTGATGTCTGTGCATCTTCCTGATTCTCTCAGAATCAGTGCATTTGTTTCCTTGAGCATTAGCATCTGGTTCATGATTACCTTGAGCCTCACCAATGTTAACCAAATATGCATCAAATGCTAGTACTTCATGAGGTCTTATTAAGTCATCTTTCTTAAGGAATCTTCTATCTAAAAGTTTTCTGCTTGCATCAAACAGCATTACCTGAAATATAGACACAAAAAGGAATGTGAGCATTCATTTTGCACTCTGTATCTAATTCTTGCTGCAACTATGTGTTTGACTATGTAAGTATGGACGCTTAGTCAAATTACCAGAGTTAGAAAGAGTGCAGACAAGAAACAGAAGGTGGAAATAATGTATTTACTAAAATGCACTAAAAACCATCTCCTGAAGTCAGAAGAAAGTTTTATTTTTTTGTGAAAGAAATATATGTGTAGAAATAAACCTGTCTCCCACGGGATCCACAAATCAGTAGTTGCAGAAAACCATCATGGTACTTCTTTGACTTTTGAGTCACTTGTGTAGTGTAAAGAACCTGCCACTCTAATTAAACATGTGAAAGTGAGAAAGGATCAAATAGTTAGCAGATAAAACTCTTCAGGAAGTATATTGGAACAGAACAAAATCCAATAATTTTGAGAGAAGAATGGAGGTTGTTTGCACATAAACCTAATGTCTTTCACTTAACTGTCAGTTTTTTTATATACCGACTTCAAATAGGAGAAAGTAGCAAGGCAGGATCTATACTGCTTATCCATTATTTTAGGCCAGGGTATGAGACTGAAAAGAAAGCAATGTAGGGCAGTAAGTAAATTAAACATATATTTGCACTAACAGACTGACCTGTTGTGCTGGGTTTTGTTGTTTCTGGACTGATCTTCGGTGATCCATACTTAAGCAATTCTCTCTTCCTAAACTCTGCAACGTTAGCAACTATTATACATATGCAACTATGCTGTGCTGAAACTTGTAAAAGTAATTACTGCTATTCTACTATGGTAGTTACTTGGGGAATTCTATATGCAACTAATGGATTGATAAGGAACAGCAATGTGCAACGGCAAACAGTACTAGCAGTGAAGAATAAAAACACTTATCCAAGGAGTACCCACATAACATATTGTACTTCAAAGGAATGATTAATTTATGCCCTATTAACCCATTACCAGAGTCATGAAACGCAGTGTATGTCGATATTTTTATCTATATATACGATAACTTTTAATTAATAATTTATATTAAGTGAGATGGATGCTAAGAGAGTGAGTATCTATACATCAAAGAACTCTAGAGCGGTTGTAGTATTATAGAGAAAGTAGAGAGGAAAAATAGTGATGGATAATTGGAGTGAGGTTACTTTTAGTAGTATAATATAACTTTTGAGTGGAAAATGGTTATGATGAGTGTTATAAGTTTTTAATAATTAAAAGCAATTATAATATTTAAAAAAAGGGGGGGAAGAAAACAAGAGACCAGAATACGTTGAGCCCCATATATATTAGTAAAGATTATGTTGTAGCTCTGAGCACTTGAAAGTAAACTCTGTAAAACAGATATATATGGGCCACTAAACAAGAGCTGTACGAACCAAATTACGAAAGTAATGAAGTCAACCTCTAATAATCTTCTGTGATGGGCTGAGAGCATGCTCTGCTTTGTTCTCCTTTACATTAATTTTGCTATTGTCTACGTCACGAAACAAAAAATAAGTGGTTAAATAAAATACTAATATTTTTTTATGAAGATAAGTCAGCTTATACCTGATGGAGTGCCAAATTTTGATCCATGCAACTTATTAGGCCCCCCTGCAATATTCTTATCTGTTAGATCAACGTCCAAACCAGGCAAAGGATTATTGTCTCCCTCAGGATCACCGATGTCAACAAGGTAGCCACAGAACATCAGAGTTTCACCAGAGGTAACAATTTCATCTTTCTTCAAGATCCTACACTCCAAGAGTTTCTTGGACTCATCATAAAGCATAACCTGCACATGGATTCAGTTTCTCAAAAACTTGTGATAATCTGCAGATGAGAAATATCAAGTTTTGCTCAAAAAACAGTGAATTTGAAGTATGCGTAATAGGAAAATTTGGGGGGGGGGGGGGAATATTTCTAAATTGAAGTTGAACTGCCCAGACCGTTCATCCAATCGATTTGTAGGAACAGATGCAGCAGGTACTTGAAAGTTTCACGGATAATAGATAGTTAAGAGAATACCTTGAAACTTGAATCCTGGAGCTCTAGGAAACCATCTTGGTAGACTTTGCGTTTTTGTTTGATGTGCTTTGTGTAGGTCACAGTCCATCGCTTCGCGTTCCCCATTGTTCGCTAGCATACTACTGTGCGTCTGTTGAGGTCCGGATCCAAACGAGAGCCCCCAACACGAAGATACGGAAAATTGATGAAATCTCTGGAAGACCTTCTCGTCTCTATTGGCGGGAACTTGAACGCGGGAAGCGGGAAACGGGGGAGAATCGACCGCAATAGCTCGCAGACAAATAAAACGAATGTCGTCTAATGACGGTTTCTACTTTCAATATAACTCACATGGCTGGCACGGATTTGGGGGCAAAAAAAAAAAAAGGGTATGCTGTAAATGTCAATATGATTCCCTATTGATGAAATAATTTGCTTCCTAAAATTTAGGAGTAGACGCAGACTATTGATGAAATAATTGGTATAATTTACTTAATATTTAAACTAAAATTAATTCAAATAAATTATATAATTTAGTAAATTTTCCAAATGACTGCGTTCAATTAATTGTTAATGGTAAAATATTGACAAAGTTGTGAGAATAATAGTTGAGTTGTTGCATGAATTATTGAATGAACACCTTACACTTTTGTTTTTAGAAAATATTCATGATGCGTGGAGAGGGAAATACAAATATATAAACTCAATAAGGCGTTTTGGTTCATGAGCGACAACATAACGTCTAGTCTCGGAGGGCCTTGTGAGTAAGATCGGCGAATTTTGGTACTTAGTTTAATCATTGTTGTCAACCAATTAAAGCCAAACAAGGGGTTCATCAGAACTGAATATTAGAGGCATATATATATATATATATATATATATATATATATAGAGAGAGAGAGAGAGAGAGAGAGAGAGTGGAAATTAAATGTAATTAACCTTTGACGATCAGATTTAATTAACCAGGACATGCAGGGGATATGTATATATAGTTAGGCTATTAATTGTCATCCCCAAAACAAGCGAAGAGGGAAAGCAGAAGCTATAACTGTAGAAATTATAGATAACGGTGGGCGATCAGTCATATAAAGTTTGGCAACCTACGTACATTGATTAATTGCTTGAAGTAATTAACGATGATCATATGTATGTAAAAGTGAGAAAATTTGATCACTTGGCGTGGTGTTGGCCACCAACCACCACTTCTGAGAGATGCATTTCCCCTTGGGCTTTCCTTGCCGCTATCTGCCGCTTCGTCGACTTGTAATAAGTAGCATACAGAATCAGTTGGGCCACCGAAAACAACGTACCAAGCCCATTCGGAATCTGAGAAACAACCACGCCTCCTAATTAATTAAGCTGTAATATGCAATGCTAAAGAGAGAGAGAGAGAGGGATTTTTATCAATTACGGTGATGAATGGATCAAAACGGATGAGAGCGTAAGTGGTCCAAGCTACGCCATTGCCAAAAGAGGCGAGAGAGAGGAAAAAGGGCATGAACTCAACGCTTTTGGTGGTGATGACTAGCTTCTGCAATATAAATAGTTATAAGGGATGTGATTATAAATGACGAATATGTAATTAATCATGATCGATCGAGTAGATCCGAACGAGGAGAGACGACTAAGACTAACCATAACAGCAAAGGGGGAAGCATACATCATAATGTTGAAGAGAATGCATAGGGTTCCAACAATGGCAGAGCGTTTCTTGAGAGTATGAACGAGAGTTAATGTGAGAAGGGTGAGAGCGGTGATGAAAGTGAGTTCCAGCAGGAGCCACGCCAGGACCTTCACCCTCTTTCTGCGGTCCGAGAAGATCAAGAAGAGCACAACATAGATGACCTCTATGGCACACCCTGAGCCGTTGATGGTCACTACTAGCAGGCTATTTGGGTGCACTATGGGTAGTCCATACAGCGTCCAAACCATGCAGTTCGCCAGCGTTGCGAGGTATGGTGCTGCCGAGTACTCCTCCACTGATCCTTTCTTCCATATTCCCACAAAAGTCGGCACGGGAGACAAGAACAAGAAGCCCGAGATGATGTTTCCTGAAGGTAACAAAATATTATATAAATAAAAACTGAGATTGAGGGAAGCATGAAGCCAGCTGCAGAAAGTAACTCGACTCACCTAAGATACCGACTACTGTTCGAGCAATATCTGCAGCAGCCATGGTTGAAAAGCTGAAGTCTGAAGAGAAGGAAAAGCAAATACCAAATAAGAAGAGAGAGAGAGAGAGAGAGAGAGAGTGAATAGCGGAGTCGGCGAGGGTGAAGTTAAATGCAGTTTGGTTGTATCCGAAGCTGGTAGATCATATGCATGACATGTAATGGGGTTGTAGCTACACCTAGAGATGTGCGTCTTAAATAGAGCAACAGAGAGAGAGAGAGGGAGTCCCTTTGGCACTGTGCCAGTACCGCTCCCAACCCAGCGTTACAGAAATCAGAAAGCGACTGAATTCATCCATCCCTCTTTTTACTAAGATGCCGCCATTTGGCATATGAGTTTGTCTTGCTTTATCCAAGTCCATCCAACTAAGGATAAATATGGTTTGACAGGTTTCCTTCCTTTGGCTTTGATTTCTTATAGGGACAATGCCAAGAGCACTCTAGTACAGACGTTTTAATCGGATGCAAAAACAGTAAAAAAAATTTCGAATCTCACTTTTGGCAATTGCAGGGGAATTGAAGTAGCGTACCATTATCAGCAGTAGTTAAGTATCATTTGATTCTATGGAGTACTAAACTAGGTTTATTGTGGAGATATATCTTGGTTGGTCGTGGTTCATTGTCTTTAAAATGTGAGCTCTTCATGCATTCACTGTCGGATTTCGTATCAGACTATGACATGCATCTCATTCCACCTACAGAAACAAGAATTTTCTTCTGGCTCCACTAAACGCAAAGGCATTTTCAAGAGAACTGTACATGTGGGGTCATGTTTTTAACTCTTTGCCCCGTGTCCACGTACCACGGTTTCTAGACTTGTCATTATTCAAAACGTTCGTGATTTTCCTGTAGATAGTCAAGAATTGACTTCAACTTCAAATCAAACAAAATGAAAGCGGTTGAAGTTGAACTCGGAATAGCATAAGCAAATCTTTCATTTAATCCCCAATCTCGAGCGTGACGGAATTTTCAGCTATGAATTTTCAGTTATAAGGTGAATTGCATATATCGATCATTAATTAAACCAAAGGGCGTCATTTACTTTTAATCTTCATTAATCACCGATCGAGTTAACTAGGTAGTCTTAAATTGAGTTTAATATATATATTGGGTTTTGAGTCGGACAAAGAATTCATATTCAATGCTGGCACTGTTAGACAGTTAAAATACATGTAAAAAAGAAAACAAGTTCAAATTGTAAGAACTGGGGTCGCAAAACTTCATAAATAAAGGTGCCGCGCTTGTAAATCCATTTATATATATACATGGAAAATGCATTTTGTCACACTGATTTATGGGTGTAATTGTAATTTTTCTCCCTTTCTTTTAATTTTGACAATGTCTCCCATATTCTTTATTTTTGTGGCAATCTCCCCCCTCCATCTATTTTTATTCTTAAATATAATATTTAGATATTTGAAATGTCTTAATTATCCCTCAATTTTTTTAAAAAAATTATTTTTCGTATTTTAAAAAATACTTTATTTTAACAAAAATTCCTTTCTCAACATACTCTTAAAAATAAAGTATTTTTTAAAATACGAAAAATAATTTTTTAAAAAAATTTGAAGGATAATTAAGACATTTCAAGTATTTAAATATTATATTTAAGAATAAAAATAAATAGAGGGAGGGACATTGCAACAAAAATAAAAAATAAGGGGGACATTGCCAAAATTAAAAGAAAGAAAGGGAAACTGCAATTGCACCTATAGATCAGAGTGACAAAATGTATTTTACTCTATATATATGCATTGATGAATAATGTATCTTTTATTTTACATGACCATTATACTGTAAAGAGAAACAGAGACAAAATTCATGGGTTAATTTTATTTTTTAAAACACGTACCATTGTCATATAATATGGAAAAACATTGCATGGACTTAAAAAAAGACCGAAGATAGATAGAGGGGGGTGAGATGAATTGGGGGGGGAGCAGAGAGTGGCTAAGATCCAAGGAAACATGACACCGTCTCGGATCCTGTGGGGATTCCAGGGGCTTATCCACCCAAAATGACCGACGCTTACATAACAGCACTCCAAGACAGAAAGTAATAAAAAGGGTTGGAGTTGCATGTCTTTGTTAGAAACGTAGCTCTACTACTCTTCCATAGGAATAGAATAGCAAGGTGTCGAAGTCTCACATTAATTGAATGTTTAAATATTGTACTTTTTATAAATTTAAATAATCTTTCTTCCCTTAACTCAAATTTTAAAAAAAAATTTAAGTTCAATATTTTTAATATAATATTAGAGTTTGTTTCAATTTACGATGTGATCTATTTATAGATGTTCATGCCTACAAACTTCACACTCTAGATATTTATTTTTGGACGTGAGGGGACTCAAAATTTGTGGAGGCTAAAAATATTTAAAAAGTTAGGCCTTTTTAAAATAAAATTATTAAAAAAAAATTTGAAACCTAAAGTTCAATAAGTAATGAAATTTTTTTTTTTGAAACTTAAAGCCCTAGTTTTATCCTTGGGTCGGGTTTGTCAAGTTCTACATCGACTGGATGTCTAAATATTGTGCTCATCAATCCTCTCTCTCTTAACTCGAATTTTTTTTTTTTTTTTTGGTATAAAATGAGACGTCAAACAACACTAACCATACACCCAACGGTGCTGTGTACAACCATTACTATCTTCCTTTAACAACCCTACCATTTCGTCCAGCGGTTTCCTTAGTATTGTCAGTCCAGGCTCCAGCTCTTTTGCCTTTCCCGCAAGCCAGTCAGCAGCTTTGAAAAAGGAGTTAGACTCAATATTTTTAATAGCTCCAGTTTACGATGTGGCCTACCCGCAGATGTTCATGTTTGCAAACTTCATGCTCCAGATGTTTATTCCTGAGTATGAGGAGGGACAATGTCTAAATATTGTGCTTCTTATAAGTTTAGGCAATCATCTCTTTCTTGACTTGAGTTTTGTAAAAAGAGTTAAGCTCAATATTTCTAATATGGTATCAAAACTTGTTCTAATTTACGATGTGGCCCACTCATAGATGTTTATGCCTGCAAACTTCATACTCTAGATGTTCATTTCTAAACGTAATTGGGGTGTATTGAAATCTCCTAGGCCAACCCAACACTTATCAAAATTTGTGGAGGCCTAAAACAAATTTTAAAAGTAAAGGTTTTTAAAATAAAATTATTAAAATAAATAGTAAAAAAAATTTGAGACCTAAAACTCAATAAGTAATGAAATTTTTTTTTTAGGCCTAAAGTCTTAACTTTACTAGCTTTACCTTTAGGCCGGGCTTAGAAGTCTCACATTTACTGGATGTTTAAGTATTGTGCTCCTTATAAATCTAGGCAATCCTTCATCTCTTGACTCGAGTTTTGGAAGAGGAGTTAAGTTTAATATTTCTAATAGCTCCAGTTTACGATGTAGCATAACTGCATATGTTCATGCTTGCAAACTTTATGCTCCAGATGTTTATTCTTGAGTATGAGAAGGGTGTGTCAAAATTCCACATTGACTGAATGTCTAATGCTCCAAATGTTTATTTTTGAGTATGAGAAGAGTGTGTTGAAGCTCCACATTGACTGGATGTCTAAGTATTGTGCTTTTTATAAGTCTAAGAAATCCTCCTTCTCTTAATTTAAGTTTTGAGAGAAGAATTAGGTTTATTTTTAATAGTTTCAGTTTATAATATGGTCCACCCGTAGATATTCATGCTTACAAATTTTTACGCTCCAAATATTTATTTTTAAGCATGAGGAGGATGTGTTAAAGTTCTATATCTGTTGAATGTTTAAGTATTGTGTTCTTTATAAATTTAAATAATTTTTTTTATTGATTCGAATTTTGAAAAAAGAGTTAAACTTAATATTTTTAATACAAAACTTTCAAAAGTACACGGATAAATTAAATTATGATAATTTCATAAGTCACGTGAATTAAGTGTTGACGAAGGAAGGCTTCTCACTTTTCTGTCCGTGAAAGTGAGATGAGGAGTGTGGAATTTAATTAATATGCCTTGTCTCTTGGTTTCTCTCTCTCTTTCAAAATGTGCGTTTGTCACATATCCCAGCGAGCGTATAGAGGCGGTGAGAAAGCAATGAATTAGTGAAGAAAGCAATTTCTTTTCTAGAACCTATATATCCCTTTGGCCTGAATTGGGAATAAATAAATATATAAAACCTAACTTCAATTCATGTGGACAACCGCACGTACTTTGGAATGAGATCTCGTTATATCTCAGCTGATGATGATTCTGCAAAAGAGAGGGTTCAAAAGCGATGCCCTTATATATGATTAGCGATGTATTCCTTGTAATATTGATTGATCAAAAAGAGATATTTGCTTTGTTTTATTATATCTATAACAGAAAGATGTTGGTTCAAGTCGGTTTTTTTGGTCACCCAAAGGTTTTAACTGAAAGGGGATCCATAAGTAGACGAATCCAAGTATAGCTGTTATTATAAAATAAATAGACAATAAACATATGGTTCATTTGATGTTCTGAACAGCAGATGAGATAATGTTGGGGGAAGCTGTCGGCCAAAGAAGGAGGCAATTCTGATTCCATATTGTGATTGCCATGATTTTTGTTTTTTATTTATTTATTTATAGGTTGAACAGAATGGAGTCAAGTTACGTGCCTAAGCAGTATGCAAATTACTAATTTTGACTTTTTCAATTACAACCATATATATTCCTTCCTACATGCCTTCAACCTTCCATAATCCTGCCAGCCTCCAGTCACTGGACAACTAAACACAAGTTAGATGGATTGACGGAGATAAAGGTGATATATGTAGGGATTGGTTCAACCGCTCGTATATATTCTTTACCCAAACAAAAATATAGTCTCCGCTCCATTTGCGTTTACAGTACTTTCGGATCTTCCCGTTCATGATTTGAAAAGTTGAACAAATTCTAACTTCTGTGCCTATTATTGACAATTTTCCATTATTTATTTAAATATACTTATCCCCCCACTAACCACACATAAAGGTGTTTCCGACACTGTAATATGAGTGCCATCTTAATAAAAAGAACCCCCGTTAACAACGATAAACAATCATATATTTGTTTTGACATGAATTGAGAATCCCCGAAGACAGAACAGGACAAAATAAAGAAAGAAAAAAAAAATACCAAAAGAAACTCAATAAAATTGGCTAGTCAATGCATTAGTTGGCAACCCCGTATTAGAGATAGAAGCATGGTTGCTCGCTGCTGATTGCTCTATCGCCACCAGCTCACAAGTTCTTAGGCACCGTTTTTTTTTTCCTTAGACAACTAGAAAAATAAAATAAAAGCAAAAATCTTGAACTTGCTGTCCGAGACCGAGGAATTATTTTGTTGTGTAAAATTGTTAATGGATCCTGTTTCTGGGAAGTGGATTTGTCCCTCTTGATCATTCACGAGCATCACGATAAATAACATATCACACGATTGTGACTGTCCATAGCACCATTATATACTCCAAGCTTCTATAGTTTTCAGATTTTGTGGCAAAAGATTCCTTTTTCTTTTTTTTTGGACACTCATAAGTTTGACTTCCGAGACAGAGAATCTCTATATTCATGTTAACGGGTGAAATATTTACAAGACACGGTTCACTTACTGTGGTCCTTCACAAGTAACAAGTATCTACCGTCCCTCAAAAGCAATATAGCACGAGAGAACCTCACAATGGCTTTCACCTCTTCGTGACAAGTAGATCATGCACCAAACGTTTGCACAATTGATAGGAGAATCAATGTTGAAAACATAAAAAGTCACCAAAAAGAAAAGGCTCAGAAAGAAACAAAGACTCGCCAACTTATTCACTCCAATAAAAATTCTCTCAACTTTTTTTTTTTTTACCGGGAAGGAGGGCACCAGAGCAATTCTGTGGTACAGCTACAAGGCCACAACACAATCATTTGATAAAACAATTAACCAAAATAAACAAATGCGAGACCAAAGATCAAGATCAGGAAAGCTCCCAAGTTACATCTTTAACCATATACAAGATATCCTATGTTACATAACGTGCATTGGATATATAGATGAATAAAATCTAGTTAAATTCTAAAACCCAGGCCAGGCCACCTTTTTGTCCCCTCCTTCTTTGTTCTCTTTGAGCTGGGATCAATGAGGTTTTCCAGAGATTTTGCTTTTCTGTCTCGTGTCTTGCCTGCTTCTTTCAGAAGCTCAGCCAGCCTTCGCTTCTCATCTTCAAAATCAGGATTTGCTATTCCAAGCTTTTCTTCCCTCAATTTCAGGACATACTCCAAGATCTCAATTGCATCTCCCACTCTGAAAAATACCATCAAATTCTGTTAAGAACTTAAGAAGTATGGTTCAACATCAAAGAATCTATAATTTTTTCACCAAGAGTATAAGTGGTAGGAAATTACAAAACTTTCAAAGACCTAACATGTATTTTATAAATAACGTTGGAACACTGACAAAAAAAAAATCAGAAAAATAACTATAAATCCAGCCTCATGCAGAGAAGGTAAGCTAGGCATAAAAGATGAGAGTGAGACAACTGAACTATCCAGTACTAGATCAATTCTTAATTATGTCTTAGAAGATGAGCAACAAACCAATATCAGCAAATTAACAACCCCATCAAAATCCAAAAAGCTTTCAATTTGAAGTTCCCTAGGCTATGTCTCTAATGCATAGCATAGAGGGTGAAAGGTCATAAACATGCAGAAGCGAAGTTACACTCATGATTTAAGGAAGCAAAAAACACAACAGCAAAAGTGCGAGCATATGTGCTCAACATTCTTCTTCTACTGCTGATTCCAGTTCTCTGAGTGCATGTGTGTGAGTTAGTTCCTGCTCCACACAAATAATACAAAATCTGCAACCATCCAGCAAAACATATACAGTTTAAAACACATCACTTAGGTCGCAGTCTGTCACTTATAAGGCATTCACAATGACATCCTATAACTCTTATCACTGCTTTAAGATGGTAAACTTCAAATTAAAATATTAAATCAACAAATAGGGGAAGAGTAATTTAATCTGCCATATATGAGGAATTTTAGAGAATAATACTTCTATGTATAAGGTTTAAAAAAATGAGGATGTTAACAAAATGATATCACCTTCCCATGGCATCATAAGTTGCTGCAAGATTGCTGTATACTCCAAGAGTATCTTGATGGCATGGGCCACACTCCTGTTCAAGAATTCCCCTAGCTTCTTCAAATAACTCGGCAGCCTCATCTATCTTGAACAGTTGTACACATGCCAACCCCATCTGGTTCAAAACTACCCCAAAAAAGGCAGACTTCCTTTCCCCACTGGCTCTAAGTTTTGATACAGCACTCTCGAAAGAGTTCCTTGCTTCTTCATACCTCCCAATCATGTAAAACATCACACCCATTCGAGCTTCTATTCCTGCAATTGTGCTCTGCTGTCCTGGTTTATCCTCCAATAACTTCATTGCCTTTTGCAAGAGTTTCAGTGCCTCCTCAGGCTCATCTACAGATTCAAAAATGGCCGAAACTTCTGTCAACCCACTAGCAATCTCTTCTGCTGTGGTTCCAGGCACTGGTTTTGAGTATATTCTAAGGGCATTTTCGCAATAGGATTTTGACTCTCTCAGTTTTCCAGTCCTATGATACAAATCAGCAAGGCGTACAAAAACAGAAGCAACTGAAGGGTGGTTTTCACCCTTAGATGATTTGAAGACAGTAAGTGCCTTCTGGTAGGAGAAAATAGCTTCATCAAAGCGACAAAGAGACAAGTAAATATTTCCAATACTGACATCAATTGCAGCAACTTCATTGTCTTGTCCATTTGCAATCATTGCCATGCTGGCCAGGACAAGGTGTTCAAGAGCTGACTCGTAATCTCCCTTTGCCTCACATATAAGAGCCATAAGCCTTCTATCTGCTGCTTCTTCAAGAGATGCTGGTTCACTGTGAGCCCGATGAATCTCAAGAGTTTTGTTGCACAGTTCCTCTGCTTTGTCAAACTGCATTGCTTGAACATTGGCCTCCGCTAAGTATCTGGGATATACAATACCAATTTCAATGATATAATAAATTCATCGTGTAAATTGAAGCTCCATATTACAAATATGTCATCCAACAACGATGGTCAAGTGCAGGTAACTACACACTTAAAAAAGCACAAAGATTAGCGTTACTGGTGATGAGGGAAGGATGATATATGTCTGAACAGAAAAGTTCACTACATTTCTTGCACATCATTCAAAAGACCAAGAGCCACTGTGAAGTAGACAACAAGAACAAAAAGATAGTGTAAAGTGCGGAGTGGGCATTCATCTTCAAGATGATAATGCAACTGCGCAAGATTAATTAAAGATAGCTGATCGTTTATACTCTGATGTCTTTCAGTTTTAAATACCTGTGAAGTCTGTTTTCCGGTGATATTAAAGAGCATTTTAAGACATGGTATTTCTACCAGATTTAGAGTACAAAACTATAATTGTATCCACATAATTTTCATATCTGAAAGTAAATTTAACAATTGTTTGTTAATATAATAACTAACACAGAGCGATTGTGTAAATTACAACAGAAGAGTGGAAGTGCATCCAAATTAAGAAATATAATTAAAGCCGTGAAAACACACAGACCTGCAAGTCTCTCCGACTCTTGGATCCGCGTCACCCAATGCTTCGATCTGGATCTTCAGCCCTTCGTCGTAGCACGAGATCGACCTGTCGACCTGCCCAAGCATGGAGAACGTATCCCCTAATTGCATATAACCAGAGAAAGCAGCAAGGGCGTGATCCGCACCACTGGCGACATCTGGAACCTGGATCGCCCGCTCGAGCACTGGCACAGCCTCCTCGAACCTGCCTAAGCTACAGTATATAGCTGCCAGGACGTGCAAACTCATAGCGAGGTCCAAGCTGGGCTCCCCATCAAGCGCGCATCGCTCAAAGGATTTGGAGGCCCGAATGGCATAGTCTAAGGCCTTGGCAGGACCTTCGCCGGAGGCAATAGTATCTCGGGCGAGCTTGAGAAGGAAGGGGCCGAGATCGGGATTGTCGAGCGAGGCCTCGGAAAGAACAGGGTTGGGAGAGTCAGAAATCTTCTTCTTGCGATCCGGGGAGGGTTTAGCTCGGGAAGGTGAAGGAGAAGGTGGTTTCTTAGGAAGAGG
Source organism: Gleditsia sinensis (assembly GCA_037074535.1). Lineage (NCBI taxonomy): Eukaryota > Viridiplantae > Streptophyta > Magnoliopsida > Fabales > Fabaceae > Gleditsia > Gleditsia sinensis. Next base: position 68,389,202 of record CM073467.1, read on the forward strand.
AGAGGGTGTTTTGAGGTTAGCGGAGTCGGATCTCTGGGGGGTTTGCGTTTCGGGCACCGTGATTCGGAGGGGTGGCGCGTCTGGCGGCGTTTTAACGGATACCAAGCCGGGCATGGTGAACGGGGAAGACGACGACGAAGACGAAGAAGAAGAAGAAGCAGAGGGAAAGGAAACAGAAATTGGGAGGAGAGGCACAAGTAAGTTCAGGAGTTTCGGGGAAATGTTTAAAGGGCAGAGAGATGAAACTAATTAAAGGAATTTTTATTTTTATTTTGAAAAAAAGAAAATAATAATAGAAAAGAGGAAATAAATAAAAAAAACAGGTGAGAATTGTAAGAATCTGTAATGAATACAAGTAAGGATTAGAACTTGGTACCATTCTCAACCATATTTGATCGTTTTGGGTTTTGCAGATCAGATGTCTCTGCTATCAAAGTATGAGGGAGGTTTCACGGTTTCCCTTTCACTCGTACTGTACCTGGTCATTATGGTAATTTAAACACCCTCGGGCACGAAATATTTTATTAGCCGTGATGATGTTGCGAGGGAAATTTAGGAAAGTGAGTGAGAAGTAGGATAGGATGTTATTAGAGAGAGTAGTATGGCAGCAGCAACAGAGTTTTTTTTTCATAGGCGACTTTGTGTGACATAGTATTCCAAATTTTGTTTCGCCAAAAAAGGAAAGAAAGAAAGAGGTAGTATGGCATGAAATTATTTGTAAAGAATAAAAATGGTTAGAGTGATGGTGATAAATAGGAAGCACACGGAGGAGTCTGTTCTGAAAATTAATGAAACCAATTATTAGAGGTTAGAATAGTTTGACCTTGTTAAGTGTACAAATTATTCATCAAATTATCACGTTAGTCATCATCCAGAGATTAAATTGGTTGGAAGTTAAAAGTATGAATTGTATTGTACTGAATATAAAGAAGGGGATGGAAGTATCGGGGAAGTGGTTGCAAGTTGCCAATATATATATATATATACCCACTGACAATGATTAATTCCCTCAGACCTGACCTCAATGTTTACTTATAATAGAGATGCATGGTGGGGGTCGCATCGTTGAACCCACCATGAAGTTGACTTCCCATCTTTGCCATTTCAGAAAATTAGAACTGCAAAAATGCTCAGTTATCTCGTTGTCCTCTCACTAATATGGCCAGAGTTTAATGCACAAAGCAGACGCCTTTCATGTTAGTATAATATTGTAAAAGAACCGCGATACACGCTATCCTTCGGGACTGCCTATTTGATTTTGATTTCACTCATCTCACCTCAATCCTAATACCCAAACCATTTTTTGGTATTTCGACAGTAGTGAGTACCCACTGCCTCGGTTCTACTCGATAAGAAGAGAATCAACAAACAATTACTGCTTACTCCAGCTTCTAAATCTTCAAATGGATCAACAGAGAAGTCATCATTCTTCTCCCATATCACTTCGTGAATCAATATCAGTTGCAAAATTTCCAAACTAGATTAACAACAATAATTAGAAAACTACTTTCAGTTGAATCCATTCTTTATGCAAATTTATCTCCATTTTTCATTTCCTAATCATGCCTTTTAATGACTGCTGTTATTTTGTACTTTCACAATTGATATGTAAGTAAGTGCATCTGAATTCCAAGTGTGCTTACTAACAAAATTGACACTCAACTACTCTTTAAACACTAAAATATTTTTAGAAAACATTAATCAATTATTTAAATAAAAAAATTTAAACTTTACACATAAAAAAATATATATATAATTTTAAATCAATTGAGTCAATATAAGCCCAAAAAGGCGGACCACGGTGCATCAGTGCGTTTTCTTATAAACCTTCCAAGACGGACCACGTATTTCTGCCGGAGAAGCTGGAAACGCACCATAGACACTACAATCAATGCTTTTATGTTTGAATATAATTTTTTGGTACTAACAAATGTTCTAAATCACAAGTACAGAAAAAGTAAAACTATTTCTCGCGGCGGAAAACATGGATATGTTAAATTACAAAGCCATGTATGTAATCCCATCATTAAAATTAAATTTAAAAAAAAAATGTGTAAAACTAGGAATAAACCTCAGGCGTAAGCATGGACTTCCTTTTGGAAACCGAAAATTTCCAGCTATAAAGACATAACCAAGCGGTAAAATATGGTGCAAGCTGAGGTGTGCCAAACCAAGATGCTACAGGTTCTTTTACTATTTTATGGACACGAGTACGATTTACTAACACAATCTTTTGGGGTCAGGGCAATTTAAACTTTCTTTTTTAACACCAGAATGATAGGTATAAAAAAGACTCACTGCACCATGTCTATCTAAGAGCTATACATAAAACATCAAGATTCTATACCAAAAAGACCAAATAAAAAAGCAACAAATCCAGGCGACCAACACACAAAAATCACCACCAATAAGTCTTTTCCAAGATTCTATGATTCTATCTCCGTCCATTTGTAATGCCAAAATAACTTAATAATATGCCCCCCATTAAAAAAAATCAGGAAGGCAGTGTAACGTGGTACTTAGTAGAAGTTACTGTCTGCTGAAAAGCAATTAAAGAATATGCAGTTACTACACATTCCACAACACTATATCCGAGGTCATCAGATCATTTGCATTTAATGATGGCGGTTACACTAAAATTTGCCTTAATATCAGAGGGCGGAACTTGTTCTAAGAGAGCTGGTACAATAGTCCCACTTCTGCAACCCCGGATGTGGACTTCAAGCGTACGTCACCTACAGAATTTAATCTGGCTCGAAAAGTATTCCCATTAGACATTTGCCTCACAAAACGAGTAAACCGATCCCAAAAACGAGGTTCAAACATCTTCCTGCCCATTCTCACAAAGTTGAACGAGAAGGGACGCTTTTCAATCCCATCTGAGTAAAACTTTGACATCTTCAGCACCTGCTCGAATGCTTTATCGTCCAAATTAGATGAAAAGTTTTGACCTTCTAATGGTATGTCACATAGCCTAGCAGCCAGCAACAGTTGTCTAAGAAAACCTTCAGGGCTACCATCTCGGTTTATCTTATTGACTGCCGCATTTTGCATTTCAAAACATGAGCAACACATACTAAATCCATACTTACTAAACATGCGAGCAATGGGTAAGTATCCATTTCTGTTTGAAGTATTGTAATAGCCTGCCATTAACTCGGATAGATGGGAATCCGTGACATAGTGCCAGTGAATGGCAGCTACTTTTGCTGATATATTGACTTCTGTATCCCTAAATATAGTTTCAGCTTCCCTACAAACTCTCTCTCCATGCAGTAGCAGCATCCCCGAATACCATTCAAGAAAAAAATTAACATGTGGCGTGCTCCAAGAACCATCCTCACTTTCAAGAAACAAAGTCTTCTCAGGATTGTGCATCAAACTTCCAGCACCAAGTGGAACACCATATCCCCATTCACGCATTCCAATCTCTCTTGCACAAGCATTTAGAGATGCAAGCATAAACTGGCAGGTAGCAAAAAAAAGGGGAGAAAGTTAATGATAATGCTGATTGTACAATACCCTAAAATTAGCGAATTGGTTATCACCACACAATTCCCCAGATAAAGCATTAACTACAACCCTACAAGCTTATAGCAGAAGCATAATTTTCAACCAACCTTATCAAAGCACTGAAATTCCACAAGTTCACGGGGCCCAGCCTGTGTTAACTTCTTGGGATGGCATAAAGGATATCTTAGTTCACCACCAGGACCCATGCCAATTTGTACTCCCTGCAAAGTGAACACAATCTACAATAAGCAGGCAACCTGAATGTTCATCAGAATAAAATCCCAGAGCGTTTTAGTAGAACCTTACTGTTATGATAATGCCAAAACAAGACTTGAAGGTGTCCCTAAAGTCCCTCATAAAATCAGCATATGCTTGAATGGGAGATCGTCCACACAGCACAGGAAGAATATCACATCCAAGTGAAATGTATTCAATATTTCTTCTCCCAAACCTGTCAGAATAAGCTAATTCTGGATCCTTGTTTATCTCATCAAGCACCCATTGAGGAAGAGGTATCCTACACAAAAAGACAAACTTCCAGAGTACGAGACTCAAGACTTTGAAACAAAAAGAGACATAGAAAGCAATAGCAATCAAGAGTAAACCAAATCAACTCCACGTTCAGATCATAATTGCCAAGGTAACAATGGCCACAAGATATTAGTATAAAAAATCTCTGGCTATAATTATTATCTTCCCACCTACTATTAAATGATAATTATGATATTAATCAATAAGTTAAATTTAAGCTTTATGAGATACTCTCTTTGTGATAGTTGAACAATCACCAAATATCTCATTTACAAGAAAATTATTGTAATGTGAACCCAAGTTACCTAATAATATTTCTCTTTTTTCTTTCTTCTTCCAATTGAAGAAGGACATACTAAAATGAACTCATTAAGTAGTGCAGAGGTTCAATGATTGTCAATGAAGCTACTCCCCAGAGCAAGGATATACTAATGAGGTGCTATTCTCAAAACAGATAAATTTAATTTGCATTGCATTGCTCATCTAGACTGAAAACCAGATGCAAAAGGATTGACAGACTTCATCAGGTCAAACTTCACTGCCTCCAACATACTCAGCTAATAAAGTCACCACCTTTCCTGGCAGCATAAGATCGGGAATTCTGGTAAACCAAAGGGTAATGCAGGTAATATGACTCGGAAGCTAACTTCAAAATTTATTCTAAATTGTAACATGATGCGAGAGATTTTAGACTACTTAAATTGGAAATCTCAGCTAAGGCTATCCCAAACTCCTAGACCATACTATCTAATACTTTAAAGAAAATAATACGATAACTGCAGAGTAGCAATTCTATATGATGTAATTAAATTACATTACCACTTATATTTTAACAACTCCAGAGTAGCACTCCAGACACAACGATTAATCAAATTGCATATCCCAATATGCTATCACCTTATTAATAGAATCAAGGCAATTAACGCATACCAATTAGGATCACCAGGACCCGTGCCGCACTGATGAAACGCAAGGACAGCTCGAACCTTCAGGCCGCACATCCCGGCCAGCATGACGAGTTCCCAATAACCTCGCCAATTATAAGCCCTAGGTTCGTTCCTCTCAACTAAACCCCACCAAATCTCCAAAACCACACCTTCTACTCCAGCAGCTGCGAGCGCCCGGAGCGAGAACATCATAGTTTTCGGCTTCAGAACCTGCCCCTCAGGGCTCACGGCATCCACTGGAAGCGTGACGAATACCGGCGATCCGCTCCTCTGACGCTGAGGGGAAAAATCGTGTTGGAGCTCGTAGGGGATATCTCCATTGTCGGGCGAGACAGAGCCGCCAGCATCGGAGGATTTAGACGAATTGAGACGGGACGATACGACAAGCCGACGAGTAAAAGAGAGCGTTTGGTTTCTGCGAAACAGAGACAAGGAGACAGAGGGGAAGGGAGTGAGGCGAGTCAATTCGGTCCGAGCGGAGCAGAAAGAAGCTGAGAAGCTTGGAGTTGATGGAGATGCGATCGCCATCGAAAGTTAGGGTTTGCAAAAATGAACGAGCATATGTGATAGAAAGACAGAAAAGCAGTTACAGAAGGAGCAGCTTGCAGAAGGCATACACACCACTCTACGCCCCACGCCCACAATGGAGATGACTGAGTACAGATTATAAATGTCAGAACCATTTTTCACTTTTTCCGCTTTTTTTTAAGGCCAAAAGTGAGTACCCGACGCTACGGGGGAAAATTAGAGGAAAAATAATATTTACACTCCATGTCAATTTACAAATTGACTAAAAGTAAACAAGTCAATATACACTTCTTTTTATTAATCAATTTAATAATCTAAATAATTTTTTTAATATTAAATATATCCAGATAAAAATCAAAATCAAAATAAGATAAATTGGTAAGATTAATTTTTCTTATATATAACTCTCATACAATTACAATTTTATTTTTACCATAAATGCTATAACTATTTAAGTGTCTCAAACTTTGACTTTGATTGAAAATTTTAAATTGACTAAATACATATAAATTATCCTTTTTTAATAAAATTGAGTAAAAGTTTAAATTTTACTAACCATCTATACTCTTCGTCACTGAATCACTAGGTGCCTTTATAAATTATTTAAATATAAACAATTGATTAATATTTTTGTTTAAAAGGGTTAATGATGTTATATCCATATAAAATTTGTCTGAAGTGTGATAATCCACATTAAAGATGTCAAATCTAATTTAAAATATCAAATGTGTATATTCAAATTTTAGTTATTTAATTAAAAGTACATTTTTTTCAATTATAAATATATGCGTAGATTTAATTAGGTATGAAAAAAAAAACATTCAGCTATTTACCATCTATGATGCATTTATAGATGTGGATTTAACATAACTAACATAAGTTTATACAATACTTAATGTGCACAATCAATTATGGTATTAAAATTTGTTTACCACCATCATTTCAATATAATATATGTCTAATTTGGGTAATGAATAAATTCCGACTATTAATAATTTTATGATATAATTTTTTTATATCTGAAAATATTTTTAATGTTTCAACCCAAAATATTATATAATTTAATTTTAATATGCTCTATATTAACACAACAAACTCAGCGTAAAACGTGAAATAGATATTTTTATTCAACCCTCCTCGTGCTTTAGCCGATTTGACGCACTAATAGGGTCTTACGGTGACCCAAATAAAATCAGAGAACTTGCCAAGACATCCCAAGAATCCATCTCGCCATTTAAGTCACCCTGTCCCAAATACAATGATTTATGCATGGGAGCAATAATCATTTGTTCTTTTCGCTAAAATTCATTGTTTAAGAATAATTATTTTACATTTTCTTATTTTAAGTCTCACATTAAATCAAAGCTATAAAACAAGATAAAAACAAGCACATGCTAACAAAGGAGTGAGTAAACAGAACCATAAATGTTACAGAAGCAAAAGCAGTTTTACTCCCGTTCGCAGATCCAATTGGAGCACAGAAGGAGAAAGCGAGGATGACCTTTCCAAAAGAAAAATAGTACCTCCAATGGCAATACCTCAAGACTCGGCGCAGTTTATTGCATCATTTCCTTTCAACTACTATTTGTCATTAGTCAACATTTGATATCTATATTTGCAACTGAAGTTTACCTTGTGTTAAGCTGTAACAATTGGCTAGACGATCCGTGTATGTAAGCCCAGTCGTCTACTTGATTTACAGACACATACTATATACTAACCAATGGGATAACTTGTTACTATACCTGTGTAAATTGCATGAAGAGAAAGAGACCCTATAAAAATAATAAAGGATACAAATTCATTTTATGGCTCGTTACTCAGATGTAAAAGATAACTGTTAAAATATAACTCAATGCGCTAGACAGATGAAAAAAAATTGAGTAATTTCAACGACCGGCAAATATGTTGCATTACCTATTCCAGACACATGGACTACGATCATCGTTTCACTCTACAGTCTACAGCCAATAGTAAAAGAAAAAGAAAAGGACAGAGTGTATCCCTCCTTTAACTACCCCAACCCACCATATCTCCACTACCACCAACTCCAAACGAATATAAATACTCATGCCAGCCCAATAGAGACAGCAATGGCAGATATCATGGCATATCTCCTTCCTCCCCCACCATTAACCCTGTTTCTTCTGTACGTAAAGCCCCCACCTTTTCTGCCAAGTTAACAGAAAGATTAGCCATGGCCCAAAAAAAAAACAGAAAGATCAGCCATCACCCACCGACTTCCTCCATTGCAATGCAGAACAATAAATTAAAAATAAAAGGAAAAAGCAGACTCCATATTACTGACATGAAATGCAGACAGCCAAAGGACCAAACACCTGTGCCAAAGACCCCCCACACAACATACGCAGATGCATGCAAGAACTAGAACTGATGATGTAGTAATAGCCTCAAAATGAAATTGCTCGACTGATAGCCAACTTGGCCCATTCAGCAGATTCCTTAATCAAATGATCATCAGATGACAAACAATCTTTCAGAAAGTCTTTGCTGGAAACAGATTGCTGAATCAAAGGACCGGCATTACTACCCAATGTATCAGCTAAATCTCCAAGAACCCCAATTGCTGTCTTAGTCACGATGTCATCCCTATAAGGCAAAAAAGAAACAAATTAAATCTTAAAATTTACAATGTTTAAAATGTAAAACTCACCAACAGACAGAACAAGCAAAAAAGGAAGTTTACTTACATGTCCTTCTCCATGTACAAACTATCCAAAAATTGGAGAACATAAGGAGCATAAGGCATCAACAACTGGGTCTTTGGGGAGCCCTTAAACCCTTGGAAGATCCCTGAGTATGCCTCCAAAATTCCGTTTCTCAAAGAATTTGTGTACTCTATCATATCGTCATCAGCACCTGATGTATGAGCAGAGAGCTCAGCAGCACTCTGAAGCATAGGCATAGCATATAACAAGTACTTTTCAAAATTTTCTCCAATTGCCAAGGCAATGTCCCCAAAGCATGAAAATATAGGAGGTTTCACAGATCGATGCAACTGGTTGCTTGATAAATCCTTGAGAAGCTGGGTCATTATCCCATCACAATAGGGCAATATCCTTTCCTCCAATGCCCTGCACACATCACCAACCACGCCCACTGTAATAGCACAAACCTGGTAGTCCTCAAAATTTTGGAGACCCATCTCCAAATACTTGTAAAATTCTGGCATGTATTTAGTAAAATCTGGACCTGTTGCATAGGCCAGAGCTCCAATGGCAAGCATAGCCTCCTCATAGGCTGAGGCACTTTGAGAAGCAAACACTCTCAAAAATAGGCCCATTATTTGGTCAGCATACTGCATGAAATGGTACTTTGTCGGTTCAGATGAACCCAACTTCTGTATGATGACCTGCAAGCAACCACACAGTAGTCCTTGCAGTTCATTCTGCCTCTCATCAGATGAAAGCTTCTGCTTCTCAAGAGTCTGGTGGAGCTCCATCATGATGAGAGGAACTAGTTGCACCACCATTGGAGCTGTTTCATCTGTAGAACACCTCACTACTTCATTTAAGGCTTCGTAGGCTGCTGTTCGAAGTCGTGATTCTCCAGCATCCTCTCTGTGAGTCACAGTGAGGAGGGCATGAACTATGTCTTGAAAAAAGGGTGTCAACGGAGAGGATGAAGACCCAGCATCCTCATAACCTTGGGCCAGAAAATAAAGAGCACCACATGCCTTCTCAGCAACATTGGGAACATCTTTCATGCTCTGAAGCAGCACAGTAATAATCTGTTGACAGTTTGCCTGAGTGATAATGGGTGTATCCAAAGCTGACCCATGCAAAAATTCAAACATCCGTCCAAGAGTCCATGCAGTAGTATCTTTCACATGATTATTCGGATCTTTCATCAAAGCAGTGAGCATGAAGTTCAATGCAACATTTACAAGTGGCGCAAGTTTGTCAGGTGATGGGCCTTCAAGAATGGAGCCAAAGGCATAGGTGGCAGCTTCCCTTTGCCTCCAATCAGGTTTTGTTATATTCTCTTCAATGAATGGCATAACTAGAGGCACAATATCATCTCCAACTGTCCGTGCAACCAAGCCCAAGCATGTTCCACCAGCCATAGCAATGTTCCATGCCCCTTCATCTTGATCTTGATCCTCTTCTTGCTTTAGTAGTGTCTCCAATAACATGGGAACAAGTACAGAAAGTGCCTGTTTAATAAAGTAAAAGCAAGGAATATCAGAATCCCCACTAAAATCACCTCCATATTCTTCTAATATGTCTATTTCTTCATCACATATTGAACTCCAGAACTCAATAGCCTGCAGTGCAACTGGCTCCTCATCTTCCTTCACAGCCTTAGAAGTGATGTTAAAGATATCTTGAATGTAAGGTACTAACTTCTCATAATACGTTGAAGAAATGGCAACCAAACACTCAAAAGCTGCCCGCCGAATCTTCAATTCTGGAGAAAGGGTTGCTTCACAAACAACCCTCATGATGTAGTCCCGCTCCATATCATTAGAAAAATTTGCCTGAGCAAAACCCAATGCATTGTACAATGCTCGTATGGCAGCAAGCCTGACATCATTGTTACCTTCTGAAGAATTCATACCCTGAACAACAGCTGTGAGTATCTTATTTACATGATCCTGGTCTACCACATCTGGGGAAACTTCTTCACAGATGTACCCTAGAGTCTCCAGAGTAGCCTGCCTTGTAGGAGAAGGAAGCTGATGAATATTTGACAAGAGGGATCCTACCAGTTCAGGCCATTGCTTGTGAGGCAACTCAATGCCAGCAACCTTGGCAATAACTTGAGATGCAGTTGAGCGAGCATCAAGAGAAGGAGAAGAAAGGGTCCTCAACAAGAATGCTTTAATCTGAGACTTCACACTTGAGTCCAATGACAACCATCTCTGGACAAATTCTATCTTTCTATGTTGTTCTTTGGCATCCAGGGCATTCTTAAGGATTAAACCTGCTAACTTCCGACTCTCTGCTGGCTTATCGTCATTTGCCAATTCACTGGCAAGAGAAAACAAAAAACTAGGAAGATTCTGTTCCTGAAACTGTTTTAAGTTTTCTTCAGCTTGTTTCCGTACTGCGCCATCCACTGCTTGTGCGTTTAAAAGAATTTGAGTAACCTCCATAGCCATCTGAGCCTGGAACAAACGCATCTAATCAATGAACTTAGAGAGAAATAAACAATCTCTGGCCCATTTTATCTCAGATGTGCAGACCAAAACAAACAGGCAACCATATTTCGTCACATATCAAACAAGGTAGCAATAAACATCAGGAAGAGACAAAACTTAACCACAAAACAACATAGTGAAAAAGAAAGGGTAAAAGGAGGGGCGGTTTAAGGTGCAACATACACTTAGTTCATAGTTAATTGTAACGGGAGACAACAAAAATACGACCTGATTTATAGTTATTCATAAAGATGTCTAAGGAACAAGAAATGAATTAAAAAAAAACGTATACCATTAGCAACAAAAATATTATCTGATATTGTAGGGAACAATGCTAAAACGGACGGATACAACAACTTCAATAGATAAATGAGGCATGCCCTTCAAAATTTGCAAACGTCACTCGTAAAGCAAAAAATAGCAATTTATGTCCAAACGATCATAGTTTCATCCAACCCTCTCCTAAAGCCTGTATTACCCTAATTGGCGAACTTAGCGATAAATGTATAACACCTAGAGTATAGAATAAACTCCGCAATCGCAGCACTCAAGAAGAAATGCTTCGGCAAAAGTTGAGCGGTTCACGGAGGTCCAAAAATGGAGGAAAAAAAGGGGTGCTAAGCAGCCAGGAAGGCATCACTAATCACTAATTCTAAAAATTCCTTCGAAGAAAATCGATTGAGAAATGATAGTTAAAAACAAAAAAGAGCTACAAACTGATTCTGAAGAGACATAACCACGTATGTGGAGTAACCAAGACACGAGCCCTGGATCACTAACTCGGATCATAGTTCGAACAAGTAATCAAAGAACAAACAACTGTAGATATAACGGAAGATAAAATAATAGATAACTTACGGCAAGTTAATTAATGGAGTCGACGATACTGACAATAGCGATGACTGCGATATAAAAAGGCCGAGGATGAACCAGTTCTACAAAAGAAACCAGCAGAAGCGCGGCGACTCTGAAACCCTAGCAGAGTGTGGGAAAAAGCAGAGACGCCTATGTAAAAATTGTTTCTTCTATACATTTTTTATATTTGGAGTACGACCCACGCCGTAGCGATATGAAGCATTCTCAACCGTTGATTTCAATACAATCATCCTCTGCCCTCCGTTTATACGATCTACAGCCTACAGCCCAAATTCAAATTTTTTTTCCCAATTTACATTTCTCCCCCTCGATGGAACAACTCCTTGCAACTTAACCCTCCCATCTTACAAAACGAGAACTGTCAAATTTTATCGTGCGTATCCAGTTCTGGTGGGACCCAAGAGCCTGCGATGATCGGAATCTTGCTAATTACCAACTGCAGATGAAAATTATTGATTTGCTAATTATTGGCTTTTATATATATATATATATATATATATATATATATATATATATATATATATATATATATATATATATATATATATGTATGTATGTATATATATATGTATGTATATATATATATATATGTATGTATATTTCTTTTGTCTCTTCATTATTATAAATGTTTTATTTCGATTACTTAGTTTCAAATGGATTAATATTGTCCTTTCATTTATACGCAAAAAAAAAAAAAAAATTGTAATTACATATTTTACATACAATTTTATCATTCTTTTAATAAAAAATGTTGACATAGATTTCGTTTTTATGTGAATTATCTTCGTGTACAAGACAACTACTACAAGTTTCATCTATTAATTAGTACTACAGTTATTTTAACTTGATTTATCAATCTTGTTCTAATATTTTTAACATTCTTTTTTAAACTAGAAATTATAAAAACTTTCAGTTTGTTAAAATTAAAACTCAATTAAAAAAAAAATCCTAAGCATTATAGGGATTCAAGAACTTTAGCAGTTAGCAGGGTTTGTTTGAAAATTATTTTTAAAACAATTTTTTTAACTTTTTATTTACAGAAACAAAAAAATGTATTTGTTATATTGTTTTTATAAATTATTTTTAAAAATAATTTTGTAAAAGTGTAATTAAAAAAAATTTTTAAAAAACAAAATTTTATTATTTTTTGTGTAAAAATGTTTTTATATTTTTAAAAAAATTATTTTTATTAATGACAAAATTATAAATAATTTATTAAAATTAATCACTAATTATCACGTGAGTAATGCATATTATATTATTATATTTTCAAAATTAATATTTAAATAATTTTTTTGTTTTTTTATTCTAAAAAAATAATTCTTAATATTATTTTTAAAAAACAATAAAATAAAAATACTTGAATACAATTACAAATAAGTCCCAGTATTTTCTCTCATGATATCTCACAGGCAGTTTTCAAATTTTTTTTACTTACTTTTATAAGTAACCATTTTGATATTCTCCTAAGGCTCCTTTTGGCTAATATCATTTAGTAATATCACATTAATAAATAATATTTTAATTTTTAAAGTGTCATTTAAATAGTTTACTGAAAATAAAAATTGACCACGTTGGACCTGTGAATAAAATATTGCTCCATTAAACATTTAAATTAAAAAAATTAAATTAAAACATTTACAATAAACTATCAAAATATTTAAAAGAACGTTTAGTATGTAGTAAAAAAATTGTAATTACTAAAAACATATAAAATACATTTAAATGATTTAAAATATTTATTTAAAATTTATTATTATTATGTTTGGTTATAATAAAAAGTTTTAATATTTTTTTAAAAAAATATCCTAAATGAGTATAGAGAAAAAAGACAAAATCAGAAAGAGAAATGAATGAAAGAAACAGATAAAAGAGAAGGATGAAAAAAAAAGTATTATCTTTCTTCATTTAAAAAAAATTTCATCTTCTCTCATAAATTTTTTTTATAAGAATCCATATAAAAAATATTAACAAAAAATTATATTTGATGAGAAATTTGTTTTAAAATTTAAAAATCAAATATAAGAATTTAATTTTTTTTTTAAACTCAATTTCTCATAAATGTAAAAAAAAATCACCTACCAAACAAATATTATCTATATAGATGTTTTTAATTTTGAGAATATTTCTATAAGCAAACTTATGAAAAAAAAATTTAAAAACTCTCTTATCAACTATTTGTTTTAAAAATTAAATTTGTGTTATCGATCTAAAAATATAAATCATTTATTGATATCTATACATAGTTTTAAAATGACATGAGTTAATAATAATCGTTGCTCCTTTTGTAAAATTTTTAATCATACTATTAAATATACACACAAAATAGTGGCTTAATTTTAATCCTTAAATTTAGACATCTCATGTTAAGAGAGACACTCTACCACTTAACCAGGCTTCTCCATCGGAAAAATATGGCGGGCTTTTTGCCTTGTCGTTGCCCCATTTTGAATTTTTGACCCCATCCCTTGTCTCATTTTTCTGGGAATTTTTTCATTATGTCCCCATTTTTAAATCTGTAGATTTTTTGCTACTCTGTATTTGTTCCCTTTATTGTCTTATTTGGTCAAAAACGGCTATCGATAGAATTCAAACCTGAGTGTTGCCACTTTATATCGAGGATCTAATGACGATGTTTCTTAAACACGACCAGCAGGCTTATATATATCTAAATAAATAAAAAAGTGAAAATGATAATAAAAGTTTTTATTTATCAATAAATATTTATAAAATTTAATTAGCAAAATTTAATAATAAAAAATTATAGATTTATTTAAAAAAAAATTCTAAAATAGTTCAAGATATTAATCAAATAATTCTAAAAAAGATTCATAATAACATAATTGTCTGCAAACATAACAAGATATTCATCAAATATTGAAACACAAACTAATTAAGAACTCTCAAACAGTTTTCTCACTAACTTTTTATCCCAATAAATCTTTATTATAATGTATTTATATTCATGTAGTTTCATAAATTTCAGCATACTATGCACTTTAAAGAAAAAACAAAAATAATAGTGAGTGAATTTTCATTATTAATTCTAATAAATATGTGAATATAGTATTATTATTAATTCTATTAACTTTATCTCAAATTAGTCGAGTTTAATAAACTATATGGTAAGATAAATTTATAAACGTCCCTTTCAAGCATATATTAATTAAATAATTATTTTATTAATAACATACTACCTTAAGTTAATTGAATCATGATTTATATTTTGAGTGTTGTTATATATATATATATATATATATATATATATATATTTATTTATTTATTTATTAAATTAATTTTTTATTTAAATTACATTTTTTTTATTCGTATAGAATGATAACTTTTAAATATATTACAATAAAATTATGATATAGTTCACATTTTTCAAATAATACTTTTTATTTACAAAAATATATCTAATGAACGACAGACTTTGATAAATACTTATTATATTTAATAAAATTGTAAATTTAGTTAGTGTTTAATAATGAAGATTGTATATTATTAGGTTATGACAAAAAAATTAAAAAAATGTATATTATAAGATTATAAAAAAAAATCTAATTTTATATTTAGAATTGATTGTGCGTGTTTATCCAAAAAAATTTAATACGAATGACTCAGTATTCATTCAATTTCTGAGACATAATTACTATGTAGGAGAGATGATTCAAGGATTCAAGGCATAGCAATGGAAATGCTACCTAGCTAGGCTTTTTGTTTACCCAAGATTTCAAATAGAGTGTGTTTAGGAAGAGGTAATTATCAGTCTCAAAATTGCCAACTTATATTTTATCTAGAAATACATCCAAAAAATTGTTGGGTCCATCTATTAAATATCTAGTTAGTACATTAAATTCAACATGATACGCTACATAGACTTACACTACCTGTAAATCAGTGTGCAATGTAACATTTTTAATTTTTTTTTTATGTTATTAATTGAAATTTATTTATTTTAGAGAAAAAAATAGATTTTAAATCTCATGGGAAGATTAAATTATTTTTACTTAAATTAAATAAGATAATAAGAATGGTTAAAATAATATTTAATTTATGTAATTAATGAGAATGACATTAGTGTAATTATAGATGATGGCAAGGACATTTTGGAGATAAAGAGGTGGTAGGTAAGGGGTAAGTAGGGAAAAAATAAAATAAAATAAAATAATAGGAAGATAAGAAGGAGAAGGGGAGGGAGTGACGGAAGGAAAGAGAAGAAAAAGAAAATGAAAAAAAGAAATGGGAAGAAGAGAAAAGGGGAAGAAGAAGAATAGAAAGAGGAAGAAGAAGAAGAGAAAGAGGAAGAAGAAGGAGAAGGAAGAGTAAAGAGAAATCAAGGAATCAAACACCGAGTTTAAAGAAATTTGAGTTAGGTTTAATATTTATTAATGAATTTTGTATAAGATTATAAATATATTTTTAGATTTTTTTAGATGTAATTTTGGATAACATATGGTCTAGATATTTATATAAAATTCTGTTTTAGATGTCTGGACATACATATGGGTGCATGGGATTATATAAAAGAAAATCAAAGGAGAAGATAAATTAAGCTGAATTTCGAAATAATTGGAGAAGCTTCGTTTTTTGGAATTCTGGGAAAATTCGGTAAGGATTTTAAAAAAATTGTCAACATATGAATTGTAGATATATATCTCACGGATCTATAGGCTTTATAATTACTTAATTTGAAGTTCATATGAGGGAGATATGACTGATTAATTGAGTAGAGGTCGGAATTCAGGATAATAAAAATAAGTGTTTTTATTTTAATTTTTTGGGAATAATTAGTAGAGAATTTGAAGAAAATATAAACATAAAAATTGTAAATAATTGTCTTAGATTCCTATACGATTTGAAATCACCTCAATCGGAGTTCGTATGAGGGATATATAATTGAATAAGTGAAGAAAGGTCACAGAACACGGTCAGACCGTGTTTTGAGTTGCTTCAACTAGGGCTGTTCATCGGGCGGGTTGAGGGTGTCACCCAACCCGACCGACCACCCGTCGGGTCAGGAAATTGCCATTCGAACCCGCCTGAATTCTGATTAACCCGAATGTTACGGGTTGGCTCGGGTTGTTATGCATCAACGAGTTGCTGCGGGTTGGGCTTATCTGGGCCAAAAATTGGGCTTCGTTTTTTGAAGCCCAGATTTTGGTCCTTTTGAGCCCAAAAAACTGGGCTTAAAAAAAACGAAGCCCAATTTTTGGTCCCAGCAAAAAAAAAAACTAAAAAAAATTGAATTTTCAAATATGATAAAATGAATTTTCTTTTATTCTTTTCTTGGGCTGATACGTCCAAAATGGCAAAAATACAATGCTGTGCATATGAGAATACATAAATTCATAAACTAACAGAAATTACTCAAGAAAATCAACTATAAGAGCCAAATAAAACTATATATTAGAAAAAAAACATATGCTTGTAAGGACATTTGTAGCATGGAATTATAAAGCAAAAGCTAAAAGAGGCAAATAACGTCTTGCATAAAATACAACATCCAACCAACCAGCCAACCTCAATCAGATAAAATACAATTGGACATCCTCAGATAAATGTCATAGGCATGGAAAGTCAAAAGCATATGCATAAAATACAACAGCCAGCCAAAAATTATCAAACTAATAAGTAGATCTACAATTACAAAGCAGCTATTGAAGCAAATAACATCCAACAGAGTGCAGATTGCAGTTAGGCAAATGGACAATTGGATATCCTGCAGTGAGGCAAATGAAAGTTTAGTATGTTGCTAAGATAAATAAGCATCCTCCACTCTCAAGAGTCAAGAGAAAGTTAAGAGTTAAGATAGTATGAAATTGTCAAGTGAATTATAAATAATAAACATACTAGGTTTGGAAATTAATATTGACATCATAGGTTTGGTAAAGTAATGTTTCAATGATTATTCAATTTCAATAGTATGTTTCCAGTACCCAAAATAGTATAGCTGCCCATCCTCTATCTACGGCTATTTAGAAGAAGCTTCTACAAATTCTGCAAAATAAGTAGATAGTTAATTATTTGGATAATAAAAACTAACAAATTATAATATATAAAACAAATACTTAGTAGTTAGTACTTTACCTCTCTCAATCTTCTCACACTGTTGCAATTGTTCAACAACAACAAAATCATTAATATCAAATTGAAATAGATTTGGTCTCAACCAATTTTGTGCACAGATTAATGCCTCAACCATTTTTGGAGAGAGAGATGACCTAAATGGATCTAGTACACGACCTCCCGTACTGAATGCTGACTCTGAAGCCACTGTTGACACAGGAATGGCCAACACATCTCGAGCAACAATCGAAAGAACACGAAATCTAGACACATTTGATTTTCACCAATCTAAAACATCAAAAGAATCTTCTGCATCTACACAAGCTTCAGCCAAATATCTTTCCACTTCATTCTTTGCTTCAATGGAATCTTTAGCCCTTAAATGAGATTTAAAAGTAGCCTCTCTAGCTTTTTGAGCTAGTTTGGGCTTTGAAGCACCTTGATCTACATTTTCCATAACCATTGAAGAATTACACTCAACATTTAAATCATTGGGCTCATACACTTGACGATACCAATCATACAATTTTTGCAAATCAGCCTTGACTTTGGAAGACATATTATAAGATACAATTGGATCATAAATATCATCAAATGACCATTTCAGATAAGCAAGTTTGTATCTAGGGTCAAGCACATTGGCAATGAATAACAAAGGATTAATGTTTTCCACTTTTCCCCAATACTTATCATATTTCTTCTTCATTTCTATTGCAATTTTACCCAACAAAGAATTATCACTTGAGTTCCACTTCAATAACTCACTCTGCACTAAAGAAAGTTGAGGGAAAGCCATATTTGAGGTAATATATAAAGATCCAGATAATTCTAAAGTCACATCATAGAAAATCTTCAAAAATTGAATAAAAAACCTAGCATTATTCCAATCATCAGAAGAAGAAGGACCAATTGTCTTATCATCAAAATAATCAATATAAGTAGGCTCATCCACTTCTAGCCTATCAAATGCCTTTTGAAATTTCTCAGCACTTTCCAACATCACATAGGTTGAGTTCCACCTAGTTGAAACATCAAGACATACAATGCTTTGAGATTCAATCTTTGATTTTTCAACACAACACTTAAATTTTGCTAGTCTAGAGGGAGAAGATCTCACATATCTCACAGTATTATGAATAGATGCAATAGATGAATGCATGTCCTTCAATCCTTCATTAACAACTAAATTGAAAACATGGGCACAACATCTAACATGCATAAAATCACCCTCTAAAACTAAACCATCTGTCATCTTCATCTTTCTCTTTAAGTATGCTATTGCCACATAATTTGCAGAAGCATTGTTTACCGTTACCGTAAACACCTTTTCAATCCCCCAATCATTCAAGCAATTTTCTATATGATTTCCAATTGTCTCCCCTTTATGATTAGGAATAAGGCAAAAGTTAAGAATTCGTTTTTGAAGTTTCCAATCATTGTCAACAAAATGTGCCGTGAGTGCCATGTAACTCAAATTTTGAACTGAAGTCCAACAATCAGTAGTGAGACATATTCTACTACAATTTGATTGTAAAAAACTTCTAAGCTTCACTTTTTCATCTAAATATAATTGATAACAATCTCTACCAATAGTGGGACGAGAAGGAATATGAAATAATGGCTGCAACTTACTACAAAAGTACTTGAATCCATATCCTTCAACTATGTTAAATGGTTGTTCATCAGTAGTAACAAACACAGCTAAAGCTTTTCGGCATTCTTCAAAATTATAAACTTGTGGTGCCCTTATCATATTATTTCCTCCACCATCTTTTTTGAGTTCAAAACTAATCACTTGTTGTTTAGGATCATTCAAAGCATATGAATATTTAGGGCATTTAGACAAGTGACTAACCAAATTTGAAGTACCGTGTGTCCTAGGATTACACAAATACTTCTTTCCACAATAATTACATTGAGCCGTAGGCTCCAATGCATCTGGTATTTTGGTGAAGTGATCCCAGGCCGTCGATGTCTTTCGAGATCCACTAGCAGGTGGCTTCCTTTTTTGCCTCTTAGGGGGAGTAATATTAGAAACTTCGGTGTCAATTGAAACACCTACTTTTTCTTTGCCTTTTGGATCAGATGGTGATTTTGTTGAAGATGCTATTGAGGAATCCATACCACTCTAATAAATATCCAAGAAGGAAAATGCAACAGAATTCCACACAATTAGAAAATGGAGAATTGGAGATTGAAAAATGGAAATTGAAAAATATATTCTAGAGTCTGGAAAATAGAACACAAAGAGTCTCTGGGGCCTATTTACAAAGTTTAGAAAATGTGCCCTATCCTAAACTAAACAGAGAAGTCAACATTTCAGGTAGACAACACCATTTCAGCACCATTTCAGGCAGCATTTCAAAAACCAATTCAGGTAGCATTTCAAAAACTAGTTCAGCACCATTTCAACAGAGAAGTCAACATTTCAAAAACCAAAATTATCATGTACATACAACACCATTTCAGGCAGCATTTCAAAAAACAGTTCAGGACCATTTCAAGTAGCATTTCAAAAATCAGTTCAGCACCATTTCAGGCAGCACCATTTCAACAGAGAAGCCAACATTTCAAAAACCAAAATTAACCAATACATGCAACACCATTTCAGCACCATTTCAGGCAACATTTCAAAAACCAGTTCAAGAACAGTAAGCACCATTTCAGGCAGCATAAGAGGCAAGAGCATCCAAAAACCAAAATTGATCACAAAATATTTACACAAAGTCACAGACAGACAGCACAAGAGCATCGGAATTATTGATTTTAACAGCATCCAAAACCAACAATCTGAACACTAACCATATCAAGAAGAAACACGTACCATCCTGGAAGGAAGCCTTGATGAAATGGTTTAACAATTAGCACTAACAGCAACCAAAGCCTTGATGAAAATATGCAAGCAATCAAGAGACATGTAAGTTGAAGAACAGACAACTAAGCATAAGAAGAAATATCAAAAATTCAAGCGTGAGATTCCAGGGCTCCAGGCAACCAAAATACTGATTAATGTTTTGAAAGAGAAGGAGAAGGGGAGAATCTTACCAGAGACAAGAAGCAGAGCAAGTGAGCAACCGTGGAGTCGTGCTTGTGAACGATGGAGGCTTCAAGCTCGAGCGATGGCCGAACTGATGCGGGTTGGGGCTTCGGGTGTGTGCCTGTGGTCGTCCCCCTGACGACGGACGAGAGCTGAGTCGAGAGGTCGCCTGAGATGGTTTGAGTGTGGTTGATTGGAAGGGGAATCACAATTGAGAGAGAGATTCGAAGGTGAGAGTGATTGAGGCCGAGATCGAAGGAG
Source organism: Gleditsia sinensis (assembly GCA_037074535.1). Lineage (NCBI taxonomy): Eukaryota > Viridiplantae > Streptophyta > Magnoliopsida > Fabales > Fabaceae > Gleditsia > Gleditsia sinensis. Next base: position 68,410,128 of record CM073467.1, read on the forward strand.
AAAGAAAGGGGGGCTAGGGCTCTTTCGGGTGAGGGAGGAAGAAAAGGGGGGGCCGTGGAACGACGTCGTTGAAGGGAAAAATTGGATTTTTTCTTCAATCCTTCGGGTTGGGTCGGGTTTGACGGGTTTTTTGAACCCCAACCCGACCCGACCTACATTACCCGATTTTCACATTGTTTTTAACCCATTGCAACCCAAAAACTTGATTTCCTCCACCCCAAATATCTATATTTTCATCGGTTTAATTCGGGTTCATTCGGGTTAATCGGTTTATGAACACCCCTAGCTTCAACACAGGTATGCCTTGTTCGGGACTGTTTTTAAGCATGTTTGAAGTATTTTTTAAGCATAGCTGTGTCTTGAACATGGCTAGGCCGTGTTGGGTGCTAGATTATCATACTTTTCACTGTTTTGTGCCTAAAAATAATCTTGTTTGTTGTAATATTTTTAGAAAACATATATTCAAAAAAAATATTTTTAAAATGATGATTTTGGTATCAATGAATTATATTGAATATTGGTATGTGATGAATGATTATTAATCATTTGGTATAAAAATGATGCATCATATTATGAAAGTAATTAAATAACAAGTTTAAAACTCATGACGAATTGCTTGATAGTTATATATTGTATTTGATGAATATGAATTTATATATATATATATATATATATATATATATATATATATATATATATATATATATATATATATATATATATATATATATATATATATATATATATATATATATATATATATATATATATATATATATATATATATATATATATATATATATATATATATATATATATATATATACATACATTTATATGTATGGATGAATATCGACGGGTTGTATGACTTGAGACGGTACCGAATAGGGGACGCCCTATTAGCCTGAGTGAGCCAAAGGAGGGCCGCTCCAATCGAGTGTCAGTGGTAATGTGAGGAGGCAGGAGGGTGATGTACTCACATTTCCTGATCACTTATTGTGACTGTAATCGATCGGTCACTATGCATATAGCAAATGAGTAAATTAAAAGTCGTGATAGGGCTGAGCATTAGAAGAAAAAAATAGACTTCCAGTGCATGTATAGTATGATAATTATGCATAAACAAAAATTATGATTTTATCTCAAAATTTTGATATTTTTTTGTAGTTTATACAGCTGAACATAACTCCTGTTTTCTCATCATATTTTATTTATGTTAAATCTACTGGGAACCTTTGTTCTCATTATTATTGTGGTGTTATGTTCAGATAAAAAGAAATGAGATACAACACAAAATGACGTTACTGATGGAGATATAAATGTCAGCACCACCTCCTCATCCTTTGTATTTCAAGGGTGAAGTGCTGTATAAGACTCTTAATTATGTACTGAAATATTATATTATATAAATATAATATGTGTGAGGTTTGTAATATATATGTAAACATGTATATTGTGTTTTGAAATGTTGTATTGTATAATTATAACATGTATGGGGTTTTGTAATAAATATGTATATATATTGTGTTTATACATATGGCGTATTTAACATGCATATCGTAAAAAAAAAAAAAACTCGAACGTTACACGCAACATATCCTCTGCCCCATCCACTCTGTTACCCTATTCTAAGACTATGCTCCATTGGCACACCGACCACATGGCTTCTTGTTGGGTCTGATGGTGGGAAGATTTCCTTTCTCTTCAGAAAAATAGAGGTGAGACTAACCATCTCGAAGAAGAGGGGGCTTCTGCTTACCCTCCTATGTCTCCTTCCTCAAAGAAGCACACAAATCTTATTATTATTATTTATCCACTAAATAAAAAAAGAAAAGAAATATAATGTCTCAAATTATCAGTCTAAAAACAAGTCATAATCCTTTGCCATGATTAAAAATTTTGAAACATACAATATAAACCGTCGCTGGTAATTAGTTTAGTGGCACTCTTTGCGGTCAAAGGATAATCATCCATCAGGATTGTACATATGTTATAGTTAGCATGCATCTGAGGATTTATCAAAGTGATAAATGATTGGCTAATCATTCCCATTTATGGGAGCATAACGAGTGTTAGATACTCTTGAATCCCACAGTTAGTAGTGAATTGTGATCTGTTTGATTTTGTTAAACTCATTTAAAAGTCAAATAGAATCATTTTTGTCTCTCTCTCTTTCTCTTCTACTCTCTCTTCCTATCATGGTACCAGAGCACTAAGTTACAGTAATAGAAAATTCTACTGCAAACAAACTCGTCTCCTTTTCTCATCATGTATATATCAAACTCAACGATGGTCATTTTTTTTGTGGAAACAACAAATAGTGTTTACAATAAGAGCACATGATATAGAGCATTTCTTGGATTCTTCTTTTCGTTCTCCTCCTCGATTTGCTTCTCTAAAAAATGCTGCTCAAGAAAAGATAAATGAAGAATATATTTCATGAAAAAAGCAAGATCAAATGTTGCTATCTTGGCTATTATCCTCTATGGCAGAATCTGCTCTTATCAGAGTTGTAGGCTTTGAAAGATTCAATCAAGTATGGAAAAGAAGATAGATATATTTTGCATCTCAAACGAGGGTCAAGATAAACTAACTAAAGTTGCAACTTAAGAACGTAAAGAAAGGGTCACTCTAAGCTAATGAATACTTGCTGAAAATAAATGTTATCATTGATGCATTGATAAATGTAGGTTATCATATAACCTCTCATGATCATATTGAGGCAATTTTAGAAGATCAGAAGACGATGATGCATTTGTTACAAGTATCACTACCAGACTTGATCCCTACTCGATGAGTGATATAGAAGCACAAGTTTTGACCCAAGAAGTAAGAGTTGAAAAACTTCATAAGCCAGTTGAAAATTCCTCAGCATATTTTTCTAATACATAACCTAGTAGAGGCTCTTTTAATCCAAGCAAGAGTTACCAATACAATCGAGTTCCTAACAGTTTCGGAGGTAGAGATAATGGGTTTGGTAGAGGCAGAGCAAACTTTGGCAGAAGAGATAGGTTGGCAAATTCAGCCAAAGAAACCCTGTCACTTGTCAATTGTGCAACAGGGTTGGTCACTCTGCATAGACCTGTTACTACAGGTTTGATCACTCTTATCAACAACAAGCCAACTTCTCTAATTCTCAGTTCAACCCACCATCACAAGCCTATGTAATGTCAACCCATAGCACATCCTATGTCAATTCATCACAACATCAGAACAATGGTTTTATTGCAGTTCCCGAGACCTTATCTAATCAATCCTAGTACATAGACTTAGGAGCCTCTCATCATGTAACACAAAATCAAAATGCTCTCATGTATGTAGAAGACTATCTTAGCCATGAACATATTCATATTGACAATGGGCAAGGTTTGTCTATTTCCCACATTGGCATTTCTTTTATTCATTCTCCATTTCTCTCTACCTCTCTTACTCTAAAAAAATCTATTACATGTTCCTGAAATGACCAAAAACTTACTAAGTGTATCTAGATTTGCAAAGGACAACTCAGTCTTCTTTGAATTCCATCCAAACATGTGCTATGTGAAAAGCTAGAAAACCAGAGAAGTTCTGTTACAAGGCAACATCAAGAATGGCCTCTATTCGTTTGATTCATTTCCCTTAGTTCATGAAGAATATACACCAGTACAGATTCAAACAAACAAACATCAGTTAACTATAGTAGTTCATCACAATTTGGTGTCCAATGGTCAAGATTCTAGTAGTACTTCAAATACTTGAAGCAAATATAATCTTTGACACTGCAGACTAGGACACCCCTTTGCTAAAATTGTAAAACAAATTCTAAATATATGTAATATTTCATCAGTTAATAAAAGATCTACTGATTTACGTCAATCTTATTGTTATGACAAAGCACACAAATTACCTTCTCTTGCTTCTGATTTTATCTACTCTGAGCCTCTGCAATTAATTCACATCGACATATGGGGACCCTCACTACTACAATCACAGAATGGGTTTAGATATTTCATTCATTTTACTGATGCTTATACAAAGTTTACCTGACTATACTTACTTGGAACAAAAGTTGAAGCCTATCAAGTGTTTTTAGAGTTCAAGAAAATGGTGGAATTACAACTCAATCAGAAAATAAAAGCTGTGCAATTAGATTAGAGAGGGGAATTCAAAAGATTATCTCACTTCCTCACTGTTGAAGAAATGATTCATAGAAGAAGTTGCCCTTACAGCCATGAGCAGAATGGCACAGCTAAAAGGAAGATACAACAGTTAACAAAAATTGGTTTGGCTTTACTTGTACATGCCTCAATGCCATTGTCCTTTTGGGAATACTCATTCTCTACAGCTACTCATTTAATAAATAGATTATCCTCTACTGCAATTGATAATAAAAGTCAATTTGAATTACTGTTATGCAAATTACCAGATTACTCATTTCTAAAAATATTTAATTGTGCTTGATATCCATTTACTAGGCCCTATAATCCTCATAAGATGAACTTCAGAACTAATCAGTGCGTGTTTCTTGGTTACAGTAATGTGCACTAAGGCTACAAATGTCTCAGCTCTAGTGGAAAGATCTTCATATCTCGAGATGTGTTATTTGATGAAATCACCTTTCCATTCCTAAATGGATTTAACACCAATCCTATAATTCCCAAGAATGACAAAATGGTCCAAGCACCTTTTGCACTTCCTCCTTTGGTACAACCTTCCAATGCTGCCTTACATTTGCCTTACCAAGAAACACCTGAGAATAATGACAAATTGCAACAGCCTCACCAAGAAGCACCGTCGTTAATTCCAACAGCTCTAGCTCCAGCTCCAGCAGAATCAATCCTTTCTCATCAAGAAGTTCCAGCAGAATTATCTCCTATACAGAGACAACCCTCGTATCATTCAATGACCACAAGGTCTAAGAATGGCATATTCAAGCCCAAAGTTCTCATGGCTGAGAAAAAGCCTAATTTCATTCAAAAGGCCTCACTCTATAACAATTGGAAAACAGTTATGGAAGATGAATTTTTAGCTCTTCAAAGAAACGATACTTGGTTAATTGTTGATCCACCTCTTGACAGAAAACCCATTGGCTGCAAATGGGTGTTTAGAGTCAAATATAACTCTGATGGCAGTGTACAAAAGTATAAAGTCAGACTTGTGGCAAAGAGATTCAACTAAGTTGAGGGTTTTGACTATGATGAAACATTCTCGCTTGTAGTTAAGCCAAATACAATATGGATTATACTTATAATTGCTTTAACCAAGCAGTGGAAAATCCAACAGCTTTATGTGAATAACGCCTTCTTTAATGGCATTCTCTGTGAAGAAGTTTACATGGTCCAACCACCTGGCTTTGAAGTTGGTAAGTAAGGGCAAGTCTGCTAGCTCCACAAAGCTCTCTATGGGCTAAAACAAACCCTTTAAGCCTAGTTCCAACGATTGCCTTCTACTTTAATTAACTTAAGCTTTCATAGCAGCAAATGTGATGCTTCTCTGTTTATCAAAAATTTAGCTGGCACGTCTTTATTTGTTCTCATCTATGTAGATGATATATTAGTCATAGGAAATTCATCTGCTGCAATAATCACATTGATCAAGCAATTGAATAATGAGTTCTCTTTGAAGGACTTCGGTGAGCTGAATTACTTCTTAGGAATCGAAGTACAACACTTAAATGATGGAAGTCTTCATCTTTCTCAGTCAAATTATATAAAGGATGTTCTTTCGAAGGCTAAAATGGAGAAAGCAAAGGGTCTTCAAACTCCTATGGTAGGAGGACTAAAACTGTCAAGAGTAGGAAATGATTTAATGGATCAACCTTACCTTTATAGATCTGTTGTCGAGGCTCTACAATATGTTACTATAACCAGACCAAAAATATCTTTATCTGTAAACAAATTTTGCAAATTTATGGACACTCTGCTTGAGTGTCATTGGAAGGCTGCAAAGCAAGTTTTAAGATATCTCGCTGGATTACTCACCTATGGCTTGCATATTCAAAGATCTAATCACTGGGACTTAACTGCCTTTTGTGATACAGATTGGGGATCAGATCCTAATGACAGAAGATCTACCTCAGGAAATTGTGTTTTCCTTGGTGGAAATCTTATATCCTGGAATTGCAAGAAGCAAGCCGTAGTATTTAGATCCAGCATTGAAGTAGAGTAAAAAAGCCTAACCAACACTGCTGCTGAATTAATTTGAGTGCAGTCACTACTAAAAGAATTAATTCTTGAAGTGAAGAAAATGCCAACCATATATTGTGATAATCTAGGAACAGTTCTCCTCACAGCTAATCCAATTCTTCACAGTAGGACAAAACACTTTGAGCTTGATCTTTTCTTCATCAGAAAGAGAGTAGCTAATAAAGAGTTAAATGTATTTCACATTCCATCCCTCGAGCAGGTTGCAAATGTTCTAACTAAGCCTTTGTCAAGCACAAGGTTCTACAACCTTAGACAAAGTTTACAAGTCAAGAACTTAACTGATGTTCCTAGTCATATGGCAAAGTGTCGAAGACACAAAAGATTCCTGGGAGCATGTTGAAGCCCATAGTTAGTTGTGATCTATTTGTTTCTCTTAAACTCGGTTAAGAGTCAGATAAATTGGTTGGCCATGTCACTAAGTTTGCATATATAAATATAACTATGTACTACTCTCTCATATACATGAAATGTTACATCCCTAATTTTCATTTCTTTTTTAGGCATGAAGAATTTACTAAATTAAAGGAATAAATAATAAAAGCTTACTAAGGAATTCTAAATAGATCTTTAATATGAAGTATGTCTTAAAAGTTTTCTAATCATTATGTGCAAATATAGTAGAACTTAATGGCAATTAGGGGGAGTAGATAAAAGAAGGAACAAGAGGCAAAATTCTTTAGCAAAGGAGAATAAAATTTTTTAAAGTTGGATCATGGAACTTTAAGAGCTAAATTCTCTAAGTTGATATCTTACCCTACACAATTGAGCTTCCACCTAGGATGCCAATTCTTGTACATCTCATATAGGACCTTTTTCCACATCATAGGAGTTCTTAGCAACCTACTTGGATAGCCCAAGTAGTAGACATAACATAGGCTTAGACTAGGATGGAAGAGTTGGACCAATAGCCTAAAACCCATGAAAGTGTGGCCAAGCACATCCCTTTGGGTGGGAATTTCGGCCAAGACAAGAGAAACAAGAGGGGAGCCCAAGTCCAAGAGGGAAGAAGAAGAATCACATGATACAATAGTGGTGTAATAGTAACCCAAATAGTGAAACAATTATTTTCCTTGAAGAGTATGCCATAAGCAAGTCATAGAGTGCCTCACAAGTTAGCAAAAATTAAATGTTGAGTGCTCCATAAGCCAAGCTCTTGCCACATGGATGAAGGCAAAAATTTTCTTCTCTTGACACATGCATTTTGGCCAGCTAGGAAGGGGGAGGAAATGCTAGAAACTTTGCCACATAAGATGAGTTAGTAAGCCACATTAATGTCCTCTTTGAGTAACCTACAAGTACAAGTAAGTGATCCCAAACTTTAGGGATATTTTGCCACTTGTCTCAACCCCATCTCGCCATGAAAATTAAACATCTATCCCCACCATTCTGCTGTGCATATTTCGATCAAGAGGGATTAAAGAAGACCAAGATTTTTCATCCCTCAAGAAGCAAGCATGTGAACCTTAATGATGACCATATGGAATGTCCCACAAGAAAAGCCAAAGACCTATAATTTGGGGGAAGTTGACTCTTGAATTTTTAAACACACTCCACTCTTAGCAAGAGGGAGTTTCAGCCAAAGAGAGAGACAGCAAGAGAGAGTAGAAGCAAAAAGAGAAAAGAGAGGGAAGAAAGAAGAAAGAAGAGGAGAAGTATAGAAAGTCTAAGTGCTCAAGGTAAGTAGGCAATACCATCACCTTAACCCGTACTTTCTCTTCATCTTTAACATTTCAAACTCACCCTCTTTCTTTTATTCTTGTTGCTGGAAAAGCAAGGAGAGAAGAGAGATTTCGCCACACTCAAGGAGGAAGGCAAAAAAGAGGATTAACTAAATAAGTTAGGAAGATTCATTGATAGGTTTAACAATAAATTTTTTTAAAAGAAACTTTGAAATTTGTAACATTATTTGGGATTTTGATGATATTTGCAATAATTTCTCTACTTTGATGATGGCTATATGTTATTATATTATGTTGCATGTTGATCTTGCATGTGATGGATATTTGAATGTTTAGGTTGGTGTAGAAAATTTTTGTATGGTTTTGGCTATGGGTGGCAAAATTTTAAAGCTTTTGTGCTGATATTATGTATGTTAAAATGTGGTAAAAACTTGATGGAAGATGGTTTGGATGATAAAAATGAATATGGCCTTAAACACCTAGGAGAAGTTTATATGGATTTTTGCTGAAGTACACTCTTAGTGATGCATGATTTAATTTTGTTTCTTGAAGAAGTGGATGATGGAATATATTAATTTTAATACAAGAAATTTAATTAAGATATTGAAGTATGCAACTTTATGATTAGGAAAAAATTAAGAAGAAAATGGAAGAGGATTTGATAAAAGAAGGAACTAGAACTCTAGGCAAAGCTAGACAAGAAAGCTGAATTTCAGAATCACCAGAAGTGCTTATATTTTTGAATTTTTTTAAAAAAATTTGTAGGGTATTAAAAGAAATGCTTAACATAAAAATTGTAGATATATGTCTCACGGATTTTCAGGCTCTGAAATTATTTAATTTGGAGATAATATGAGAGAAATATTCTTAAAACAATAACAGAAGGTCACGAACATTTTGCAGTGCAGTAAGGTGTAAGAACAACTTTTGGTTTTGAATTTTCTGGGACCAATTTGTAAGAAACTAAAAGAAATGGCTAATATAAAAATTATAGATATATGTCTTAAGAATTTTTAGGTTTTGGAATCAGTTAATTTGGAGATAATATGAGGGAGATATGACCTAGTTGGTGAACAAAAGTTCGAACTTACTCAAGGGAAAATCATAGTGAATTTGAAGACAAATTAACACCTTGAAATCTTAGGAGTTTACTAAAACAATGAACATGAGAATTTTAGAAGATTGTCTTAGTTTTTCATAGACCCTAGAATCACTTAATTTAGAGTTTTAATGAAGGAGATATGGGCCGAACAGTGTCAAGAGGTTGGGGCCCAGAAATTCAGAATGCATCTCGGGTCTTCAAACTTGAAGAGGTAGCAATTTTCCAATAAAAAGAAGTGTTAAAAACCTTGGAAAGATTAATGAGAAAAAAAAACATATAAGGGCCTTAGGTAAAAGAGATGACAAAAAGAAAAATAAATGAAAAAGAGCAAGTGTTGAAAGGAAAGATAAGATGATTGGAGGCCAAATAGAGAGAATAAATAGATAAAATAATATTTTAAAAAAGAAGAAAAAGTATCTTATAAATAAGAGATAAATAAAGAAGTTGGATGTAAGCCCTAACTATTATTATTGCATGAATTTCTTACATTCCTAAGTGTATTTTTTTGGCATAATGATGATTTACGAAATGATTATGTTTAATGCAATTTATGGCATGAGAGCATGTTAGGCACATTTTTGTAAATGGCATCATATTTTGGCTATCAATATGAAAAGGCAAGAAAAGTAAATGGCCGCATGGTAGTCCGTGTACGGTGCATCAGGTGAGGGGCGCCTTATTCATGGCTATGATAATGACTATGATGATGATAATGAGAAAAGAAAGAGAATTGTGCTATGTTGGACGGGGCAAAAGAAGCTCGTATCGAATGAGTAGAGAATACTCGCTTTAACCAAAAAAGTCAAACTCGATATGAATATTGAATAGGCATCATATGAATAAACTATGATTTATAACATGCCATGACCTTGAAATAGTTGATCTTGCCCTTGATATGTGAAATGGTTATACATGCTCATGATTTTATGAAAATATTTCATGCTATACATGTCATTATTGCATGATTTACATGGGTATAAATAAAGTACATTCATGAGGCTTAATGAATTTTATTGTAGCTTATACAGTTGAATATGACGTGATGAACTATATTGATATTGAATATGACTTGTTGAATCTATTGGGATGTAAATTTCACTATAATTCTATATTATGTTTAGATAATTAGACATGCAGATATTCTCCATGACTCTTGTTTTTACTGTACGTTAGATCGAGCTGTCCTACTTTGGACAAATACTTATTATATCAGATGTATTTATAGAAGATGTGACTGAAATTTTGATAGAAGTGTTGCCATCTGCATCAATGTCTCCAAATATAGTCAACGTGAATGAATAAGTTTATGTTAATTGAGTATTTGAAGGAAGGTAATGATTTCATAAAAATATAAAATAAATAGAATCATTTCAGAATCATTTTCGTCTCTATTTGCCTTTTAAGCTTCAAAATCTCGTTGTTTAGCCAAGTGATTAACATTATGATTTATCGACATTTGACTTTGTTGGACTAAAAGGGGGCTTGGCTTACGTCTTGTATCATAAGATTTTTGTCGGCATTCCATGCATCAGCATCGGTATAATTTATAGGCGTTCCTGTATTTCTATCAGTCAAGCACATTTATCTGCAATTTTCTTGAATTAATATGGTTTTCCATGTTTATATATAGCTAACTTTCTTCAAGTGAATTCTGAATAAAATCAATTTCATTATTTTGAGTTCTAATACTGTATTTAATATTGAGGAACTGCATCGCAGGATGCCTGTTTGCAATTTCCATTGCAAAAGAGGAAGCAACCAAATTGGAAACAGTCATTGGGATAGACCTTGGAACAACTTATTCCTGTGTTGGTGTTTACAAGAATGGCCATGTTGAAATCATAGCCATTGATCAAGGTAATCGATCGTATCACCCCATCATGGGTTGCTTTCTCTGACAGTGAGAGACTGATTGGGGAGGCTGCAAAGAATCAGGCAGCTGTCAACCCTGAGAGGACCATCTTTGATGTTAAGAGAAAGTTTCTGGTTTATGATCATTTTATTTTATGGGAATAAAGGTGACTGAGGCATGCCATTTTGCTGGTTCGAAGATAAAGAAGTTCAGAGATATATGAAGCTTGTACCTTATAAGATTGTGAACTAGGATGGAAAGCCGTACATACAAGTACAAATTAAGGACGGTGAGACCAAGGTTTTCGGCCCGGAGGAAATCAGTGCTATGGTTCTGACTAAAATGAAGGAAACCGCTGAAGTATTCCTCGGGAAGAAAATTAAGGTTGCTGTGGTCACTGTCCCTGGTAAGTGAAGCAAATTGCAACTTATTTCTCCTGCAGGGATGCCAGCTTTCTTCCTCGTTAATTTTATCTGATTTTGGTTGTTCTTTTCCTTTCAACAATGCAGCGTACTTCAATGATGCCCAGAGGCAGGTCACCAAGGATGCCGGTATCATTGCTGGACTGAATGTTGCAAGAATTATTAATGAACCCACTGCAGCTACCATTGCATATGGATTGGTCAAGAAAGGTGGCGAGAAGAACATTCTTGTCTTTGATCTTGGGGCTGGTACATTTGATGTCAGTATTTTGACCATTTATAATGGTGTGTTTCAGGTGCTTGCTACAAATGGAGATACTCACCTTGGAGGTAAGAACTAGTTATACAAGCACACGATGAAAACATAAATGCATAGAATTATTAAAAAAAAATTGTTTTGATGGCATTTTACTGATCGGTTGTCAAGGCTGCTACTTATACTTAACACTTCCCTCTTTCGGTTAGGGGAGGACTTCGATCACAGAATAATGGAGTACTCCTTCAAATTGATCAAGAAAAAGCATGGAAAAGATATTAGCAAGGACAACAGAGCTCTTGCAAAGCTGAGGAGAGAAAGTGAGCGTGCAAAGAGAGCTCTCGGCAGCCTCCGCCTGGAAATTAATTGAGTCACTCTTCGATGGTGTTTATTTTTCTTAGTCACTTACTCGAGCTCGGTTTGAGGAGTTGAACAATGACTTGTTCCGAAAGACCATAAGGCCTGCGAAGAAGGCAGTGGAAGATGCCGGAATGGAAAAGCATCAGATTCATGATTTGACTTGATTGGGATGTTAATTGTTATCTTAATAATTAGGTATTCGAAGGTGAGAGGAGTCTCAAAAAGGATTGCCGGTTGCTGGGGAAATTTGATTTGTCTGGCATTCCTCCAGCTCTAAGGTTTGCTTCATGCATGCTTTCATTTAGTCTTCCTCAAAATTTAATTTGTTCAATTGATTATTGGAATTGAGCAGTATTTATTTCTATATGGTATCTAAACAGAGGCACACATCAAATTGAAGTCGATGGTATACAGGAATGGGAATGGAATCTGAGATAGAAATCAGGATTCTAGTGTTTGGTACGATGGAATGGATGGAATGCTCCATTTCATCATATGATGGAAAATGGACTCCTTCCAATAATGGATGGAATCCATGATTTCATCATAAAATAATACTAACTTTAAATTTTTTGTATTAAAAAAATTAATTTGAATATATTTTGTAAAAATTAATTTGTAAAAAAATTTTTAAAAAAATTTTTTTTTATTTTTTTATTTAAAAAAATTAATTTAATTATTTTATATTAAAATTAATTTAATCATTTTGTTTATCTTATCTTTTTGTGTTTTCAATTTTTATTAATCAAACAATAAAATATTATATTATCTAATTCTTTTCATTACATACCAAATAAGGTAATGACATTCTATTCTCTTTTCCATTCCCTTTTCCTTTCTTTTTTTCATTCCACTGAAATTTATTCTAATGTACTAAACGGGCACTAAGTGTCAAGGCAGAAGACAAGGGCACTGGTAAATCTGAGAAAGAAGACTTTGAAGAGAAGCTCAAAGAGGTGGAAATCCAATTATTACCGCTGTGTATCAGAGGTCAGGTGGTGGTGCAGGTGCATTAGGGGATGAGGACGATTCTCACAATGAGCTCTGGAGATGAGATCTTTCATCCGATTTCATTTGGTGCTGCAAACCAGGCAACAGCAGAGCTGACGAGAACCTGACTCGTCGGTTAGGCGAGGAGTCTATTAAGTTAATTTCATTCTAACTATCAACATATTTTTCCATTCAAATGATTCATTCAATGCCAATTGTTTTGACAATCTCATATAAAATTATAAATCAATTTTTTATTAGAGTATATTTTTTTATCGGATGTGCCGAAGGGACATATTAGAGTATATTTGTTGAATTTAATTTTATCAAAATTATAATTATTTCAATAAATAATTTAATTTGATTCTTTACATTTTTTAAGATATACAATTAAGTTCTTTTGTAAAATATCTATCATTGTATAAATGAATTTTAATGATTTTGTAGTTAAAAAATTCGTCATTCCCTTTCAATAACAATAAAAGCGTGAAATAATTCATATAAGATTTTGAACAGTTACATTATCAAAAATTATTTATATATAAATAAATTATTTATAAAATAATTTGATTATAATATTATAGAAATGTAAAGAAATAAATTGGTGTATTTTAAAATAAAAGGACTAAATTTATTTATATTTTAGATAATAATAATAAACCTGAAAAAGTTAACATTCACGAATCCGAGAAAAGATAATTTAACTTTTAAGTCGGGAGAGTGTAAAACTCTATGTAGTTGTGAATAAGGTAAGATAAAAACATCCAGTTCTAAAATTTAAGAAACCCAGATTGTTCAATTTCAACACATGGTTCTTTATTCATTCAAGTTTTGCTAATATTTGTTTTTTTTTTCAAATATAATGAATTTAATCAACACGTCACCAGGTAAAATTAAACGCATTATCAATCAACATGCAATTGCAATGTAAGTAAATGAAAATAAAAAATAAAAAATAATATAACTTCATACCTCTTATTTGGAGATAAAATAAAGGTGATCTATCACTTTATATATTTTGATTTGATGACAGCCTTGAACCATGAACCCAACCATAATTAATTTATACCAAATCGTTTGAGTATAAAAAACCTAAACTGAACCACTAATTTAGTTCACTGCATAAATTTAGAGATGTAAATGATTGAATCCTAATGCTATCAGTTTGTGAATTAAATTAGCTATTCAAATTTGGCTCATAAAATTAAATGAAATTAAAAAATAAATTTAAACTCGATTTTTTTTTTCCAAATAAAAGCTCACATTCAGCCCTTTTAAGATTAAACTTTGATTTTTATTAAGTTGTTAAATAAGCTACACAAGATTAAATAAGCTATGTGTATAATTTGTGCAAATAATTTTACAATGTAAAATATATACAATTACATATAATACATAAATATTTATAAAAAACAATTTATTTATTTTTAAACCCACAATTCACAAACTAAATAAGTTAAATATCAAACTTTTAAGTTTAATTCATTTAATTAAATGAACTTATTATTTTCAAACTTGCTTATTTAATAAAGAAATCGAGCCAAACTAAAGTTTCATACTATCCAGACCTAAAGAAGAGTTTGGTTGATTTACAACTCCACATAAAACTAATGCATCACTTCACAAGCATCCGTTGAAGACACGGAAGTCAATTTCAATGGAGGGTACATATTATTACAATTTAATGGCTCGAAGACAATGAGCGGTAAAACCTAGGTTAAAAGGTTAAATGATTTCATTATACGTGTAAGCGCCACAGACAAAAAATCTCGGCACCTCATTTGCAATTCAAAGCTCTATTTTTGGAAGGGTTAAATTTTGATCAAAATCCAACATTGGGATTGCCTGAACCTGCTGCAACAACTCCCATCCCACCAACACCATCTGATGCAGCTGCCACTGTCTCATGGTCTCCTAATTCTTCAACAGCAAATTTTTCAACATCCAACTCACGTACAATTTCATCAATTTTACGAAATTGATATGGCCATCTTGCATTGTAGAGAAATTGGCGAAGATCAAACCTGTTATCCTCTGGTGAATAACTCTGCAAGTTAAATGTCAGAGTGGAAAGTTAAACTCAGAAAATGAAAAAACAATCAGAAAATCCATAAGGCAGCTAGATTTTAAGAAAGAAAACTGAACAGTTTTTACAAGCTCTCCAGCCAGGGTACAACTCTGACCTCAGCATGATAGGAAGGCGTCAATACAGTCATTTTGTGTCGATTCATAGAATAATACTTGAAAAAGTGTTTTACTTTTTCAGCCACCTGCGATGGAGTCAATCTTGCACCCCATCTATAGCATAGATTCTGCGACACAGAAGAAACCAATTGGTTATGGCTGAACCATGAAATGGACAACATTAAACCCCATAACCTTTACTGATATTCTGATTCCATAGCCAAATCCATCACAAAACTTACATTAGAATAGTGATATGAAGGACTAATGCTGACACTAGAAGTTCTCATCCTCGACTAAATCATGCCAAATAGTGCAGTTACTCTTCAGTTAACCTTTCAATATCACTTGTAAACACGGCAATTTAAAAATTGATCTCAAGGGACTTGAGATAGAGGGCGTGTATTCAATATGCCTGGTATGACATTGGAGATTCTTAACTTGCATATTGTATTGTCTGATTCTTTCATTAACTGTTTACCTAAGGCAAACAATGCAGTCTTCTGATTTTTATTGGAGATAGATATAATTTATCAGCGTAATTATATTACAAATAGAATGTGTAAACATTGTTGACGATGTCAAGAGTGTAGACCAAATGAACTGCCTCTTAGGAGAACTTGTCTGCTTCGAAGAGTTCATACTAAAGGATGAAGGTGACTGATATTTTTTATTCTTTTCATGAATGCAAACAAAAAGTTGACATCAAAAAGCTCCTGTAAGATCTTACCAGAAGTTAATAAAATAAGCATTTGCACCTAAACTTTTATTATGTCAAGCTTTTATAGAATATTCAAGTCAAGAAAATTCTATCCATGCAGTAATAAAACCACTTCTGAAGAGCTTCCAAATGACTTGCAAATAAAACCACTTCCCAGCAGTCTTAGAGTATCTGGAAATCTCATCATTGCACATTATTTTGGGCTTGCCACTATTGACATGTATGGAACAGTCATGAGTACCACTCGTTTCATACATCCTTACATATATTTATTTAGATGGAACAAAAAATGAGTGAAAGCTTACAGCAGAGCATAAGTAAGAGAAGATAGAGAAACACAAGAAATACCCGAAACATGGAAACTGGACCGCAGCGGAAAATTTTCCGCAGCCTTCCATAGACTGAGAGTTCCTCATAAGTCATTCCCATATCCACTTCATCAAGCTGTTCAACAAATAATAAGGTGTTACAATCACATGTCCCTAAGCCTTGATTGAGTCATATGAGCAACCAATAATGCAAACACATAAAAACAAGTGCAGAGAAAGATAGCAATGTTAAGTCAACTATTCCACAAACAAAACTAATACTTCATTGCTGATTTGAGAATAACACCAGTGCCTGCATTTTACCCAAATCAATTAAATATGTATATAAACATGAAAGAGAACCCATCCTGTTCGTGTGTATTTAAAACCGTTCTGATGTTCATTATATAATCTATTATATCCCTTATAATTGAAATAATTGCTTTTCCTCTCATGTTTTTATATGATTGAGTTCATTGTGAGACCCTTTACACTTGATATATTTTTTCAGGTCAAATTCTAGTTGCTTTAATTGTTGATGCGCCTCAATGTTTAAAGCTTAGTAGTTTTTAGTTTTTCTTAGTGCTTATGCTTTTAGGCTGTTTGTTTATGAAGATGTTAAGAGGATTTATTTATTCTAAGAGTCAAGACCTCCTCTCCCTCCCTCCATGCCCTGCTTCAGGGAATTCTTAGATGGAGGGGGACCAGAAGTAAGCCTCCACCATCCTCTGGCTGCAGGATTTAAGATTTCCTCTGCACTTCTAAATAGCATTCCCCAAACATTTGATAAAAAGATCCCTACAAGTAATTTTTTTTTGTAAAAAAATTACAGAGATAGAGAGAGTGAGGAAGAGAAAGGGAAGAGAAAACAATTTATAGGTAGTCATGGGCCCAAACAGTTCTCTCCTTCAGAAGTTTTCTTCTCTCCCTTTCTGTAAAGTATTACTCCTTGCAGAAGTCTCTCTATCTCTCTCACAGAAAGTTTGCGATTTGACTTCGGGAGTTAGTTAAGGAGATTTTTGTCTTGCTTCTACTGTTTTATGGGATTCAAGAGATATAGGACCTATTGTTGTTTGTGTAAACCAAATGTTTAGCAACCGACTTGTCTAGATCTAGTTTAGGTCTTACATGCTGTAATTAAACTCTTGCTCTTGTGATCCTAAACTGGCTGCTGGCCTGCTGCTAAGATGGAAATATATTGCGTCATGTATATATTTTATGGAGGAAAAATTCAAGTAGTTGTATTTGAGTTATATAGATTGTTTCTGCCATCATAGAGGGTAGCATTGACTTTAAACACGATAGATTTGTTTCATTTTTTTACACAAAATTTATGTTTGCAATTGTTATTATCACGGCATATCCCCTCTTCTCTCCTTGCCCAACTAGACATAAATCCTACAGATTCCACCCCAAATAACCAAACATGGTAGGACATACATTTGCTATTAAAAATATGGAAGTCAAAAAAACTGAAAAGAGATGCAAGACTGGTATCAGAAGGTGTAACAGAGCATTACCTGACTGTAGTTTGAGCGTATAGGCTCCAATTCAGCTGTGGGCGGAGCTGCTTCAATATCTGCCAAAGATGAGTAACCAAGATGGATGGCTGCCCATCGGAGAAATGCCCGAATATCCTGTTTACTTATACTTCCAATAGGATTTATATCTGCTGAGCTGCAATCATACTGTATGGATAGATAAGCTTTTAATAATTAGGATGAAATTCAAACAAACACGAAAAACTTGAGAAAATTATTGAGAAACTAAAGAAAGGTATTTAGACTTTGGGGCTGTGTAGATACCTTTGTTAAGTAACCACGCAATCCTTCATCCACATTGGAGCTCCCCAAGACAAGATAAAACCCAGGTTTGTTGTGAACCCAAGGCAAGAGTGATGCTAACATGAAAGCTAGCACCATTCTAATTCGAGCTTGGATGTTCTGCAAACTTAAATTCTCAACATTAGATCCACCATCTACCTGTACAAACAAAACCAAATTAAGAAATTATTTGAGGCATAAAATGCAACAAAAATATAAATATATATAGAGAAAGATTATATTTTAGTCTCTGACAAATAAAGTGATTTTCAATTTAGTCTTTTACAGATTAATTTTGTCAATTTCATCCCTAACAGATCAATATGCTTTTAATGTCACCTTCTAGTTAACATTCTATCTAAAATTTAACCTCAAAGTTAGATAACTGCTAAATGTGATAGTTATTTGTCTAGTTTGTTACATGTAGTAGATAACTGCAACGTTAGCAATTATCTAATTTTGGGATTAAATTTTGGACGAAATGTTAACTAGAGGGTGACATTGGAAGTACTTTGATATATGAGGGACGAAATTGAAAAAATTACATTATGAGGGACTAAATAAAAAATCACCCTATTTGTCAGGGATCAAAATATGATTTTCCTCACACACACACACACTAGCTAGATTCCCCATTGAAAAAAAAATTAGATTTATAGAGTTACTTTACTAATATGACTTAAGTCAGGTATTGAGTATGCATTCAACATAACATCCATACACCATATACTATTATCTCATTGCAAAATCTACTTCTATAAAAAAAAGAAAATTAATCCAAGCCAATAAAGTTATTTGGTCAATGACTTAAAACCATAATGCACTGCAACATATACTGTGGAGTTCATTCATTTCTCACCAAATGTTTCTTTCCATTTATGAATTCTCGTTATAATATCAAAGATTTCATGCTTCATTTACCTTATACCGTGGGCGCTTTCCTGTAAGTGTTTGGAACAATGATAAAAGAGCAGATACAACCCCATCAATGCTGACATCAAGGTGCCATGAACCAATCTCATCTGCCAGCATCTTGGCCCGCAACCTTGTGGCTTCAGAACTGTAAGGAGTAAATTTCTTAGTGCAATATATTATATGGATGGGAAAACATTCCTCTGTTGAACTCAATTAGATCATTTGAAGGTGACCTTCTGCTTGACAAAAAATGGGTAGACACGATGCAATAGTTTTCACAGTGTAATTTATAAGAAACAAATCCTAGCATTCAAGGCAGGAGTTCTTTTACACCCTTCCAGTACCAGTGCCTAATGCTGCAAAACTGTATAATTATTCTAATTGCTAGAAGTTCTGAAAAACTCCCTCTCAACCAAGGAGGATCACAATTTCTTTCTCCTTTCAGTAAATCAATTTTCAGACAACATGCTAAAATTTCAACTGCAAAAAGTTTAAACCTAACATAAAATATTATTGTAGGATTTAAGAATTTTCAGCATCAGATCAAATATTTAGTATCACACAAAAATACAAACATTTTCATATACTACTTTTAAAAGAAGATCCAGGGAGTATACTGGTTAAACTTCTGCAGTACGAAAAACATGTTTTGAAAAAAAAAATTTACTTGATGCCATCCTCGTAAAATTTTAAATGGGGCTGTCAAAAACAAAATGACAGAAAGGAAAATAGCACCAAAAGTCCAAAACCATAAATCAGGAAGGCCGATCTTTATAAAATATTGTTGGAATATTCAGTGAAGAGAACAGATAGCAAATCGTAGGGAGAAAGTAAATGAGTGTGAAACATGAAATTTATGTGGATGCAGTTACCTGTTTTCAGATCCCATAAACACAGTATAGAATATTCGTTTAGCAAATTCTCGGCTGTCAGTAGGATACTGTCCATCTTTATAATTTCCTATTCGTATTGCATCAGCTTTAACTTGTTCGTCCCCATTTGCAATTTCTGCAGGTAAACAAGTATCACTATCGAATGATATCCCAACAATATGGTTTTATTTTGTAAGGTAAAAAATAGCTGTCTATTCCATTTTGCTGCACTCATAAAAAAGATGCACTGGCAGGAGCACCTCTCAATGTTATTATAGACACCATGAATTGACATTTAAAGTTCTTTGCCAGAAGTTGAACACTTGGACATAATAAAAAGACATGCTATCTTCTATGCTCAAGCAATTTTTCAGGAGTTCCAAGAAAGGATATACCAATATTCAGGTCTACTACACCAACTAATTGTGTTTTCAGCCAATCATATATGACCTCTTAACTTCCCTGACCTCTGAGATCAATTACAATAAATAGAAGCTAGATTAGTTATTTAAACCAGTTATTTATCCCAAAGTAAGCAGTCCGATGATATTGCATGCAATTAATACTATCACAAGTTGAGTGGTAGCGGAAACGAGAAAGCTATTGCATTTATCACTTCATTAGATCTGACCTTTCACTACAAGCTGGCACATGCAACCAACAATAGCTGCAACCGAGGAGCTATCTGCTCCACCAGAAAGAGGAAGCAGAAAACCAGATGCTTCACTTCTTCTTAAGTAGTCCCATAACCAGCAGCCGGGTCCAAATGCTATTTCCTCTTCAGGAGAGTGATACTTTATCTATAGAGAATAATTCATGTTCAATTTAGCAAGCTGACTGCCTGACTTATTACAGCAGTAATTTTGTAGCATTATCACTAAGAGTTCCAGAATTTGGCATTAAAGATAAGCATATGACTATCTGAGTGAAAGCAGAATATAAGATGTCTGCAGTTTATCAGTTCCAGGAAAGCTCATTTCTCAATTATCTGAAATTTGTTACTAAAATTGACAAGAAATTAACCTTGTGTGGAACAGAAAGGTGCCGTTTCAGATTAAAAGGCACACAAAGATTGTATGTCACTGCCACTGAAGGAACCTTGGTCTTACAACTTGCTTGCTCTTGAAAGCTACTGATAGATCCCCTAAGGCTGGCAACCTACCAATAAATAAACAGAAGAGTTAAGGAACCAAATCCAATGTCAACCATTGATAGCTAAATTGCTCATACATAAATTGATACATGGAAACACACACATAGAAGAAATTCATTCATTGCATACCGCATCTAGATCTATCTGAGCAACCACAATTTCAACGTCCTTCAAAGAAAATTGTGACCCCTGAGCAACAACATCTCCGTTTACCACAACGCAAGCACATCCATCTGTTACAAATAAAACAAAGACACAGCATTGAGGGGCACCTTTCTGTATGAAGATTAAATTCTTGTATATAAGTGCAACTTCCATAAGGGTTAAACAATCCAACCACTAAGTGAAACTTAAAATGTCGTTATACGAACAAATAGTGTTTAAAGTATTTCACTCTTCAGAGTATGGAAAGGGCACAAAGATGAAAAGCACAAAAAGAACTTTATAAAGAGAATGTTTTCTACCATAGTAAAGTCGACCACCATCGCACCCTTGGTGATTGCTATACATGTAAACCCCTCCACGTGTATGAGTGGCACCTATAAAAGCACGAAGACGAACATCAAGCTTTCTAAGTTGGTGGTGGCTTCCACTTGCATTCATAAACACTTCAACACCATTCAATGCGAGCTCAGAATGAGGAGCGCTTGGAGTAAAAAGCTCTTCACAAATTTCAGCTGCAATCGCCCTAAGAAGAGAAGTTTAGCATTTGTTAAACACCTGATTAGAAGTTGGAAGGAACCAACAAATAAAAAAGGAACGCAGTAGTTGGTATCCACCAGTTCTGACATGCCTCTAAAAGCTTATAGGTGTATGAAAATATGGCCAGGTATGGGACCCACGTGATGGCAGTATTGATGCAATGCTAATGCACGTATCAGCTTTAAAAGGCAAGAGGACAAAAAATAAGAAAGAAATAAAGAACCCTAAAATCACAGGAGGTTTAATGCAAACTAGACTCTAACAACAGTTTAATGAATGCATTCCAAATCCCAAATTATACTTATCTATCAAACATTCAAGACTTTAGCATTAGGCGACGGTTGACCTTTACTTCGACATTACAAGCTTGATGTTAGTAGTTGTGGTAACTACGTGACATTTGAAATACAATTGAAAACAACAAAAAAGGAGGATGAGAGAAACAAGAGATGTTACATATATTTTATAGAGATATAAATAAGTAAGTAAATTAATGGAAACAGAGCTTGTCAGTTTCTAACTTACGTGTCTTGAAACTGAATGAACCCGTAACCAAAAGGAACTGATTTTTGACACAATGCCTCAGAAATTTCGTTGGGAAGCTGAAATTCTACAAGTTGATCCTCATCCTTTTGCTTCCACGCGGTAAACCATCGAAGCTCTCTGTAATTGCCATCATTTGCAAGCCACATCTTTGGTCGTACCATAATAATCTTTCGATTCAAACACAGAACTTGGCAATTATACCGCTCCGAGCCTTTGATAATAGGCATACCAAAGCTACATAATATGCCATCTGTCCAATCACCGAGCAAGATGTCTTTCAAGCATTCCCATCTGCAATAAAATTAACTCCATTATTGACAAAGATTGGCTTGAAACTTTAATCGTGACTTGCGCTTCCTTTGAAATTCATAAGGTTTAGGGTGGGGTGGGTGATATTTCAACCATCACAGCTGAACCTTAATAAACGCTAGTTGAACAGGATATACATTTTCATAGCACTTGAGCACACGAAGAATTCAATATTTTAGAAGGAAAGTTCAATAAAGGGAAAACTTACGCGTGCGTAACAGTGTCGAGCTCTAGGAAATGGTCTTCGCAGCCATAACCAGTAATCTCAAGCTCGGGTCCGAGCCTAATGACAGCGCCGGCTTGCTTAGCCTTGGCTATAGACTCTTTAATGTGCTTAGTGTTAGAATCGAAGTCCATAGCCCATTGATTGAGATTACAAGTAGCCACTTTCAATAGCCTCATCTTCAACCCCCAATCCGCAGTCGGAATGGAAACGAGAGATGTCTGAAATTATATTAAAAAAAAAATGGTTTCTATAGAGTTTGCCTCGGCTAGGTAGGTAGGCAGGACTCCCGAATAATGCGATGCAAAAGATTCGATTCGAAGCCTTTTATTCTGTTTCTTTGCTTTCATTCCACGAAGTTTCGACGGAACTTAAAAGAAGCATGGAACTCCAGCACCCTTGGACGGGTTACATGAATGTCCTCTGATCCTCTCGACACGCGGTAATACACTCTTGACGCGTGTCAAACTGCGATACCCATGCAAAAAAACTGTTTAGAAATATTTGAAAAAAAAAACAGTTTTTTTATTTTTAATTATTTAAAAAAAAATATTTTTGTTTATTATTTTTTATTTTTAAAATGCTTAAAAAATAAAAATAATATATTTTTAAAATAGTTATCAAATAATTTTTTTAAATTTTTGTTTCAAAATTTTTGAAACAAAAAAAAATTTAAAAATTATAAAAGTGTTCGTGATGTAATTCGGTTCGATTTTGAAGGTTCAACCAAATCGAACTATCCATACTAAATTCAATAAAAAAAAATCTATTCGATTTAGTTTAAATCTATCAAACCGAACTAATAAAAAACGGTTCAGTTTGGTATTTTTGTAGACTTATTTTAGCAAATTTGTTGGTCCATTTGAGCAAGTTTTTTGGCCCATTTCAATATACTATTTTGGCCCATTTCATCAATTTTTGCCTATTTCAGCATTTTGGCACACTTCAATATAGGAGAGCGATAAATATATGAAAAAGCTCCTCACAACTGAGAATATTGAACATGAATCTATCTAAATAATATGTCAAAATAATTTATTTATCTATTATCTTGAGCATTACATATATCACAAAACAGTATATTATTTTGTCCTATCCAGTAAAGTATATTAATGGACAAACAAACAGGCATGCCTTTCCAAACCACCTGATTCCGACTATTTCTCATCCACATAAGCCAAAACCTAAAACACTAATATAATGCTCTAGAATTCATCAACTGAAAAAATCAAAGTTATAATTTAAAAACATAATGCGGCCAATATATTATAGAGTAGACATTTAATTTTATGGAATCAAAGCAATCTAAATTTATATAAATAATCAACCACCCAAATGCATTTAACAGAATCAAAGCATTTAATATTATTTCTATTTACGAAATTGACAATTTAAATTTAGTAATGTAGTTGAGACAATCTGCAAGATATAATCAACCACCCAAATGTTATTACTCAATGGGTTCGTATGAGAGAGAGAGAGAGAAGATGGCCTATTCCAATATTCTTGTGACTGCATTCATATAAATAAAAAGGGGAAACAACAAACGAAGGATAGCAACATAGTCAATCACACATTCCAGACACAAAGTGCAAACCCAAACCCAAACTCAAACAACATTCCAGACACGAGATGACTAAAAGCAGCACATTCCCACATCGAAATCCATATCCATATTGTTTGGCAGTCTATTGGCTTTTACCTTGTCGAGCAATTAGTACCAGGGGAGAAAAATACACCTCTTCATCTCTTCTCCCTCAGCGGCAGAAAAATGCATTGCAGAGTGGAGACGGGTGAACTGGACTTGAAGCCGCGACCTGACCACCTATTTAACTCTTCTCCCTTGACTCTGGGCTTGAATCTCTGTTTAGAAGCAGGCGACCTGTCACCGAAATCTAAATGGCGACTCTTCACGATAGTGAACGATGGAGAGCTTAGGGTGAGTGGCTGAGTGGGGGCAGTTAGGGCAAGGGCACGATGACTTCGGCTTCAGTTTCGATTTCAGGAATCAATTTCGGGGGGCACTAGGTGTCTGGGTATGGCCTGGGTAAACTAAAAATGGAATTCATTCAATTCAAAAGAAAGGGGGTGCAGACTGGGTAGGGGCTTGGACTTTGGGCCTGGATAGGGCTGAAGGGCGCTGGGCCAAAAGAAAGAGGGCTGGGCCAAAAAGGGGGTTGGACCAGAAAGAGGGCTGCGCCAGAAAGGGGGTTGAGCCAGAAAGAGGGCTGAGCCAGAAGGGCGGTCGGTTCGATCTGGTTTGGTTGAAAAATTTTCTCAACCGAAAATAGAACCGAACCACGCTGAAAAATAAAACCAAACTAAACTGTAAACGCCCCCAATTTACGTTACGTAAAATAAACAATTTTTTTCCTCAATAAGATAATCTTTATAAATATGCACAATTCAATTCTTTGTCATTTCTCTCATGTATACATAATATACAGACCAAATTTATAAATATCAAAGTACAGTATAAACAGGGATCTTACCTGTAGCGTTAAGAGCACTCTAGAATACAAACACAGTATAATTCAAAAACCGTGAGTCTTGAAAGTAACGTAGACTCACCTACAGAATATGTCACCTAACTGATCACCTATTTGCAGGATCAGACTTTGTATTCTCATATGAAAAATATGAAAATATTGTGTAGTGAGTTTGACAACTCAGTGAGCAAATAATTCTTCCTATGACTTCTTAGGTCAGCATATAGATGTACTTATATTTTAAAATGTGTCACATAGAAAATACAGTTCAGAAGTACATTCATATGGGACCCGTATTTCAAATATTCTCAAATCAAAGAATATTCAGATATCCAAAACTATATGCACCATGGTATGATCATTAAATAAATGTTATGCTCAGCTGTATAAGCTATAGTAAAATATTATAATTTAGAAACAAAATCATCATTTTTAATGCACCTGCCTCACTTGGCGGTTTGACACACTTAATTTAAAAATGACTTGTCTCACTCGGCGATCTAGTCAACCCACACACTCAATGTAAAATGACCTGCCTCATTCGGCGTCTGGTCAATGCAATTTGTTATACGCATAGTGATCGATCGACTACAAGCACAATAATGATCAGAGAATGTGAATCCATCACCCATCTGCCTCCTCACATTACCACTGTCACCCGATTTGAGCGGCCCTCCCTCAGTTCACTCAGGCTAATAGGACGTCCCCTATTCGATATCGACACAAGCCATACAACTCGTCAATATTTATCCATACATATAAATACATATATATTAATGCATATTCATCAAATACAATGTAAAATTATCAAACAATTCGCCATGAGCTTTACGCTTGCCATTCAATCTCGTTTATAATATGAAATGCATCATTTTCACAAGTATATAGCTTTACAAATTAATATATCGTGTACATAATATTCATTTTATCAAATAATGATAAATACATTTAAAACTACATATTCAATGAGTTCCAAAATATATTTCTAAAACCATACTCTTCTTGCACTATGTGCCAGTTTATAAGTATAACAAATATTTTAACACATTGAATAAACTTATAATAGCATAAATAATTTATAAACAGAAATAATAATATATTTATAATTTAAGAAGAGCATGTGGCAAGTCACAGAAAGAATTATTTATCCACAAAGTAGGGCTCCTAGTTGAACAACCTTAAAATGTACTTTTTCAATTCAAATTTGACAAATTAGATCTCAAAAACGTGTCCTGAGTGTCCAAAAACTTAGAAAATAACTCCGAGAGTTTGGTCACTATTCACAACCGAAAAACAGTATTTTACTGTCGAAAAAAACTATTCATTGCTGGTAAACACTATTCACAGCGTAAAAAACTATTTACCAAGAACAAAAAATTGTCAGACAGTTGAAAAAATTTCATATCTTAAGATTTATCTAACTCCTGAATCCATTTACCATGTCAAATTTTGAATTGGAGGTCTCTAAGTAAAAGTTTTAGAATTTATTTTTTTCTGAAATTTTCTACTTCAGATCTGCAGCGATTCAACGATTGATTTGAAAAATTGATCAGTTAAAACTATAGTATCATTTGTCCTGAATATAGTTGCATCTTCAGTTTTGAGATCGAAAATCAATAGACACTCTAGATTTAGAGAGAAAATAGAAGGTTATTATTCACTTACTATTTATCTATTTTTTCCAAAACTCTTCGCTCCGTCTTCGTTCTAATTCCAACTTTCCCTTTTTATTTTCTTTTTTTTTTATAATAATAATAATAAATAATATGATTTTTTTTATATATATTCATATAAATTCTATTTTTCATTCTAAAACATCCTAAATTTTTTTAAAAATTTACATTCTCATAAACATTTAGTGAAACTCTTAAATCATAATTTTTCTTTATAAAAATCTTAATAAAACAAATCACAAAATAAATATCTTTATACATAATAAAAAAAATAATATTTCTAAAAATATAACAAAAATTTATTAAAGGCCAATATAATTATTTTAAGCAATACAATAATTACTTTAATTAAAAGTAGACTTGTTTTTAGCAAAATATATTATTTTTAAACAAATAAAAATATATTTATTTATAGCAAAATATTATTATTTAAAAATAAAAATTATGAAATATTACATAAATCGCCCAGATTCAATTTTTTTTCGATTTTTGGATGGTTTGATTTTGTTCGGTCGATTTTGTACACCCCTAAAGCCGAGTATGTTTGTTTTTTATTTTTAAAATAAAAAAAAATTGAGTTTGTTTATTTTTATTTTTATAAAAAATTATTTTTAAAAATTATTTTGTGAAATAAAAATAAAATAAAATTCATTTAATAAATTATTTTAAAAATATATTAATTTTTTTTAAAATTATTTTAAATTTTTTTTTATATTTTTAAAAAATAAAAAAATATATTTTTATATTGTTTTTATAAATTATTTTTAAAAATTATTGTTTAAAAGTGTAACTCAAAAATTAAATTTTTTAAAATATTATTTTATTATTTTTTTGATTTTGTATAAAATTGTTTTTATAATTTTCAAAAAATTATTTTATCAATGACAAAATTATAAATAATTTATTAAAATTAATCTATGGACATTAAGCAAATCACATCCTTATATTTTTAAATACTGTTTTTAAAATTTACATTTAAATAAATTTATTATTTTTTGTTTTTAAAAGATAATTTTTAATATTCTTTTTAAAATAAAACAAAAATAATTGAAATCACTTTCAAATATGTCCATTATTTTTTGTTTTTTGTGTTTTAGAAATAAAATAAAAAATAAAAATAATATTTTTATTTTAAAAATAACTTAATTTTAAAATTTGTTTTCAAGATAATTACAAAAAATTATTATTAAATGAATTTTTTTTATTTTTGATTTAGTTTTAAGGTAAAAAAATATATTTTTAAAACAGTTTATCAAATAATTTTTTTTATAAAACAAGTTTTTAATATAATTTTTAAAAATAAAAATAAAAATAAAAATAAAAATAAAAATAAAAAAGGAATTATTATTTGGTATCATAATCAACCGAATGATTTTGTTTATATTGTTTTTAGACAGTAATTTTATTCGTTTATCTATTTATTTATTTTTAAATAAATAAAATATTATTATTTTTATATTAAAATATGTACTTAAATCAGTAAATAAAATAAAAAATAAAATAGAATAAATAAATTCTATAATTTTTAAAAATTAAAATATAATTAAAATAATATTATAAATTAAAAATATAAAAATAATATATCTATTAAATTTTAATATATTAAATATTATATTTTAATATAAAAATTATAATTATTGTAACATATTAAAAAAATAGATAAATCATTGTTTTGTTGGCAGTTTTTTTTTTTTGGACAGTTTTATTGGCAGTTAAAAGAAGCATAAAAAGCCGTTTGCCATTTGCTCCTATCGGCCCAAGGCTGATTAAACAATGTCAGATGTGCAAAGCCCAAAACGAAGAGGGAGATTTAGTGGGGAAAAAAAAAAAACGAAACAAAAACAAAACACGGAGGGAGAGAGCCGAGTCGCTCAGACGCTTACTGTCTCCTCCACAGCCATCGGGAACCATACCTGAATCGCCGAAGATGACAGAAGTTGCGAGCTCAGTGGTGCACGAGGTCCTGGGACGACGGGTTCAGGATGTGGATCAGCCAATTATTGATTACATTATCAACGTCCTCGCAGACGAGGACTTTGATTTTGGAGTTGATGGAGAAGGCGCCTTCGAATTTCTCGGAGAGTTACTCGTTGGTGCCGGCTGCGTCGACGACTTCTCCGAGTGTCGCTCTGTAATTTTTACATTGAAAATTTATTCCGTTTAGTTGCTTGTAAAACGTAGGATAATAGATTATCTTGAAAACTTCAAGCATGGTGGCGTGATCTAATTGAGTATTATAGAGATATCTGCATTATCTTGGAAACTGAGTTACGCTAGCAATTCGTTGTTTGTTGTCTTCCTGTTTCTTACGTTTCCCTTAAAAATTGCTGAATTTGATTTAGGTGTGCAGCAAATTGTCTGAAAAATTTGGAAAGCACGGGTTGGGCAAAGCCAAACCAACCGTGCGAAGCCTTGCAGCACCTTTTAGAATGAACGACGGAATGGATGATGAGGAAACTCCCAAGAAGAAGCCTGAGGCTATAGATGGTCCTCTTCTATCTGAACGTGACCGAGCAAAGCTAGAAAGGAGAAAGAGGAAGGATGAACGCCAAAGGGAGGTAAATTTTTTAATTAGCTTTTTCCCTATTAGCATTGTTTGGTGGTATAGCCATAGACTATTAAATATGTAGGGCAACTGGATCACTTTGAATTGGTGCTGTAGATGATCCCATTGTTTGTTAATTCTGTTGTTGTTTATAAAGTCACTTGGTTATACAGGTACAGTATCAAATGCATTTAGCGGAAATGGAAGCAGCCCGAGAAGGGATGCCTGTTGCTTGTGTTAGGCATGATAATAGTGGTGGAGCAGCTGTCAAGGACATTCACATGGAGAACTTCAATATTTCTGTTGGTGGCCGTGATCTCATTGTGGATGGTTCTATCACACTTTCATTTGGAAGGCATTATGGTGAAATTTTCCGTTTTCCTTATGTCAAATATTGTTGTATTGAGAAAAAAAAAAGTGGACTAAATAAAGTGATAGAAGTTAGATATACTTAAAATGAAATGTCTAAATATTGATTTCTGCTTGTTTTCTTTTTGTGTGTGTTATTTATGGCTTTGCTATTTCCAGTTGTTAAAATAAGGTTTTACCTTGTTAATTGTGCAAATTTCTTTAGTCAGCGCTTAAAAGTTGGCAACAAATTTGAATTGGTTGAAATTTAAAAATCTTGAAACTTGAATAGTACTTCTTTACATTTGAAAAACTTGTTCTATTAAATCGGAAGTTTTCAATTGGAACTTTCATTCGATTGTAGCATGCAGAAGTCTGAAAAATAAAATAATCAACTGAGAAAGATCAAGTTTTGTCAACAGTGTATTCTGAAAAAAATTTGGATTGAAGCAAATTTAGGAATATAGTATTCAATTGTCCTTGTGATTTAATATAACTTAATAACTATTCGAAGAGAAAGGTATTGCACGTTATGTACCATAAAACTTATGGCTTTGTGGACTTTTGAAGGCTGGGAGCAAATATTTGTACTCCATTCACGTTCCTGGAGCTTCCCAAGCTTGAACCAACTCAAATTATAGGCCCTGAAAATCATTGTATGCCTAAAATTGTTGATTTGGTAACTATGCCCTGTGGGACTTGAGGAGGTGGGGAGGGAGGTGGGTGATAATTTGGGTTTTAAACTCAGGAATTCATTTGCTTTATGGTTTTAGTTGAAAAGACGTATACCTGCTAGATATTTTTTTAGTACTCATGACTATTAAAAATTTTGAAATGAAAGATAGATGCCTCAAAAAAAGGAACTGTATGACTCAAACGGTGCAACACTTCAAAAAGCACTTGGATTCTTTAGATTTAATTACTGTGCTGCCATGTCCATATCCATGTAGTTGCCTATGTTTCTTAGCTATCTACTGTTTCTGACACCATTGAAAGACTAATTATTTTCTGGCAGCCATATCTTTCCCAATTACCAAATACCTTACTTCCTTTTACTGTTATGAGTGACTATGAAAACCTGATTCTGATCTATGCTGCTCAAATATGCAGGCCTTGTTGGAAGAAATGGTACTGGGAAAACAACTTTCCTCAGGCACATGGCTATGCATGCCATTGATGGTATTCCAAATAATTGTCAGATATTGCATGTGGAACAAGAGGTGGCTGGTGATGATATAACGGCGTTGCAGTGTGTTCTCAATTCTGATATTGAGAGGACTCAACTTCTGGAGGAAGAAGCTCGTTTACTTGCCCAACAGGTTAATTATTTACTGTTCCATCAGTAGTTAACTGATTTTTTTCTTTGGAGGTGGAGGGAGTTTTAAAAGTTTATGATGTTCTATTCTACTTACAAATTGTTACATGCTCTCAAAATTGGAACAATTAACAATATTGTGGGTTTCTGCCAGAGAGAGTTGGAGACTGAGGATGTTCATGGAAAGAGCAATGGTGATCTGAAAGGGACCGTTGACAGAGATGCTATTTCACAAAGACTTCAGGGAATATACAAGAGGCTTGAGTTAATTGATGCAGATTCTGCAGAGTCACGTGCAGCATCAATACTTGCAGTGAGTTATTTTTATTAGAGAGAATTTTATTTTTGATAAAAGAAGAAATTTTATTAGAGAGAAGGGGAAAAGTATCACTAGGTGGGAGGATAAATTGCTCTTGAATAAAAAGAAATGAAAGAAAAAGAAGAGAGTAAGAAAAACAGATAGCATCCAAAGTAACTCAAGCAATTAGCAAGAGGTGGAATGCCAACATGGCACTCACTGCTACTCATGGGAGTCTCTGGAAACTTATTTCACAGGGCTACTAGTCTTTTAGACCCTTTCTTTCTTTAAAGCTGGGTGATGGTGGTGGGTGAGATTTTGTTGGAGTCCCGAGTGCCTCTAGTACTCAGTTTAGGAAAATCCTGCCTCAATAATTCAGAAGGTCAGGATGTTACTGTATTATCAACTTAGATAAGATTCAAGCAGGATATGGAAATGGGAAAAACCAATAAGTCAAGGGTTATCCCGTATTAAAGTATAGTTAAAACAGATAGAAAAGAAATGCAAAGAACGGAGTAAAGTGTAGTAGCCAAATCCTGGCACTGAGCAGCTCCTTTCAGCCTTCCTGATTTTTCCTTAGCCCCCCCCTTTGCTCCCCCGATACTCATACCCCTCAACCAACTGAATCCCAATGCCCTTCTCTCTCTCCCCACACGTCACACCTTTTCCATGCTGCAACTGACTTCCCATTTCCTCACGTGTTTTCTTTCTCTCATGTACATGTAGGGGCTTGGGCTCTGTTATTTTGGATTCCCTCTCTAATTCTACAATCCCCTATTCTTCCTGGAGTAAAATTGGGTCACTGGCCTATGTCCAACAGATTTCTTTTATGGAGGCATTTCCATTGGTCTCTTGGTCTTTATAATCTTGCTTCTTTGCATAATGCACTAGTAAAACAATTTTGTATTCTTCAAAGTGCTTCTAATGCTTAGGATTTTCATTTCTTTAGAAGTCTGAATGATAAAAATACTCAAGATTTGCAGCCTCTCCTGTTTCTCCCAGAAAATATCAATCTTTTGTCTATTCCTAATAGGAGAATTTGGACCCTTGATTCTTCTTGTGTTTATTCTTGTAAATCGTTCTTTCACTTTTTAACTCATTCTCCTAATAGGAAAAAGCTTGTGTTAGATAAATTTATTTGGAAATCTAAAGCTTCTTCTAAGGTTAAATCTTTTGTTTGGACCATGGTACTGAATAGGATTAATACTAATGACTTGTTGTAGATTTGAAGGCCTAAAAAAACTATCTCTCTCAATATTTGTGTTATGTGTATGAGCAATTCTGAATCAGTTGGACACCTTTTCTTACATTGTCAGTTTGCTCTTTTTCTGTCAAGTAAGTTGTTTGGTTTTTGTGGAGAAAATTGGGTTTGTCCTAATTCTTTGGATGCATTTCTTTCCATAAGGTTTAAAGGGTTTGGATGGAAAAGAGAAAACACAATTTTGTGGAACTTTGCTGTTTTGTGGTAAATTTGATTGGAGAGAAATGCTTAAATTTTCCAAGGGTGCTCTATGTCCTTAAATATGTTATGGAATAGGATGAGGTTTTTGGCTTCACCCTGGTGTTCGGCACATAGTTTATTTAAGGGGGTCACCCTTTTAGATTTACAGAGATTGGGCTGTTGCTGTGCATGTTTATTTTTCGGTTTGATTTTTCTTTCTGAATTCATGTTTTCTACACTTTTAGTCATCTTTTGGAGGAAGATATCTTATTCTCCTTTCTTGTATTTCTCTTCTTTCCTAATAAAATTTCTTTTTCTATCTAGAAAAAAAAAAGGCTGATCAATCACTCTCCATGTCTGGAAGAGAGATTACCTTAAAACAGCAATGTGCTGTACTCCAAACGGCTGAAATCAGGGAACATATGTTAAAGTAGCTGTCAT
Source organism: Gleditsia sinensis (assembly GCA_037074535.1). Classification (NCBI taxonomy): domain Eukaryota; kingdom Viridiplantae; phylum Streptophyta; class Magnoliopsida; order Fabales; family Fabaceae; genus Gleditsia; species Gleditsia sinensis. Next base: position 68,443,280 of record CM073467.1, read on the forward strand.
TTTAAATAAGCGCAATCCTATACCAAATCAATGGATGCTGAGACTGAAACAAACTGGAAACTTTTGGGAGATTGAAATTCACTCTATTATTGGATACAGTTAATGATTATAAGCACCATATAGACAGCTCTCTTCTATGCAATATAATATGTTTTCATTAATTGAGATTATATAATTAGAGGAAATTATCATGTTCGGTCACATGGAAACTGTTTCCCTGCCGATTACTTCTATGTAATTATTGAAGAAGAAAATATATTTACGAGTGTGCCTTCCAAATGAAGAATGTAATTCCTGGGTTGTGAAGATGTGCATGTATAAAATGAAATGAAATGAAATTAATATTTATGCTTATATCCCTTTGAATTTTCCTTATTTAAAGGGTAGTCGTTTTTGAAATCATTATCACACTGATAATGAAAATTTTCAGGGCCTAAGCTTCACTCCTGAGATGCAAAAGAAGGCAACAAAAACTTTTTCTGGAGGATGGCGGATGCGAATAGCTCTTGCTCGTGCATTATTTATAGAGCCTGATTTGTTGCTTCTTGATGAACCTACGGTGAATTCTGCTATCTAATTTTATAATGATTCATTCCTTACTTCAGAAAATTTTAATTTTATTTTGTTGCAGAACCATCTTGATCTTCATGCTGTCTTATGGCTGGAATCTTACCTGGTTAAGTGGCCAAAAACGTTTATAGTTGTTTCTCATGCTAGAGAGTTTTTGAACACGGTAATATGTTAACCATCTTGCTTTGATCATTTGGTGATTTGTTGATCAATGTGTTTTCTCTAGACATAGCTCAGTATATTTTTGCATCTCTTGTTAACATCAAAACTGCATCCTCAGGTGGTTACTGACATAATTCACCTACAAAGCCAAAAGCTGACCAATTATAAAGGGAATTATGATACTTTCGAGAAGACTCGAGAAGAACAGCTTAAAAACCAGCAAAAAGCATTAGAGGCAAATGAACGCTCAAGAGCTCACATGCAGGTTTCATTTTTTTCATTATGTTAATGTTATCCTTTTAACCTGGATCACTTATTGTTTCTTTATATTTTTTGTTTGTTACATTTCCCTGTATATTACTAAAGCAGTGTAGTTACTGTGTGTTTCTTTATCCTTTTAATCTTTGATCATTTACTATATGTGAAACTATTTCTGTTAGACTGTCTTGTGATTTAAAAGTTAGAACTTGTGTAGTAAAGTAGTATGGTAGACCTATACATCACTGCATTGATGGCATGATTTGCAGAAATTGACTTCCTGTGTGTCATTCTTATATTCATTACTGTTTATTCATAGAAAAATGTGATTTTTTGAGTTGAATTAACCATCTAGGATCCCATCTAAAGATTGCTTAGTCTTTGTATACAGCAGAACTTGTGCATATCTGACACTTTATTGAAGATTGTACTTGACATGTGATGTTTTGCTTTGTATTTCAGTCTTTCATTGACAAGTTCCGCTATAATGCCAAGAGGGCATCACTTGTTCAATCAAGAATCAAGGTAACATCTTATTATTGTCATCGACTCGCTTATACTAACTATAATTCATAAATCAAATGCTCAAAAGTTGTGTGCAGATGTCTCTCTCATGCTTCATTGTTATTGTTCAGCCTCATGGTTTTAATGTGTTTTTTAGTTGCTATTTGAACAATTATGTTTATATTTTAGCATCTTAAGTGTTTTCTTTTATCAAAATGCTCTCAGGCTTTGGACAGGATGGGTCATGTGGATGAAATTGTCAACGATCCTGAGTATGATTTGACTTTCTTTTGTTACTTATCACAGTGAAACATTTAGTTGCTTATTTTCTCTCTTTCAACTTTAACTGCACTCTATTTGGTGGGATACAGCTACAAGTTTGAGTTCCCAACTCCAGATGATAGACCCGGTGCACCAATAATAAGTTTCAGGTAGCACGTTAGTCTTCTCTCTGTTGCTGCTTTGTAAAGAATATAGATTTATATGTGCACATGAATACAAATATAATGTTTGACACGGTTTTTTGGCCTTGTCTCTTACCTATGGAAACATATTTTTGGTTTAAAATGTGATTGCAGTGATGCATCGTTTGGTTATCCCGGTGGGCCCATTCTATTTAAGAATTTGAATTTTGGGATTGATCTTGACAGCCGTATTGCAAGTAAGATTGCTTGTCCAAGGACTGCTTTCGTCCTCTGAATTGTTGAATCCTCTATACATTTATGATATTCTGTGCAATTTAAAACTGGCTAGTATTCATTTTTATGATTGCATGGCTTTGTATGATAACAATTTTTGGTTGACATGTCATTATCTTGTTGCACCTTATGGCAAACTAGACTAGTAAGTAGATTTGTGCATATGGGAGAATGTTTCAATAAAATATGACAAAATTTTGCATATTGTTTTTTGCCATATTATAGATTGTGTTCTATTTGTTTTGCAGTGGTTGGACCAAATGGCATAGGTAAATCAACTATACTTAAGTTAATTGCAGGGGAACTACAGCCCAGTTCTGGGACAGTTTTCCGTTCTGCCAAGGTAATTTGATTACATTGGTAAAATTTTAGCCTATATTTTTACTACTAATAGTTAATAATGCTTTCTTGCCTCATTCATGACATGCTTTTCCATTTCCCCTTCTTGTGTAACACCTCTGATCAATGTTTCACATTGGTTGGTCTTACTTTGAAATTGGTCATGATTAAGTAAACAGCTGAAGACGAAGTCTTTATTTGGTTTGTACCAATCAGATCTAAAATTAATTTATGATTATATTGAGAAGGTAATGTGGGAAAAGATAATTATATAATGCTTTTGTCTTTTTTTACATGGTGCTAATATTAAAATTGCTACATATTTGTCAGGATAGGGAGAGTCTCTTCCCTCTATTCACTATGTCTTTTCTTTCTTTTATCTGATTTAGGGTCACTGATTACACTTCTTTTTTTTGTCTACAGGTTCGCATAGCGGTGTTCAGTCAGCATCATGTCGATGGACTAGACTTATCTTCAAATCCTCTTTTATATATGATGCGCTGCTACCCTGTGAGTTCTTGGTGTCCAGAGATAATTAAATGTTTTTCTAGGAGTATTTCTTAGGATTTTTCTTCTATAGATTGTATGTAGACTACAACCAAAGTTTTCTTTCTTCTCATCCCAAATTTTCTTTTATGGGAAGAACGCATAGATGGATGAGAATATTAATTATAGCTTTACAAAATCTATCATTTTCTCAAAATTTTCTCTTTTCATAAATAAATGCATATGTGCTTGTTTCGGTTGTGTGGTTGAATGTCAAGGAGACAATTTACCTTCAGAAGGTATCAGATCAAAACTACATGTGATGTTAATAACATGGTGGATTTTTCATTACTTAGTACCTGTACTTGTGAGTTGTGAGGGTATTACTGAATTTGCTTATTTGAACATTTTGCAGGGCGTTCCTGAACAGAAACTTCGAGCTCACTTGGGTTCCTTTGGTGTAACTGGAAATCTTGCACTTCAGCCAATGTATACTCTGTCAGGTATTGTCTACGTCATGCTGTTGTCATATATCATGGTTTTGGCTTGTTTAGAAGGTTCTAATGATCTTTGAGAACTGCAATAATAAATGTCAGGACACTTTTCAGTAATTCCCTGGCTGTTTTGAATTATTTCCGTGAATTTTCATTTCTCCTATGCTTTATTAGGTGGCCAAAAAAGCAGGGTTGCATTTGCAAAGATAACTTTCAAGAAACCACATATAATATTGCTTGATGAACCATCCAATCATCTGGTAGGTTACCTTCTCAATCCAACGTTTCCTTGTTTTATTTATTGCTGCTTGTTAGGACACTTTTTACAGGAATAAAAGCAACTAGTGGTCTTCCATGTTTTGTTACCAGGAGAAAATATGTTGATTCTAGCATGAGTCTTCAGTCTGTTTCTCTTCTTTTATCCTCAATAATTTTTTTTAAAACGATATATTATTAACCTGTGGGAGGAGTGAATAGCCGAAGGTCTTTCATGGATATTCCCAGGGGTAGGTACCTGGTTTCGTGAGATTCAAGCTTTCTATGTCAAGTAGGGTCTACTAGTCTGCCTTTCAATTATTATTAGCTCATTTTTTTGGGGGCCATTCAAAATAGTGGCACTGTGTGTCTTAAAATCAAGCATTTTATTTAAAACACATCGGGTACAGAGAGGAAATTTCAACTTTGAGAGGAATTTTTGGAATCTAGCACTAGGATCATGGTTGCAAGGGACACGCTGCTCAATGTATGATATGATGATGAGATTAGACTAGTGTAATCTTTCAGGACTTGGAAAACCATATGGTTTTGCAGCTTGCACTATACTGTTAAAAATATTGTAAATGATTTTTTAAATCAAGTATAGCACTTCATTGTGATGGAATGGCACGTCAGCAGATGGCAAAATAAAAATGCTATAACAAATTGATCCTTGCAAAGCATTTGCAATAGCATCCGGATTGGGATGTCTTGTCAAGTTTGAGCATAACATACACAGCCAAATCTGACCGAAAATGTGTTATGTAGGACTTGGATGCTGTTGAGGCGCTAATTCAAGGTCTCGTAATGTTTCAAGGAGGCATTCTAATGGTATGTATACTCATCCGTTTGCCGAGCGACTCCGAAATTTTATAATTTGTGATCATAGGGCATTATCATTTTGGCTACCTTGCTCTAGTCCTTGACAACTTTTGTGTACAACTTGTTGTTTGGTTTTTGACAGGTGAGTCACGATGAGCACCTCATATCTGGAAGCGTGGAGGACCTATGGGCTGTATCTCAAGGGAAAGTGATCCCATTCCAGGGCACCTTCCAAGATTATAAGAAGATACTCCAGTCATCATAGGAAAGTGAGCTAATATTGAACAATTTTTGTGGTGAGAAGTTATATATGTAAGTTCCCGCTGTAATCGCAGATGGGAATATAACACATTTGGAAGAGTTATATATAATATCTGGTTTTTTTTTCCTCTTATAAGTTGAATTTAAAAGAGCAATCCAGGTGTGAAATGATAATGTATTTTTTGTAATATTGAAATTTTGAGAACTATTTTATTCCGAAATTTTGACGAGAAAATGAGGCCGTGGGGGACCGGACAAGATGCTTATACAGGTGTGAAATGTTTTTATATATGCTTTTGGATTATTTAATTGTAAACATCTGTCTGTACATTATATTTTAATTTATTTATCGTCGGATTAATTTTCTTCCATAGTATATTAGTCATAGCACCGCACCTAAAGTTACTCTAATTTTTTTTAAGTACTCTTTGTAGTTAATTACACTTTAAAACAAATTAACAAAGTAGGAATGTATAGGTTTTCTAATCATCATATTTGTATATAGTCAATTTTTTGTATTTTTATAGAGTATGAAAGCAATAACTTTTTTTTTTCCTTACAAGTTCCCGTTATTATTGTGTCCTTTTCCGTCAATTGTTGTTGTGAATATGATGTGTAAGTTTTTATGGCATAACCAAGTCTGCAAGTGCGTAATAAAATGAAATTTTGAACTTTTGTCTTAAAAACAGTTCCAGTTTTTCTATATAAAAAAAAAATCCACTTCAACAAGTGAAAAAAAAAGTTGGTATAATTACTCATTTAAAAAATTTAAAAATTGTGAAATATATACTTTTGAAAATTGGTACGTTGTCGTTTAAAAAATTCATGCGGCCAACCGGATGTTTTGGATCAAGATTTTCCGTGTCTTTAGTCAATAGAAGAGGATGTGCTTTCTTTTTATATATATATATATATATATATATATATATATATATAATATTAATGAAAACAAAAAATTAATGAGTAACATAATTATTTAACAATTAACAATTCTTCAATATTTATTTTAAGGAATTGATATACATAATTTATTGTCAATCGTTTGGGCTGCTAACGAAGGCGATAGATAGAGTGTGTTCCCGTACATTAAAACTTGTGATATTTATATTTGGGAAGTCCCACGTTCAAACTACTGGACCAAAATTGTCCCCGTACCATATTTGCCAATTGCCATCGTGAGGGGAGGTAACTAAAAATTGACGGGAAATAATAATAAAAAAAAATAAGGAGGAAAAAATGGGGGTAATTTCAATTTCCAGGTAGTATCTCCTCCTCCTTGCAAAGCAAATAGGATTATTTTCGATCTGATTCTGCGGCGGGGATGGAGAATAACAACAGCATCATATCGAGGGAGAAGATCGACCAAATGGCCATTTGGTTAGGCTCCACCGTTTCATCGGCTTTCTTCTCCTCCCTAGAACGCTTCTCCTGCGTCAACGTCTCCACCGATGACCCTGACAATGATGAAGATGAAGATTCCACCGTCGTTCAGGTCAACGGCCATAACTCGAAGGACGTAGCCAACCTTCCCGTTTGAGCCCTGTACAGGCCTTTTCCTTTTATGTAGAACTTAATGGATTCAGTTTATTCTAAGCTTATTTTCTGGTGGAATTTCAATTATAAATACATATATTCAATACTGTGTTGTGAATTGTTATGTGATATGAGGTCTAAACGACTGATTTCGTTGCAAAGCTGCTGCGGTTCATTTACTTGTATCGTTGTTATTATTTATTTTTTATTAATCAATTAATCCTTTTATTTCCACTTATTTTGCTGCTTTCTTCATTAATAGCCTTCGCTTTGCTTTCCATTACAGTTAATACATGGTGACCTGGTTTTTGTTTTTTAATGCTTTTGAATCTTTGCCTCCGCATGCACCTTTTGAATCAATGTCATAGGCGAGCATAAGGAACTTTTATATCATGAATCTAATTCTACAGCTGACGTTAATGAATTTGGTAGCAGAGGAATTGAGTCTTGCCTTACACCTCTATAGCGATGCAATCAGATTGCTGATGACCTGGCCCTTTTGCTTCATCCTATATAATTGCATTACTGTTTCTGCTAGGATTGTAGAACCTCCTTGATTATTTGTTTTAAAGCTCAAAAATTGGGATTTGGACTTAGAAGTATGAGCACCGGTCTCGTAGGAATTGACTAGCAAGAATTATAAAGGGGTATTTTTACCCGTCATTTGTCCCCGGAAATGTTGTCTATTATTCAAATGATGAGACTAATCATGACAGGAATTTTAATAAATCTAGGGTTCAGAAAAGTTTGGCTGGAGTTGCTTTTAAAGTGTGGCGGGACGGGAGAATAACTTTGAAGTTAAAAGGAAAATCATTGGACTCCAGTATGATCCATCATGCTTTTATGAAATGTACTATCAATCTTCTGATTCCTCTAGGATAACTTTGCTAGTGATAGCAGTTAGAAAAGTGAGTATAGTGGAAAAAGTGGTATTTAGCAAATGGGAAGTAGTGTGATGAACTGATATGTGTGGCTGAGGATGTTCAGAGAAGTACTTTAGATGATGGTCAGATTATGTATGACATGGATATGTACATGTGCTAGGGGAAAGTAGAAAGCTCAAAAAGATGTGGAAATGATAGAGAATGATATGCTTGTGCCAAATACTTCCATATATATGTTTGTCAATACCTCAAGTAATGCAATTAAGGGTAAATTAGATTGAGTTTGTGTAGTTTTTCTGCAGGTGGTAATGGAACACCTTTTCACTTTTATGTTTCTCTGATAAGCTGATCATATAGGTTCTAGTTTTTATCCATTTAGTGTAAAATATTACCTTATTTTTTACTTGATGATTAGTATATATGGACCTCAAGTTAGATTATAGAAGCATCACAAGAGATTTTTTTGGGAGAATCTATAAATTTTGATTCGAGAAATATCTCTGGAAAAAAAAATTTATAGGAGGAGATCTAAATGAATATGTAAAGAGTTAATCTAAAGGATACGAAGATAAACATAGAGGTTTTGAGTTAAGAGAAGCAAATGAAAAATGTAAAATTATCTTAGATTTTTTTTTAACCTTCAATTTTTTTATGGCAAACACTTGTTTTAAGAAGTGGGTAGAATATCTTATCGCATATAAGAGTATAGGAGCAAACTCTCAAATCGATTTCTTCTTGGTAAGGAAATCAGATATAAAGTTTTGCATAAATTGTAAAGTCATACCTAGAGAGAGTTTGGCTACCTAATATAAAGTTTTAATTTTGAACGTACGAGTTAAGATAAGAGTTGAAAGAAAGAGTAAAAAAACGGTTTTGAAAATTAGGTGGTAGTTTTTGAAAAATGAACAACAAAAGAATTTTCAGAGAAGAGTAGAGGAAGATGGGGTTTAAGGAAATATTAATGATATGTGGGAGAGATTGCCAAAGAGATAAAAATATAGCAAAGGAGATATTTAGATAATCAAGAGGCGTTGGATCAAACGGTAAAAAAATTTAGTGGTGGGATGCAAATATACAAGATAAAATTAAGATTAAAAGAGAGTGTTATAAAACATGACACTTATGTAAAGATAACGAAAATTGAGAAAAATATAAATTTGTTAAGAAATGCGTTAAGAAGACTGAGTGAAGTGAGATTTAGAACTTTTGAAGTGCTATATCAATCTTTAGAAATTACGGATGAGGAAAGAAAAATTTACAAACTTACAATGTGTAGAGAAAGAAAGACAAGAGACTTAAATCACGTTAAATGTATTAAAGATGAAGAGAGTAATGTTTTGATAAAGGAGCAAAATATCCAAGTACGATGGAGAAATTATTTTTAAGGACTTTTTAATGAAAAATATGAATTGACATGTAACTCTGACAGACTAAATGTTGCAGAGAAGAACTGCAATTATATTTTTTATCGTAGAATTCAGAAGTTTGAAGTAAAGAAGGTTTTGAAGAGAATGAAAATAGCAAAGTAGTAGGACTTGATAATATACTTATTGAGGTGTGAAAAAATTTAGAAAAAGGCATAAGTTGGCTCACTGAATTGTTTAATGTGATAATAAAATTTAAGAAAATGTTGGATTAATGAAGAAGAAGTATTTTAATCCTTATTTATAAAAATAATAGGGACATACAAAATTGTGCCAACTATAGGGAGATTAAACTCATGAGTCACACTATGATGTTATGGGAGAAGATCATTAAACAAAGATTAAGACAAGAGATTCAAGTCACATAGAATTAATTTGATTTCATGTCAGGAAAGTCAACTATGAAAGTAATTTACTTACTGCGGAGATTGATGGAAAGTTATCAGAGGTAAAAAGATTTGCTTATGATTTTTATTGATCTAGAAAAGACATATGACAGAGTACTAAAAAATATTTTATAAAAAGTTTTAGAGAAGAAAAGAGTACATATTGCGTATATTCAAATAATAAAAAATATGTACAATATGATCACGACTTGCGTGAAAATACAAAATGGGAATACAAAAAAAAATTTCACAACTATTGAATTACATCAAGAGTCATCTCTGAATTCATATTTTTTTAACTTGATTTTGGACGCAATTACTGAATATATACAAGAACATATACAAGATTTGGGATGTTGATGTATGATTTTTGCTTATGATATAGTCTTAGTTGATGAATCGAAAGAGAAAATAAATATGAAGTTATAGTCATAGAAATAAATTTTGAAAATACATGTTTTTCGTATAAGTAGAAATAAAATATAATATATGAAATGTATTTTTAGTAAAAGACAAATAAATACGAATTTAGAAGTAAAATTTGAAAACCATATATTAAAACAAGTTATAAGTTTTAAATATCTTAAATCCATTATACAAAACGATGGCGAAGTAAAGGAAGACGTAAATAATAAGATTCAAGCGGAATGGATGAAATGGAGGACGATTTCGAGTGTTATTTGTGATAGAAAAGTGCCGCTCAAAGTTAAAGGAAAATTCTACCGTACGGTTATAAGATCTGCTATATTGTATGTTGTATGGTATTAAATATTGGGCGGTTAAAAGGTAACATAAAAATAAACTCAATGTTATAGTGATGAGAATGTTGCGTTGGATTTGTGGATACACCAGAAGAGATATAATTAGAAATGAGTGCATTAAAGATTAGAGAGAAAGTCGAAGTAGCACTTATTGTGAAAAATATGGTGGAATTTTGTTTAAAGTGATTTGGTCATGTGTGAAGAAGACTTGTAGAAGTCCTATTGAAAAAAGTAAATTAAATGGAGAATAGTCCGATAGTTAGAGGTAGAGGGAAATCAAATAAAACAATATGTGAAACTATTAAGAATAATTTAATAATTAATAATATATCTATTGATCTTATTTATAATAGGTTACTGTGACGTGTTTTATCTATATAATCGACCTTATTTAATGAAAAAAAATTTAGTTGTTATTGTTGGGATGAGTATTTGAAAAATTTATAATGACTGAAATCTAAGTGTACATCCACCAATTTTATTGCAGCTGAATTTAAATTTTCTTAGGCCATCTAAATTTGCTACTAAAATCTGAATCATTTTGGACAACCAAACATCATTTGTCTCGAAAGTGAAGTATGAAAGTAGAAACTCAGTAGAAATTCGATAGACATTCTCACCTAAGTTCACAAAATAGACTTTAGTCTTGGAATATGCCGAGAGATTGGAATTTCTACAAGCTTAATTCTTGTGAAAGTTGAGACTTTAATACTGATTATGAGCGTAGGAAAGGTAGTCAGACTGAGTGACCTTTGCTCTGGTTATGGAGATGCTGGCTTTGGGGAATGACCGAATGAATGTCTGTGATGGAACGAGGTATAAATGAAGACGTTGCAAATATAGAGCATGCAATGTGATACTATTATGAGCTAAGTTAAGGTCTTTCTCTCCTTTCCTTTTTAGGATTCATCTTATACCTCTTCTCTGCTTTTATCTGTACATGTGATTTTGTTTGTGAATCACTCGATATCTCTCCGATATAAGTGTATTTTGCTTTATTAGGTGGGAAATAGTTACTTGCTGATAAAAAAAGAATCAGAGGAGATAAAAATGCCATCGTTCAATTGCTAGTTGGAAATACTTCCTTCATATGTTTCTTGTAACATGTACCAGGAATTTATCTATCAAGGCTTCTCTCATTCTCTGGGAGATATAATCCCGATCTCCTAGTTCTTTAAACAGAACTACTGCAGTTATATAACTTCTTTTGACCGTAGAATAAAGATGAACAGTACAAGTGTAACTGAGTGTTTTACCCGTGTTTTTAATCTCCATTCTCCTTCCAACAGAGAAGCATGATTATGCACCGTCGGATTATGTAAAGCTTTGCTCGCTTCTCCTTCAAAATTCTACCCTTTGGTATCTGAAGTTTGGCTTGCTTTTCTGAACACGTGGAAATTTCCATGACCTTAGTTCACTTCCTCAACTCCATACTCCCTGTGAGAAGTCTTTGGCGACAGGTTATAAGGAGTTTCTTACCGTGGAACCCTGTTAGAAGTCACTGGAGTTATGTTTGAGTTTGCTTTGAAATCAGTAAAATTGGGAACAGCGAAGATAATAGTAATTCAAGTTAGCTTCTGCGGTCAACCAGGGAGCTGATTTTCTGCTTTTAGTCGTTATCTTGGGGCTTCCCTGGTCTCAAGTCCGGAATCCCGGGACAGCTGTTTTTTGTGCTCTGCTTCTTTATTTACAGCCAAAAGACAAATACAACGCTTAGCCTCTTACCCTCATAAATTTTTTTGAGTTATAATTATTAAAATTTAAAAAATAAAAAAAACGGCAGGAGTCGGACTTAAGAGCAGAGAAATCATAAGCACTAATTACTCAATAAAATTACTTATATAATTTGCATAATATTAAAAATATGAGTAAACAATCCTTGATCGAAACTTTATTGTTTGCTAGAACTTGCAATTCTTAATTGAAATTTTATGATTCTTAGTTGAAACTTTATAACTTTTTCTTGGAATTTTACATTTGTAATTGAAACTTAACAGCAGTTTGTTGAAATTTTACACCTCAACATAATACCACTTTTGTACAAATAAATTACTAGCAGAAGACGCGAGTATTTCTTTCTTAGAAAAATATGAATCTACTTTATTAAAATAGTGATAAGTGAATAACGTAAAAAAAGATTTCAATAAATTTTAAATAGCACAACAAATTTTGTAACATTACAAAGAAAAATGACTTATTGATTAGAAGACAAAAATAAAAATTCAAACTTTAAAAGAACTATGCATATTCCAGAGCATTTCTCAACTTTTTTCTAAAAGTTCAGAAATTATTTGATTGGAGAATTTTAATTTTTACTTTTATTAAAAACAAAAATTAGATTTAAAAACTCATTTTTTTTTCTAATTTTATTTTTAAAAAATATTTTTAAAATTTTTAATACTAAAAATCAATCATATAACTAAAAAACAATAAAAATAAAATATAAATATAAATATAAATATAAATTAAACACATTTAAAAAATATATATATATATATTTTTACAAATTAAATGGATACTACAATTCTTTTTTTTTTTTTTTGATTCATTAATATTGTTAAAAATCTATGAAAAAAAATTACAATCTTTAAAATTTTCAAACAAAATAATAACGCAGTTGTGAAGAAAAATAGCAAGAAAAAAGGCAAAAATTCTAATAGGAATGAGATAAGAGAATAAAGGTGGAGAAGAATTAGTGAGAGCTCGAACCAAGCCCTACAAGATATAAATTTATGCCATACTAATAATATATTTTAACTCGGTAAGATTTACGTGGTAATACAAGATTATCAAACATTTTAAATTTCAAGCTTAAAGTCACCTAAAGAGAATTCAATTTCCATTTACACATCTTAGATATGTTTTACATTTATAAAAATTTGGTGAGAATACAATAAATTATTTGAGTAAATACATAATTTAATTTTTAAATTTATTAAGTTATTATATTTTAATTTTTAAATTTAAGTCAGTATATAGTTTAATTCTTAAATTTATCAAACATTAAAAAAATTAATTTTTTTATTATTTTTATATTAATTATTTGTTGAAGCGATCTGTTAAATAGTTATACGATATGTTAAATTTTAATTAATTATATTAAATCAACGTTGACTTAGTTTAAAAAAAATAAATAAATATATAATTTAATTCTTAAATTTATTAATTTTTTACAATTTAATCTTTGAATTAAGTTATTATATAATTTAATTATCAAAGTTATCAAGGATCAAACAACTTAATTATTTTATTATTGTCACACTAACTACTTGTAATGTAATTCAATACATTAATGTTGATTCAATTTAAAAAAAAATTAAAATATTTTATTTTTCACTCTATTTTTTCCCTTCTCTTACATGAAAAATTATATTTTTTGTTTTTAACTGACAACGCCATAAAATATTTTTTTACTATAAAATTATTTTTATAAGTTTCTAATAATTAAAAATAAAAAAATTATTCTAAAATTTGTTATATTAACTATTATAAATGATTAGCTTGACACTTTATATATTTTTTGCTATAAGAAAAAACATAATTTTAACTTTATTAATCGCTTCTTATTTAGTGTTGTATTAAGTCTTATAATTTGTTTATCTAATTCAAGTATTTTAATATTGAAATGTTTTTAATTAATATTTATTAGTTAGCCATCATAATTGTGTTTGAATGTTGTATATTTTAATGAGATATTTCTTTTATTACATATCTTTTTACTTGAAATATATCATTTTTTTTTCTTTGGTAACAAGGAGAAATATGCTTTAACTTGTAGAATATTTTGACAATCTGCTGCAAATAGTTGATAAAATAAAAAAGTTTTGCATTGAATTATAAATACATTTACAATGACATCCCTTTTATTTGAATGTTTTTACGGCTTCCATTGTTCTGCAAAATAAATGTAATAGTTAGTTCAATAACTTGAAAGCAAACAATATTATATGATGTTGAGAGAATAGTTTCATTTCAAAATTTTATGGACGAGTTAATGCTGATGTGGTATGATTAATTAATATTTAATTTGTCATATAAGCACTTAACAAGTTATATCAACAAACAATTAATATAAAAATAATAGAAAGACTAAATTATTTGATATTTGATAAATTCAAAAATTAAATTATATAATGACTTGAATTTAGAGATTAAATTATAAAGATATAATAAATTTAAAAATTAAATTGTAGAACTTATTAAATTCAAAGATTAAATTGTGTAATTACTTTTTTTATTTAAGTTGAGTCAGCGCTGATGTGACATGATTAGTTAATATTTAACGAATTACGTAAATATTTAACGGACTACGTCAACAAATAATTAATATAAAGATAATAAAAAAATTAAATTATTTGACGTTCGATAAATTTAAAGAGTAAACTATTTACTAACTTAAATTCAGAGATTAAAATATAATGATTTAATAAATTTAGAAATTAAATTATGTATTTACTTTAAATTATTTTCATAAAAATAAAGTGATAACCAAATATTTTTTTTAAAAAATTCTCAAGAATATAACTTTTTTTAAAAATAAAATATTTTAATAATCAATTACCAGCTTAAGAATGCAAAATGCAAAATTAGTGATAGCAGTGATTGCCAAGGGTGATTACAATAATATTGGCAATGATAATGAGTAACCAAGGGTATGTAATTTATTCTTTTTAAATAGACACAATTATTCCCATGCTACGCAAATATAACATTTGCATGCCTTTTTTTTTTTTTTTTTACCAGACGTTTGAATTGTATTCAATATAATAGCCAAATAGAAAATTTGAACTAATTTTTTTGATAAATTGAAAAGCAAACTAATGTTGTTTTATTTGCAAATTCTCTAGTTAAACTATTAATAATTGATATTGTACGTTAGAAATATAAAAAAATATTTAGTCTAACGACGATAAATAATTTTTTGTTTATCAGTAGTATTTAAATTACGACACATGATAAAAATAATAATTTTTAAAATTATTTTTATTATGTATCATAATTTAAATATCGTTGATGAATAAAATATTATTTATTATCTATATACCAAATATCAATTCATATTGTCTATATATTTCAAAGTGAAAGGGCATAAATAATTATTTGTAATAAAGTTATATATAAAGCTGCTAAAATCACAATGTAATTGCATATAAAAATTTGTGAGGAGAACTTTGTAGACGCAGTTATTATGTGCAATTATGACCGTAAAAAGAATAGTAGATAAGATTTTTCATTTTTTGAATGGGTACTGTAAAAAGAATAGTAGATAAGATTATGGGTACTGTAAAAAGAATAGTAGATAAGATTTTTCATTTTTTGAATGGGTATTTTATTATTCAATTGCAATGATTTCTAATTGGAATCTTATTCAGCCTCGTGTCTAAAATACTACTAATTTGTCTTTTTCAAAACGATGTTTCAGATTTACTAGTTTTTTGAGCGCCGACTGGACAGGAACTCCCAGACCTCACTCTTCAGAAAGAGACAACAGCGTACGTACTTAGCGTTGGAAGCAGAAGATTCGTTGGTAGTCTGAGTTTCTAAGGAAGCGACTAATTGCCGGCTTCGTCGTCTTCATCCATAACTCATGTCTGCTTCGCATACCGCAGGTTTCCAACCATGGCGAACTTTCTATTCCTTATTCACAAACAAAATTTTCAACTTCATCTGCTATGCTCACTCTATTTCTCATCCTTACTTCCAATCTTTATGGGTGTCACAGACTCTTCATTTGCCTGCCCTTTGGATCCAGGCCTTCTCAAGCCATCTACTCTTCTTGTCTCCTTTCTCGAACGCCTGCAAGAAACCGCACTCAACACCTACGGCAAATCTAACTTCGATCCAAAAACATACGTTGACTTGCCATTGAAGTTCAATTTGTCTGTGACAGAGGAGGCTTTTTCTAAACTTCCTAGGTCTGCTCATGGGTCAGTGGCGGTTAAGGACTTGAATTATTTTATAGAAACATACTTGGATGGTGCCGGTGATGATGTGGAATATTTCGAACCAGAGGATTTTGTTCCAGAGCCAGAGGGTTTCTTGCCCAAGGTCCAGCATCCTGATGTGAGGGCCTGGGCACTAAAGGTCCATTCCCTTTGGAAAAACTTGAGTCGCAAAATATCCGGTGGGGTCAAAAGGCACCCCCAATTGCATACTCTGCTTCCTTTGCCGGCTTCTTTCGTCATTCCGGGTTCACGTTTTCGTGAGGTCTATTACTGGGATTCCTACTGGGTAATTAGGTCTGTTTACCTTTACCTTTACCTTTACTTTGATTCTACATAATCTTACGTGATCAGTGGTCTTACACTGTTTCTAATCCGTCATAGTTCACGGCATAGTTATCTGCCTTATTTATAAGATATTTAAACATGTATTTTCATATTATATATATCTTGAATAATGCAGGGAAATTTATTTTTTCTTATAGAATGTCCACTTAACACGTATAGACATTTGGTTTAGCTAGTTTCTTTTTTTTGGTGTTTTTTGTTGAGTAAAATTTAGAGCAAACAATTCTAAATTTATTAATGTTGGACCTAAACAAGTGAATAAAATACCTGTATTATATACACAATAAAAAATATTACAATACTTTCATAAACCATTCGCAATTTAAAAAATAATTCAAACACTCAAAGAAAAGCTCACAACTCACACTTTACGCCACACTTTCATTAAAAATATAAAGACTTGTGTTTTTATATGATGCTTAATCCAAATTAAGGGAGGCTATTTATAGTTTTCACTATGCAATCTACACCACACAAATATAAAATTAAAAAATAATCTTAATCACACATAATTATCACATTCTACACACTTCTCCTAAAATATCTTCTTTTTATATTATTCTAATAACTTCTCTAAAAATATTTCCTTAAAATATTTTCTTCTACACTTGTAGAGAAGCTTCTATTGTCTTGAGCTTAAAGATGGATTCGCTTTATAATGGGCCGGTGTTGATCTTCAACACCAGTTCTCATTCTGTTTACTGTGCCGAACTGATAGCAAAACATTTCGAACTTGTCAGTACTCAAACCTTTTGTGAACAAGTCCGCAACTTGATCATCTGTTTTGATTTGCTTCATCTCAATCTTTTCTTGCAGAACCTTTTCTCTAATAAAATGATAGTGTACTTCAACATGTTTAGTTCTTACATGAAAGACTGGATTCTTTGCCAAACGAATTGCCAACTGGTTGTCACAGTATAACGGCACTGCATAATCTACTGGTTGATGTAGATTTGTCATTAGTTGTATCAACCATGTACTCTCTTGAGCTGCCATTGCTGTTGCTCGATACTTAGCTTCAGTGGTTGATAATGATACAGTCGGTTGTCCACATTCTACACACTTCTTCTAAAAAATCTTCATTCTACACACTTCTCCTAAAATATCTTTTTTCTATATTATTCTAATAACTTCTCCAAAAATATCTCCTTAAAATATTTTTTTCTACACTTGTTGAAAAGTTTCCATTGTCTTGAGCTTAAAGATGGATTCGCTTTATAATGGGCTGGTGTTGATCTTCAACACTCCCCTTCAACACCAGCTCTCATTCTGTTTACTGTGCCGAGCTGATAGCAAAATATTTCGAACTGGCCAGTACTCAAACCTTTTGTGAACAAGTCCGCAACTTGATCATCTGTTTTGATTTGCCTTATCTCAATCTCTTCTTGCAAAACTTTTTCTTTAATAAAATGATAGAGCATTTCAACATGCTTAGTTCTTGCATGAAAGATTGGATTCTCTGCCAAATGAATTGCCGATTGGTTGTTACAGTATAACGACACTGCATAATCTACTAGTTGATGTAGATTTTCATTATCTGTATCAACCATGTACTCTCTTGAGCTGCTATTGCTGCTGCTCGATACTCAGTTTCAGTGGTTGATAATGATATAGTCGACTGTCCACATTCTACACGCTTCTCCTAAAATATCTTTTTTCTATATTATTCTAATAACTTCTCCAAAAATATCTCTTTAAAATATTTTCTTCTACACTTGTTGAGAAGCTTCCATTGTCTTGAGCTTAAAGATGGATTCGCTTTATAATGGGCTGGTGTTGATCTTCAACACTCTCCTTGAACACTAGCTCTCATTCTGTTTACTGTGCCGAGCTGATAGCGAAACATTTCGAACTTGTCAGTACTCAAACCTTTTGTGAATAAGTCCGCAACTTGATCATCTATTTTGATTTGCCTTATCTCAATATCTTCTTGCAGAACCTTTTCTCTAATAAAATGATAGTGCATTTCAACATGCTTAGTTCTTGCATGAAAGATTATATTCTCCGCCAAATGAATTGTCGACTGGTTGTCACAGTATAACGGCACTGCATAGTCTACTAGTTGATGTAGATTTTTCATTAGTTGTATTAACCATGTACTCTCTTGAGCTACCATTGCTACTGCTCGATACTCAGCTTCAGTGGTTGATAATGATACAGTCGGTTGTCTCTTGCTGCACTAAGAAATTGTTCCAGAACTAAGTTTGAACACATTTTCAATTGTTGATCTCCTGCATAGTCAGTATCGCAATAACCAACTAACTTGCATTCTCCTTTTTTCTTGTACAAAAGACCATAGTCAATTGTACTTTTCACATATCTCAGTATTTGTCGAACTGCTTCCAAATGATGCTTGTTTGGATTTTGCATATACCGACTTATCACACTTACTGTATAAGAAATGTCAGGTCGAGTCAAGGTTAAATAGATTAGACTGCCTACCAATTTTCGATACATTGTGGCATCTTTCAAGTCTTTTCCTTCATGTGCACACATTTTGGCATTTGGTTCCATCAGCGTTGAAATCAGCTTGCATTCTAACATTCCGAACCTATTCAATAAATCTTTAGAATATTTTTGCTGACATAGAAATATTCCTTCTTATGTGCGATCAATCTCTAGACTAAGGAAGTGCTTGAGTTATCCAAGTTCCTTCATCTAAAAACGGACTGATAAATTCTCCTTTGTCTGAAGAATTTATTCCTCATAATCGCCGGTTATGATTAAATCGTCCACGTACACTAACATAATAGCTAACTTTCTTTCATTGGCTTTGGCAAATAAGTTAGAGTTTGCAGGTGTTACTGAATAACTACTTTGTGTTAAAAATTCAGCAATCTTATCATACCATGCCCTGGGTGCTTGTTTCAATCTGTAAATTACTTTCCGTAATTTACACACATATTCAGGATGATCTTGGTTCTGAAAACCCATTGGTTGGATCATGTAGATTTTTCAGTCTAGCTCTCCATGAAGAAAAGCATTCTTCACGTCCATTTGCCGCAAGTTCCAGTCTTTGTTGGCTGCAAGTGCAAGTAGAACTCGTACAGTTGTGAGTTTCGTTACTGGACTAAACGTTTCATCATAATCTAGTCTGTACTGTTGAGAGAAACCACGAGCTACCAATTGTGCCTTATACCTCTCGATTGACTCATCAAAACGACGCTTGGTCTTGTAAATCCACTTGCAGGATATGGGTTTCACATCTTTTGATTTGGCACGAGATCCCAGGTCTGATTTTGTTGGAGTGCATCGATCTCTTCTTTCATAACTGTCATCCATTCAGAACTCTGCGACGCTTTTTCAAACATCTCAGACTCTATTGCTTCTTCAACTATGGCTGCATTGGCGTATTTAGGATTTGGTCTTCGAGTTCTTGTTGACCTTCGGAGTTGAGATTGTGGGGTTGTTTCTCCTATTTCACTCGGCTCACCTTCTTTGTTTTGTTGCTGATACATGCCTGCCTGTCAAGGATTCTGCGTCACTGTTTGTTTAACTTCATCGTCGTTTAAATCTCTTAATTCATCTAAACTTGATTGAAGCTGAATAGTATGCTCCCCCATCTTTTGTTGTAGCTTGCCTCCAAATTCTTTATAATCTGGCAATACCTCCTTCTCTGAGGACCACTAAGAAGATGCTTCATCAAACATCACATCTTGTGAAGTGTAGCATCTTTCACTTGTTGGATCGCAATATTTTCACCTCTTTTTCTGGTTGTCGTATCCCACGAAGATATATCTAACAGCTTTCTTGTCAAACTTGCTCCGTAAATGATCAGGAACAAATACATAATATACACAGTTAAATACTCGAAAGTAGCTTACTGTATGTTTCATATTCCATAATTTCTCAAAGGGTGAAAGAAATCCTAACTTTGGTTGAAGAAGTCTGTTGATCACGAAAGCTGCAATTCTCATTGCTTCAACCCAAAACCTTCTAGGTACATTCTTTTCTTGTAGCATGCTTTGATAAATTTCTGCAAGATGTCGGTTCTTTCTCTCTGCTACACCATTCTGTTGTGGCGTGTTGGCACATGTGTATTGATGATGTATTTGACAATCTCTTAGATATTAAGACAACTCATTTGAACTATATTCTCCCTCGTTGTCTGTGCGCAGGCAACGGATTTTCTTTCCTACTTCTCTTTCAGCTAACTCTTTGAAATCTTTAAACTTTGAGAATGTATTAGATTTTTCTTTCATAAAGAAAACCCACAAATACCTTGAGAAGTCATCAATGAATGTCACCATGTACCGCATACCGCCAATTGATTGCTGTTTAACTGGTCCGAACATATCAGAGTGAACTAATTTTAATGGTTCTTTCGCTTTAAACTTTGATTCCTCGTATGGTAAAGATATGTGGTTAGAATTATTTTTTAATTTTATATTTATGTGGTATAGATTACACGGTGATGACTATAAATAGTCTCCCTTACATTTGAATTAGACATCATCCAAAAACACAAATTTTTGTATTGACTGTGGTGTCTTCAAAGTGTGAGTTGTGAACTTTCCTTTAAATGTTTGAATTATTCTTCAAATTGTGAGTGATCTATGAAAGTGTTGTAGTGTCTTTTATTGTGGATATAATATAAGTAATTTGTTCACTTGTTTGGGTCCAACATTAGTAAATTTAGAATTGTCTACTCTAAATTTTACTCAACATTTTTCTTACTTTATTGTAAACTATTAATTTTGTTGGTCACTTTTTTCCTGTTTTTACTCATGGACATTTGGGTTTGAAATTGTCTCGTGGACCATTACTTATTGGGTTCTTATCGTTGTACATTGAAGTGCAGGGGCTTGCTAGTGAGTAAAATGTATGGAACAGCTAAAGCAATTGTCACTAATCTTATTTCTCTCGTAGAAAAATATGGATTTGTGCTTAATGGTGCTAGAGCCTACTACACCAACAGGAGGTATCGTTTTCCCTTTCACTGTTCTTGCTTGTCTGCTGTTTAATGGCACTTCAGAGAGTAATGAGGGTGGATTGAAAATTTGTTTGTATATTAGTTTCTCATAGGAAATTAATTTTCCTCATATGTACTTTCTAAATCATCACATGTTGTATGAGTAGCTTAAGTCTGAACCTGGACTTTTTTTCTAATGTGTTATATGCTTAACTTGTATTTGCAAACCAATTCTTACAGGGGTTCTGTCACCTTCAATTGGATTATATGCCACTACTTTTGCAAAGTAATATTAAAAAAAGGGAAAAAAAATTGGCTGGTTTATAATATAGTCTTATGATGTTGAGATAATTTGGTGGAAAAGTTTCAAAAAGATATATTGTAGCATGATTTTTTACTGTGTTCATTTTACCTTAATATCATGTCATTCTTATATTTGTGTTTTTTGAAGTAAATTATTTTGCTTATGATTCTTGCGCTTACAAGCTGAAATAGAAACTATAAGTTTGACTATGATTTTACAGTCAGCCTCCCTTTTTAAGCGCTATGATTTATGAGATATACAATAGCACTGGTGATATAGAATTGGTTAAAAGATCTCTACCTGCACTAAGGAAAGAGTATGAGTTTTGGAATTCAGGTATTACAGGATAACTTCTGCTTCAACTGCTCAACTTTATAATTTATTATCAATGGTTGGATTATATTTGAATATATATGTTTCTTGCCTTTACTTTTGTTTTATCTTGAAGAAATACATAGGGTGACCATCGTGGATTCTCAAGGTTGCACTCACACCTTAAATCGTTATTATGCAATGTGGAATGAACCCAGGCCAGAATCTTCAGTAATGGTTTGTGTCGTTTTATTGTCATATCAATGAATTGGCATTTGAGTGGTAACTTTTGGTACTTTCTTGGTACAGGACAAGGCATTTGCTTCCAAGATTTTGATTGTTTCAGAAAAACAGCGTTTTTATCGTGAACTGGCTTCAACCGCTGAATCAGGATGGGATTTTAGTACAAGATGGATGAGGTATTATTTTTTAAACAACTAGTTTGTCTGACAACATCTTTCATGAAAAGTCAGCTGGATGTGTGCCTAGGCGCTGCGATGTAGCAATAGCGCTTATTAGGATCACACGCAAGGCACCTTTTATCCCATTCTCAAAAGAATCATATCAGCTTTAGTTGTAACATGTTGCCTTCTTCAAGTAGTCAACACTTTTTATTAAATGATGCAACCTTGTGCTGTTGTTTTGGTGCAGAGATCCATCGGATTTTACAACATTGGCTACCACATCTGTAATCCCTGTTGATCTAAATGCATATATGCTTGGGGTGTGTCTTAGACCAATGACTAAAAGAAGTCCTGATTCCTGAAACTGTGGTCTTTAACCTGATTAGTGCTGTGATGCCCGTTGATGCAGATGGAACTTAATATTGCCTTCTTTGCAAAAGTTACCGGAGATAATAGCACTGCTGAGCAGTTCCTGGTATTTTCTGATCAAAGAAAGAAGGCGATGAACTCTGTTTTCTGGAATGCAAACATGAAACAATGGCTTGATTACTGGCTCAGCAATAGCAGATGTGAGGTAGTGTCTGTCTACATGTGGACATTTTCCATAATGGGAGTTGTCAACCTTGTGCAATTCTGCTGACTCTGACTCTCCCTTTGATACTTCTAGGAAGCTGAGGTTTGGGAAGCTCAGCAGCAGAATCAAAACGTATTTGCTTCCAATTTTATTCCTTTGTGGATGGAACCATTTTACTCAGGTATTATTGATAGTTATATCCACCTCAACTTTATCTGCATGTAAATTTGGTCTCATTACCAGATGTTGCAATCATTGTTATCAATTCACTCTTGGTTAGAAGACCCTTGTAAATTTTCTCATTTGCTAGACTGAGCTTCATGGACAATAAGCTATACTCCTTTTCGTTTAGACACACAAAGGGTTGGGATCAATTTGATGCTGGTGTAAGACTTGACATTGTTACCCCTGTCCAATAACTTCTTATAGAATGTGATTTTTATCTATTTGACTGTTGAACTATAAGTAATCATGATTGATCTTGCATGCCAAATTTCAGAAGAAATGGACATTGATAAGTATTTGATCAAATAGTTAGTATTATCTTATGTTTGAGAACTATGTTGCACAAGATGCTGATAGAGTGCAGAACGGTTACAGAATAGTATGAAATATTACGAGGATGATCTAAACACTCTTGAAGTTGAAATTGGTTTCAAGGTTAATTTATTATGGTATTATATTAAACTGAGAAGTTTGAAGTGATTGTGAGAAGATATGAAGGGTCAGGATAATAAAAGAAGAGATTAGGATATTTAATAAAAGGGGAGGATAGCTTAGTTGAGGCGATGGTGGTATGGGATAACTTGCGATGTTAAAGCATCGTGTAGCTATATAACTACCCCAGTTCTGGATGGTTGAGAAATCATCAAATGAAAGAGTGAATATAAGGGGATGGGTGGGAGATCAAGGATGATAGGGGCAAAATATGGTTTATCAAACGATTTGAAGAAAAGCATAGCTTGAGATGCAGTAGATTATGAAAATTAAACCACTGTATACTTCATATTTATTGGTCTATCTCAACTGGTTAAAGTTTCTGCTTGTTTTTGCTACAATTTTTTTTTTGTCTGACGGCATTTGAAATATATAACTAGAATACCCCGTGCTTAAGTTGCTGATTACTATGGTCTATATTTCTTAAGATGCTTCGCATGTGGGTAGAGTTGTTGACAGTCTCAAAAATTCTGGCCTGCTTTGTGCTGCTGGAGTTGCAACTTCTTTGACCAACTCTGGACAACAGTGGTAAGTTATAAGCCATTCAGATTAAGTGCATGTTATGCTGGGAAAACTGTTGCATGTATATGGGAAGGAGGAAGAAGAAATTTTCTTTTTTTCTTGTTTGGTGGCGAGTGTAAGACAGAAAGACAGCTTTAATATTTCACATGTCAGCCTTTGTTAATGACTCTGCGAAACTTGCAATAGGGATTTCCCTAATGGTTGGGCCCCACTTCAACACATGCTAGTTGAAGGTCTTGTAAAATCTGGGTTGGAAGAAGCAAGTTCATTGGCTGAAGAAATTGCTATCAGATGGATCACAACCAACTATATAGCTTACAAGAAATCGGGTTTAATGCATGAAAAATATGACGTGGAGCATTGTGGAAAATTTGGTGGTGGGGGTGAATATATACCCCAGGTATGACAATCTTGCATTTCATATTAAATGTGTGCCTGATAAACTTATTTGGATGTTTTCTATTTGAGATATCCTATTGAAAAGAAAAATAAATGACATATTGGCCTGCCCAAAATATATGAATGTGATTGTGATTTGTTGCAATGCAGACTGGTTTTGGCTGGTCGAATGGAGTTGTGCTGGCATTGCTGGAGGAGTTTGGATGGCCTCGAGATCGGAATATAGATTGCTGATATGATCAGAAACTGAAACATGGGCTAAGTTGGGTATTGTTGTTGCAATTTAGAGAATGCTGCAAGAATTTACTTCTAAAACTTTATTTGTTTTAGTGGTTGAAGAAACAAATCGTTTTTAGTAATTGTGTAAAAAGGAAAAAAACTACGTTTTAAAGCAGCAAAGCAGAGATAAGGTAGGGCTTAATTGCCAATATTTAATATTTGCTGCTTTGCGTTGAGGTATTATTCAAAATAGATGGATGGCATCAAATATCAAAGCTTTGGCAGAAATTGTTGGAACTGAGTGAATCCCTCCATCAAGACTGTTTCTTGAGTACCTGACCATGTTGAAACTGTTTCTTCTCTTTCTCATCTTAGCTTGTTCTCTTTAGGCTCTTGCTAGTTGCAATTGAAGTTGAACTTGACAGATTTTAGGGCCAGATAATGTTAAAAGATCATGTGTAGTGAGGTTGCTTTCTTGATAAATATTTTAAGGCCTAATTTGCTCGATATTGGATGATTAGCTCAACGGTCTAACACTCGAACGTCAAAGGCAGTTGGTACTATTTGCCGAATATTGAATAAGTTGTTCCGACATAGCATTTACTTTTGGTTATAACTTATCTTTGGGAACTTGGAATGAAGGTCCTCTTGATTCAGTACTTTCGGAACGTTCTATGTCTGTTTTTGCAAGAGAAAACACTTCCTCGGAGGCTTTTAAATATTAAATTCCAAGAAAGCATTAAGAAGTGTTTTCATCTTTCTTTCTTTTTTTCCCTCAAAATTAGAAAAACAAAATTTTTTTGTTGAAAATAAGTTTTGGTGTTTTACAAGAAAAAAAAAAAACCATCCAAAGATATACCGTACGAGTGAATAAATATTAGGTGGTGGAGCTTGATTGGTAACGGTGGGTCACTAACATAAATGGGGAACACTTGTGGTATACGGTACAAAAAATAGTATTGGATATGTTGTGAAGTGTGATTCCACTTGGGGCACTAGCTAGGCTCTCACTTTTGCTCCAAAGACACTACGCGTATGACATGGATGAAATGTAATCTTTCAAAAATTGCTTTGTTAAAGCGTTTGTTAACCTTGTCCTTTTGGGTTCTCTGGCATCTCTTTCTCTGTGTTTTTTTTTTTGGGTTGGGGGGGGGGGGGTTTCTCTTCGGGGCAACCCGGTGTAGATGCGTCCAGCCTCGTCTTAACCAATCAACAAATGTCACATATTGTAGTTTGGTATTCAAACGAAGAATAAATTAAAGGGTGGAGGGATGATTAGTATCGCTAAATGATAGTTTAAAATTTAGGCAGATTGAGAAACTAGAAAAGCTAAATCCTAAATCTAAGGATGTGGGTCCTTTTAAGATTCGACTCTAGAGGCAATGATTGATGAATTGCAGCATTCAAATGACGCCACTCCGATTAACAAAATCAAGCCAAATGTGTATGGGTTTTTAATTATATATAGCCACCCTATAGAATGAGTGAGTGGGAAGTAAATGGAATCTTACGATTATTATATATGCAAAAACTGGTTCATAGAATTTGCTCCGACTGGTCAAATAAAGTTGGCTGAGTAATCACCCAAAGGAGAAGAGGATATGATTGATGATCGTGATTATTAATAAATAATAAACGCATACAATAGAATGGGTTTGTGTTTATATGCAGGAGACAAATCAAAGAGAAAGCAACTTTTCCGACTGATTCTTACTATATTATCAAATAATGACCCACCACCTACTCCTTAATCCTTATGTTATGCATGCTTAACCTATTTCTTTCCCTTTCATCTAATTACGGGTATGATATGATCCATCTTAAAACCCACCGTTATGCCATTGCCAGCAGTTGTATGTGGTGACGACAGAACAAATAAAAGATGGAATTTATTTAATTTGGATGAAATGGTGTGAGTTTGCAGACAGAGGAGATTGATAAAAGGCAGGTAGGAAATGAGAATGGAAGAAAAAATGTCAGAGTGAGAAAATCAGAGGGAGAACACCAACTTTTCCTTCTTCTTTTTTTAATCATTATTCATTAGGCGTGAAGCTAGACAACAAAAGAGAAGACTTCAAAAATAGTAAATAAATATATGGTATTTGCAGATATATAATCTTTATTCTCCAAGAGAAATTGACCCTTTTGTTGTTTGTTTGTTTGTTTGTTTTTTTCGTATACAACATAACCTAAGTTGGGTAAAATTGCAGGGTCCAAATATTTGGTAATACCTCACTCTTGCCTGGCTATGCCTGTAATTATAGTTACGTCTTCATCTTTCTGCTTCGTTTTCTTTTTGTTAGAATATATTTTTGCTTCTTTTTGTTGTTGTCATTTTTTACTACTTTGTCGTTTCATGCTGCTATTTTATTTTAAAAAAGAAACTGATACTTAGTTGACAATACAACAGCTTTCTTCATTAATTTATTTAAAAAATAAAACTGCATGCATTAAGTTGACGGTAAAATCCCTCGTTCGTCATTAAAGAGAAGGGAAAATCTGAAGCTTCTTCTGCGAAGCAAAAGAAAAATATGATATATTTTGGCTTATTTGGGTAGTTGTTTTATGGGTTGCAGGTTCATTGGCTCTAGGATCTGCGGTGCTTTCTGGGCCGGGAGCTTTTAAAAAGTGGTAATTTTGTTCTCTCTTTTTCTGCTGAAACTTAAGTAACTAAAAACTACAAGGAATATATATGGGGGGAAAAAAATGAGGGGAACATAAAGTAAGGTAAAGGATGATTATAAATTAGAGAAATAAAAAAGACTAGAAGAAAAGGGCATTTGTGATGGTAAAATTGAAACATTTAAAATGTTAATATTAATCTTTTTTATTATATCATATTTAGGAAGCGAGATAGAAAAAAGAGAGGTTTGAAATTGGAAGAAAAAATTTTAAAGAAGGTAGGTTGTGCATCCCGAGGGAACACTAGAATCGAGGATTGACCGATAATAAATATATAGTGATTAGAGAAGAAGGGAAGGGAAGGGATGGGGGTAAATTAATTAAGGTCGAATCCGTGAATAATCCAGAGTGTATATTTAAAAAAGGAAAAAGATAAACAAAGAGATGGGATGGGGTGGCGTTGAAAAGATTAACAGCGCACGGGGATCGGATCTCCATTCCAGTTCCAGCATTCATAACTGAATTTATGGAGTGTCACAATCGCACTTAATAAATTATTAAATCTCATCCCATAATAAGAGGCTGGACGGGACAATCTCAAACGTCAATGACCCTGGAATCGAGCATTATTATTATTATTATTGTCATTAAAGTGGAGAAAAAGAAGAGAGGGAGGTAGGTGCCGTGCATCCTTATTCACTACTCTCTCTCAACGATCACTATCACTATCACTGTCACCCTCTTCTTTCCTCTCTCTCTCTCCCTCCCCCCTTTCCCCTCAATATGCTGGAAACCATCAAGCACCTGATGGGAGCCCCAGGCCCCAGCGGTTACGGCTCCAACTCCACGGCTGACCAAGTCACCGAACCCTGCTTCCATCTCCCCTCCCTCACCGCCATCATTACGGGAGCGACCTCTGGAATCGGAGCCGAAACCGCCCGGGTTCTGGCCAAGCGAGGTGTGAGGTTGATTCTCCCGGCTCGAACCCTCAAAGCTGCTGAGGACGCCAAAGCTCGCATCCTATCCGACTCTCCCCAATCCCACATCATTGTTATGACCCTTGATCTCAGTTCTCTCAATTCCGTTCGGAGCTTCGTGGCAGAGTTCCACTCCCTCGGTTTGCCTCTCCATCTTCTCATGTATGTATATATTTTCCCCTCCCCCCCCCCCAACCGGTTCTTGTTCCTTCCCGTCCCGTGTTTGTCTCACAGTGTCAAACCTAATTGATTTCAGAAACAACGCCGGAAAGTTTGCCCACGAGCACGCAATCTCGGAAGATGGATTCGAAATGACCTTTGCGACGAACTATCTAGGTAATTAAGAAATTAAAGGAGTTAAGTTGGTGCATGGTTTGATTGAATGGAAATGGCATGCGCGCAGGTCATTTTCTATTGACCAACTTATTATTGGAGAGAATGGTAGAAACCGCAAAGAAGACAGGGGTGCAAGGAAGGATCGTGAACGTGTCCTCAAACGTACACGGGTGGTTTTCCGGCGATATCATCCCCTATCTGGCTCTTATAACACGGGACAAAAGGTAACCAAAGTCTTTGGAACCGATGGATTTACTAAACAAAAAACATATGTTTGACCTCTTTTGTCTGTCTCTCCAGCCATTACGACGCTACACGTGCTTACGCTCTATCCAAGCTTGCCAACATGTTGCACGCCAGCCAACTTGCTCTCATACTCCAGGTCTCTCTATTATTCATTTTAAAATAATTAATATCCATTTCGATCCGTCAAAATAAAAAATAAAAATGTTTTGTTTTTTTCCGACACCTCTTAAATGCAGCAAATGGAGGCCAACGTGACTGTGAATTGCGTTCATCCGGGGATCGTGAGGACCAGACTCACCAGGGAACGCGAAGGCTTACTCACAGGTTGCAACTCCGAACTTAGTTTCACTTGTATAATTAATTGTCCTTGCTTTTTTTCAAGTTTTTTCTTTGCCGCAATTATTCATGATTCAAATATATGTATATATATATATTGCAGATTTGGTATTCTTTTTGGCTTCCAAACTCTTGAAGACGATTCCCCAGGTAAAATTTCTTGACCGTACGTCTTTTCTATTTATTTCCGGAAGAATTGTTTCAAGGATTGTTTAAAAATGTAGGCCGCGGCAACCACATGTTACGTGGCGACCCACCCAAGTCTGTTAAATGTGTCCGGCAAGTACTTTGCCGACTGCAATGAAGCTTCCACCTCAAAATTGGGATCCAGCTCAACCGAAGCTGCAAGGTTATGGAAGGCTTCCGAATTCATGATTTCTGGGGGTCCAAAAGTTCTGCTTGATCTGCTCAAAAACGCTGTATGAAGTTTCTGGGAGACTCCAACTAACTAGATAGAAAGTGGAAATGTGAATACACAAGTTTAGTGATGTGAGGATACAAAGATATGGCTCTGTAACTAGCTATATCATAATTAGTTAGACAATATATATATTTGTGCTTCAGTTAGATTAGATTGGCATAATGATAAAATCATTGTGGGGGTTTGGGTTATGTAATATAATAATAGATATGGGTGTTGATTAGAAGTGAAAGTGCTTGGAAAAATCAAATTGTACATTTTGTTTTATATGTTATGGGACTTTGATTGTACTTATATTTTTACCTGGGAACGGTAAAGAAAAATGTAGGAGAAAGTTTCTTTCAAGTTGTTGTAAGTGGACAACAGGAACATAGGTCTGTCTTCCGCACGTGGTGGACCTACTGACAAGGCGTGCGTTTAAACTAACACAATCTCTTGTCGTTAAATCATGTTTATAAATTTTATTTCAAGATAACTGATAAGACGTTCTTTTATGGTTTTTGATCTGGTAACAACCTACTGTTCTTGAATCAGTTTCGCAGAAGAACAAAAATAAAATAAAATTAAATTGAAGTTCTGGTTTTGAACAAGAATTTAGGTCATGAAATAGAAATTTAGATTTTATTTTTTTATTTGATTGAAAGAATTTGTGAAGTTTTTTTTATATAGAATGTTTATTGCTTTCAATAAAGATTGACATTATTTTAAAAATTAAATAGTGCAGTAAAAATAAAAAGATAAAAATATGTTTTATTATTTTATTTATTTTTAAATTTTTTTATAATTAAAAATAAATATATTAAAATTAAATTTTTTAATATTGTTTAATAAAATTTAATTTAAATTTTTTTATATTAATAATAATTTATTTATAATAATTTTTAAATTATAATAATTTTATTTTTTAATTAATTTTTATTTTATTTCTTTGAATGTCGTAACAAATATAATTTTCTTTATAGCATTTTATTTCGAATTTTTATTTTCATTTTTTAAAAACTTTAAATCAAATGAATCGCAGGAGAGAGAAGTAGCATTCTACATGTCCATTTACTTAGAT
The DNA here is from genome assembly GCA_037074535.1 of Gleditsia sinensis. Lineage (NCBI taxonomy): Eukaryota > Viridiplantae > Streptophyta > Magnoliopsida > Fabales > Fabaceae > Gleditsia > Gleditsia sinensis. The sequence continues at coordinate 68,473,768 of CM073467.1, forward strand.
GAAATAAAAAAAAATGGAGGATGAAATTTTTTAAAGTTTAATTGGATGAAATTGATAGAATAAATTATTATATGAAATATTATATTTTATTAGATAATGAAAAAATCAATCCCTTTAAAAATGAGTAAAATCTGATATTTTTTAAAGAATAAAAAAATATTTTTACTTTTATTTTTAAAATAAAAATAAAAATGAAAGAAGTGACGAATTCAATTAGAATAAAAAAAATGGTTTTTTAATATTAAAATTAAATTAGTTAATAAAAATTTGGCCAAGGGTGATGGAGACGGTGGGAGAAGACCATCGTGAATGAAAACAAAGTTAGTGCATGTTTGGTTTTGCGTTTATGAGGTTTAAAAGCCCGTTTACAATAAGGAAATGAGAGTTTGTAAAAAAACAGTATGTTTGTTTTGACATTCTCCCATTTTTGCAAACCACCATTATCATCTCAAACACCCATTTGACAACCATAACCCAAGTCTTGCTTCTGCATTGCTAAGAAGTGCGTTGAAGGTTGAAAATAATCTGCCAATATGCTTTCTCACTTTTATCTCTCACTGCCTTCTCTTTTATCCTCTCCCATTTTTCTTGTTGTATTTTTCTCACTTTTGCATTAATATTCCAACTGCCACCAACCAACCAAGCTGAAAGTGTAGAGAACAGAGAGCAGATGATTCAAGAGAGTAGAGAGCAGAGAGCAAATGATTCAAGAGGGCCCATTTGGCAGCATTAAAGACCCTTGTTCTAGTGGTATAAAAACAGAGGTTGGAAGTGTGAAGATGATATCGCGCCTCTACTTCATCCCCACCTCTGTGCTTCATCCACACCTCGTTGCTTCATCACGGCAAGGCGAACACACGACAAGCTTCATCGCAAAAGCAGACACAACCATAGTCTTTTCCAAGTTCGTCACTCACTTGCTTGACTTGATTGCATGCTTGAAAGGAGCCATATATGCATAAAAAACATCTCGTGTAGTTTTGTTGTTTTACTACTTCTTATAGGTTGGTCTGCACTCGTAGAAAAAACACAAATAGCTGGTACTCTTTCATCAACTATATATATATATATATATATATATATATATATATATATATATATATATATATATATATATATATATATATATATATATATATATATATATATATATATACACACACACACACACACACACACACCCACCTTGCACCCGTAGAAAAAACACAAATAGTTTTTGTCCCTCTGTATCCAACAGTTTGTAATCTTCAATGGTTCCACAGATCTTTTTGTGAGCACGCCTCTGTTTGGCACTTGGATGCGGATTTGGGAAGGGCAATCCACATTTGGGGCATATATAAACTCCATGACTCTCATGCCCTTCAAATCAAGAAAGTACCATCAGAATCTTACCCTCAAGAAAATAAAAAAGCCTAGACACAACTTAGATAAAAAAAGACATAAGAAAACCCAGAAAGACAACAACAAAAACCCAGAAAGAGAAATAATATAAAAAATAAAAATAAAAAACAAACAAACAGCAAGATTAAGAAGAAGAAAAAAGATAGACTCATTAAGGAAAAATGTCCATGTCCAGGACTAGGCCAACGAATCAGATAAAGAAAACCCAACAAACAAAAGCAGAGCAAGAATAAGAAAGCTAGATAAACCAAACTCTGATGGAAGCAAAAAGAAGAAGACTTGTTGGTATAACACACCCCTTGCACATATAAAAAAACGCACCTGCAAACAAAAAATAGTAGCGTTGCTCCCGATTTCATGGTATTGGTTTGATTTTTAATAAATTTTATTTATTGTATTCTACTTTATTTATTTAATTATATATTTTATATTATCTTTTTATTATTTATATACACATGTATTTGTGTAGATAATAATATATCTTAATATGCATCATCTCATTTTATTAGATAATTATATATTTTATGTTATTTTGTTTTACATAGAAATATGAGTTCTCAAAGAAAAAAGGTTACTGTGGATTCCCATTCAAATGATAATGAAGTCCAGAAAATAAAAGCCGTGTGGGACCCTAAGACAACTAAGCATTTTATCAAGGCGTGCTTAGAACAAGTCCAATAAGGAGAACGAAATGGAACCACCCTCACGAAGAAAGGGTGGAAGACTGCTATTTCCCAATTTAATAGTTTGACTGGACGAAAATATGACAAAGCCCAGATAAAGAACAAATGGGATAGCCTGAAAAAGGAATGGTTAACATGGCATAAGTTGTTTGCCAATGAAACTGGATTAGGTTGGGATAGTGTGAAGATGACTGTAGATGCATCTGATGAGTGGTGGGAGAAGAAGCAATTGGTATGTGATGTATTATGGTCTAGTTATTATAAGTGTTCATATTTATTTATAAATTGATATTTGTGAAAGTGATTAAGTGTCCCTCATATGCAAGAGAACACACAGTATGGGAAATTTAGGCATAAGGGACTTCCATTTGCCCACGAATTAACCATACTTTTTAAGGATGTAGTCGCTACTGGACAATTTGCATGGGCACCATCATCAGGTATATTATCTAATGGCCTCGATGGAAGTGACATTGGGTATCGCCTAAACTTGGATAATATTTGCTTAGATATGGAGGAAGAATCTGGGGATAGCGAAGATGTCAGTGTTGGAGCCAGTGAAGAGTTTGCTAATATCAATCTATACACATCCCAAGAGACTAGTGGCTCAATGAGTGGTGGAAAGAGGAAGAGGACCAATCTTAGTGAAAGAGTAAGTAAGGCCAAGGTTTCTGCCTCCGAAAAGACAGCTGAGGCTGTAAGTGTTATTGCGGAGACATGTCGCTCACGCAACGCTAGTGCCCCCAATACCCTATCTATAGGTGAAGCGATGGCTGAGTTGAACCTGATCGATGAGATTGCAAATGATCTAGAATTGCATGCAAAATGTTGTCAATTGATGATGCTTAAGCCAGCAAGGGAGATGTTTGTAACCTTACGTAGTGTGGAGGATAAAAAGTTGAATTGGCTTAAGCATACAGCAAATAACCCGTTGCCGTTCATGAATATGTAGTTATGGTCATGCTTATATATTTGAATTATGGTCATGGTTATGTAGTTAGATCATTGTTATAGTTTTGTATTATGGTCATGCTTGTATTTGGATTATGGTCATGAACATGTATTTGGATTATGCATTAGTATTATAAATACTTTGTTATGGTTATTAACAATTCAATTGTGTATAGGTGTGAATGGACAAAATGGAAATGCGGGATGGAGAAATAGAAACCAATAGCTTTGAAACCAAAGATGATGAATGGGAAGAAATTTTTGTTTTGAACTCACTTATTGGTAAGTACGCAGTAACATATTTATGTAAACAACCGTGTAGAATGAGTGAACAAACTGGACATACATGGGTTAAAGAAATATTGCAAGGGCATCCCATTCGTTGCTATGAGATGTTTCGAATGGAAAAACATGTATTCAAACAATTTTGCATTGAATTGGTTGAATGTGAGTTGAAGGCTGTAACAGCTCCATTTATGTAACAATTTTTTTTTTTTAACATCATGAAGTTATTACCTCATCTTAACTCACAATAACATTTATTTAATTATACAATACTAAGTTTACACTCACATAATTAATACAAACATTTGTACAAGACATACATGTACATATAAGCCCTAATCATCCACATAGACTATTTGCGGGACCACTGGTGCGGGTGGCGGCACCTCCACCGGAATTTCAGTCACTTCAACAACTGATATGTCCGCAATAATAGGTATTTGCCCAAGATAGGGCACCTCGATCATACGTACGGCAATAATAAGTCTCATTGAAAACAACTGCATAGCTAATTTTCTGAACATGATATAGAAATATAGTGAGAATTAAATCACAGTATGTTCAACAATAATTTATCATCAATATAGTTCATCACGTCATGTTCAGCTGTATAAACTACAGAAAATATCTTTAGGTCACATGAATGTACTTTATCATGCACATGAAGATTGTACAGTTATGACATGTATGGCATGAATAACTATTTTTCGAATTTCATATGATGGCTATCAACTTATTCTTCCTTCCAGCTACTCCGGTCAGGGTGAGTATTCTCTACTTTTCGGTACAGGCTTATCTCGCTCCGTCCAACATGGCACACTTTCTCTTTTTTTTTTCTCATGAACATAATCATAACCGTTGGTAGGGCGTCCCCTACTGGTGCACCACACAGATTGTCATGTGACCGTGCTCATTTCTTTTCTTTTCATATTAATAGCCGAAAATATGATTTCAATAACAAGTATGTTCATTATATTCTCATGCCATAATTTATCAAAACATAATCATTCTCAAAATTCATTGGTAAACTGAAATTATGCCATGAATATAATCATTTTCTAATTTTTACTTTATAAAATATGTCCATGTCAAAATTTCACACTAATACCTCAATAACTGGATAGTAATTGTAGTCTGTAAACAGCGTACTAGGAAAGTTTTCAGGAAAGAGAGGTGGGTCACTAATGGATACGCTTAAGTACCAAGTCTTTCCTTGCCAGAGTTTTCCTTAGACATGCACTTTTCACAAATCACAATTTTTTTTCAGTAACTAGAATAATTCTTTTCTGATGTGGAAATACTGCAACCAAGGAGCATACTAAGATTTTTCAAATAAAACCGGCACTTTCAAAACTTCTTGGAAATTTTATATGAGTACTAGGGTAAATTCCATGTTAAAAATTACACACTTAAAATGGTAGTAAGTTCATGCAATGACAATAGTTAGGGCAAACACTAGGCATTTATTATTTTCATTTATAAAATTCCTCTTATTTCTTGAATATTATTTTCATCTTTTCATTTTCTTTATGTCTAAGCATTTAGTCATTTTATTTTTACTTATATTATTTACAACACATGTTCTTACAAATTTTATAGAGTATTTTTCCTCAAATTGATTTCTACTATTACCCTATAGTTTAAAAAAATTCATCTAGGGTAAAAAATAATATTGAAAATAGGTTTTACTAACTTTTAACACAGCCTTTGCTTACAAATCAGAGTATAACTCTCTCATTTTAACTCCGATTAAGATGATTTTAGTGTCTATGAAAAGTTAAGACAATTATCTAAAACTATTATGTTAATCATATCAACAAAATAGTAAGATATCGTGGTATTATTACTCCTTTAAATTTAGTATTATTTCTTCTCGTGTAGGTTCTGACCTTTACTGACTAATTAGGCCATATCTCCCAAATTTGAACTCCAAATTGAGTTATTCCAGTTGGTAAAAATCCACGAGCCATATATCTATAATTTTTATTTTGGCGCGCTATTTTAATTCCCTACAAAATATTTCCAGAAATTCAAAAACTAAGGCTTTAATAACATACTCTTTCCTGAATAAACATTTTCTGACCTCTGCGTACTAATCGGATCATATCTACCTCATATTAACTCCAAATTGAGTTATTCCAGTTGGTAAAAATCCATGAGCCATATATCTATAATTGTTATTTTGGCGCGCTATTTTAATTTCCTACAGAATATTCCCAGAAATTTAAAAACTAAAGCTTTAATAACATACTCTTCCCTAAATAAACATTTTCTGACCTTTGCGTACTAATCGGATCATATCTACCTCATATGAACTCCAAATTGCATAATTCCAGTGGCTAAATTTCTATGAGACATAGATCTATAAATTTCATGTTAACCATTTATTTTAATTCCTTACCAATTTTTCCCAGAATTTTAAAAACAGAAGCTAAAAGTTTTACCGCCCATAGCCATAACTATGCAAAATTATTTAAACCAGTCTAAGTATTCAAACATATATCACATGCATGATCAATATGTAACATGATGAAGCAACATTCATGACCAATAATCAAAGTGCTAAGATCAAAATCCCATATAAATATTACAAATTTCAAAACTTTTCTTCAAAAAGAAATATTGTTAAACTTACCTAAAAATCTCCCTAACTCACTTAGTGAATTGGTTTTCTTGTTTGCTCTTGAAAAAAGTAGCAAGACTCCTCCCTTCCCTTAACTTTTCTAGCAGCTTAGGTAAGAGAGGGAGGGTGAGTTTTTGATCCTCAAAGATAAAGAAGAAAAAAGTAGATTCAAGTGGGGATTAAGGTAACTTACCTTAAGTATTTAGCCTTCTAAACTTCTCCTTCTTTTTCTTTCCTTTCTCCTCCTTTCTTTCTCTCCTTTCCTCACTCTACCTTGATTCTATTTCTCTCTCTTCCTCACTTGGACAAAATTAAAATGTTATGGGGTGGGTTTTGCTTATATAGACCAACAAATAATTCAACTTTTATGATCATAGATCTACCTTCTCACAATTAAGATACACTTTATTGAATTTTTGGAAAACAAATAACTTATATTCTTGTCTTCCTCTTCCTTAGTCAAGATATGAATAGGAAAAGGAGATTTGCAATTTAAAATTTATGATGATATGTTCTTAAGATAAGGGACAAGGTCCTTTTGATTTAGAGATTCATTTCCATTTTCTTTTGTCTTAAACAAGTATGATAGGTTTGCCTTTTTAGGTGGTAAATTTTTAACCCTTGAATTTCCATTATTTGATTGATATTTTTTGTGTGGGATAGGAATGTTTTGTCCTAATGCCAAGTATTATCATACCACTTGCTAAAATTATGAGTGTAGGATATAGATGTTTTTATCCTAAAGCCTTGTATTATCATGCCACTTGGCAAAATTATAAATGTAGAATCATACCACTTACTAAATTTTTGTCTTAATGCCATGTAACCTAATCTTTATTATTATTACATTATTATATCATCACCTAATTTATTTTATTTTATTTTTTCTCTTGGGTTTGGGCTTATTCCTACCTATTATGGGCTTATTCCTACCCATTTTCTTTGCTTTGAATAAAATTTTCCCTTTCTTGGAGGGCTTAAACACATTATCATAATTTTTTAGGCTATTGGTCCAATTTTTATATCCTAATCCAAGTTTATGTTTTATTTCTTGTTTAGGTTATCCAATGGGCTTGCTAAAAACTTATGTGAAGTGGAAAAATTTTATATGAAGTGTCTATAGGTAAAAGTCCAATGTATGGGTGAAGATGTTAAACTTAATAATTCTAGTTCTTGAATTAGGAAAAATTACCCTAATCCAATGTTCTTGAAATTTTAAGACCTTTACTTGTTTCTAAAAATTTATCTTCCTTATCCAAGAATTTTACATCTCTTTAATATGTTATTTCTATTTTTTTTCCTATTAGTTTTTTCCTCTTTATTTGTTTTCTTAATGTTAGAAACATTTTCTATGTATATACATAAGGTGAAGAATTTTTAAGGATTATATTTTCCTTAGATATCTAAAATATTGTCTAATAAATTTTATTTCGTTAATGTACTTTTAACGAAATTAGGGATGTTATAAATGCCACTAAACGCATGGGAATTAATGAGATGGTTGCAATGTTCTTAAACATGGTTGGCCATGGGATAGGTAATAGGATGTTACAAGAAAGATTTCAACATTCAGGGGAGACTGTAAGTAGACATTTCCATAAAGTATTAATTGCTTGTTTGAAATTGGCTTTTAACTATATTAAACCATAAGATCCTACATTTCGGTCAATCCCTTCGAAGATTCAAAATGACCAACGATATTGGCCATTTTTCAAGAATGCTATAGGAGCAACTGATGGAACCCATGTCCCGTGTGTGGTTAGCCTTAGTGAACAACCAAAATTTATTGGAAGAAAAGGGTATTCAACACAAAATGTAATAGCTGTATGTGATTGGGACATGTATTTTATTTTTGCATTGCTCGGATGGGAAGGCACTGCCCATACTGCCTGTGTATTTTCTCATGCTCTCACAACTCTTGACATGAACTTCCCACATTCACCTCTAGGTTTTTTTTCTTTCTCATAGTTGAAATAGATTATACTTATTCTCTCATGCTGTAAATATTAATACCTTTTTGTTTATTAGGTAAATTTTATTTGGTGGATGCTGGCTATCCAACACCAGTTGGATACATTGGTCCATATAAATGTGAGCGTTACCACCTCTCTGATTTTAGGCGTTCATCCAGATTCACAAATGATAATGAGGTATTCAATTATTATCACTCAAATTTGAAGAGTACTATAGAAAGAACTTTTGGAATATGGAAGAATAGGTTTGCAATTTTACGACGTATGCCTAAGTTCAAATTTGAAACACAAGTTTAAATAGTTTGTGCAACAATGACCATACATAATTTTATTAGAAGGCATAGTAAAACAGATTCTGAATTTAGTCATTATGAAGATGAAAACATACTTGAAGACTATGATGACCAAGTTGTTTTGGATCAATTACCAAGTTTAAACATTGTTTCTTCATCTGAAATGGATCGTGTTCGAGACGCTATTCGGGGTCAAATCGTAGAGCATAGGCAAAATAATTAGTTGATTTAAATTGTTATTTTTTTTAATGTCATGCACTTCATTTATAAACCTAAAATTACATGAATTTTTTAGGAATTATTATTTAAGAAATTATTATTTGTTGAATTTATATTTAAGAATAATTAAAATAAAATACTAAGAGTCAAAGTCAAACAAAGTTACATAACATTACTACCCTTTCTAGTAATTTCACGTCTAAAAGTGATTCTGATATACAATATCCAAACAAAATCAATTCCTTCATAATTACTTTTCAGCTAAAGTTTCCAAATATAAATCATATTCATACAAACCTGCTTTTAACCAAAATTAATTATAAAAATCAAGTTCACACAAAATCTATTTTGTCCACCGCCAATCTAAACACAGCCTTAAATAGCTTACAAGTGGGAATTGGGACCATTTAATAGCAGGGAAATTGATAAGAACACCCAAAAAAAACCTTTTATGTAAAATAGAAAAAAGGGTGGTGGGGACTGAACAAAAATAATTGTGTCAAAAATACCTAACTGTTTACTAATTACAGCTATAATAAAAGGGTGAAATAGCCAACGGAAATGAAATAAATTTATTTTTTTAGATAAATAAAATATCATTATTTATAAATAATGAAAAATATATTAGATATTAAGATTAAAAAATAGAAGATAAATATATAATAAATAAATATTATAACTTTTAAAGATATCAAAAAAAAATTATGACTAAAAAATATAGAGATAACATACTTTTTGAATTTTAATATGTTAAATATTATATTATAATATTTTAAATAAGTAATTAATATAACATAAAAAAGACATATTTTTAAAGAAACAAACAACACATCTCTTAATATTTTTTTAAATATTAATTATCTTCAATTTCTTTTACTAAATCATAAATATAGTATTGTAGATTTAATATTTTATTTAGATCTAAATTTAAAATTATAGATTTGAGTTCAATATTGTAAATTTAGATGAAATAAACGTAAAATATTGAAATTTTAGAAATTATTTTATAAAAAAAGAATAATTTTTTTAAAAGTAAAAAACTTTTTTAAAGAAAAATTTTTTTATAAAAAAAAATACAAGAAAACATTAAAAAAACTTGTGCTACTATTTGGTGAACAAGAGAAAATGTTTGCCAATCCACATGTCATACAAAAATGCAGACTTTAATCGGAATCGCTCATCAACTACCAATGCATCATAAACGTTTTACATGGAGTCCCAAAAAAGCATTTATCCAACTCAACTCCTAAATAAGAAAAAAGAAAACAAACCCTCGAACTTTAATTGTCCCAAGTCCAGTAACGGCCTAAGGATTTGGATCCAAAAGCTTGTAGTCTAGCATTGTACAACATTTAAATTGGGCCGCTTACTTGCTTTCGTTAGTTGTAAAACTAAGAAATCGTATAAATAACTCTACTTATTTATGTGAATGGTTACTGTATATTTATGTTTTACGAGAAGATGATTGCGTAATATTGAGAAGTTTCAGCAATCATCCAATACCAATTTCCTTCCCATGTTGGCCTATTTCTGTAATATTGTTTAACCCATCCCTCATGGCCCTCGTTTGCAGCCTCACTGCTCGTCTGAACCGGCATACTCTGAAACTTCTCAAATGTTGAAATTAGCAAATCCCTTGTGCTACACCCATTCTACATATCATAACTCAACAACTTAATCCACTAGTCATTTCATTTCATTGTCAATGCCACTGCATTTTCATTTCTTTGAATAAAGATTCATGCTTCTGTAAAACATGAATACTAAACAGTGCTGTAAACACGAATACTTGGTTAGTTTGTCTTCTGCATCTTAAAACTGCATTCTGTTCTTACAGACATTAATATGTGGTATTTTTTAATATACGTACTTGTTTTTCTCAACTAACTTGAGTGACTCATGCTAGAATATATATAGTTGTGTTTGAATGAGAAGGTCTCATAATCATCTCCAATTTGCCATCTGGAGGATTCTACAATTTGAAATTGAATTTGGCCAATGGTATGAGTGGTGAGTTCAATTATATTCCTTGTTTTTGTTTATAATGATTCTTCCAACAGAGGAGCAGTTCCGGCCGGGATGAAGCACCAAAGAGTGGTCATATAGTTGTAACCCTGCCAAGTGCCAAGTAATGAAATATTTCTAGATCTGTGCTTGCTGAGGTATATGTCTGTTTGAACCTAGTGTTCTCGTTTGGTTCTTTTTTTCTCACAATTACTTTTAGACAATGATGATTAACGTATATATATATGATGCTGTCTCTACCTTGCATCCACCTACCTTCTTTCCTAGCTATACCATTATTCTCAAGTTTAATTTAGGGTGGTATCATTATTCTATATGATCATATATAGTATTTGCTTTATAGTTTGAATTTAGTTGATTGGATATTTTTGCCATGAAATTAAACAGCGCACCACTAATCTTCATTTGCCAGGCGGTAAATATGGCACTCTAATCCATGGAATTAAACAGGGATAGTATTTTTCATTGCTATTATAATATTTAACTGATAAATCAATAAGCAAGCGCCAAACTTGAAAGTCTCCCCAATACAGTTTTCCTTATTTTTGACAAAAAACGAGAGATGTATTAAGAGTAACATAAACAACTCAAGTGTGTGTGTTAGTAAAGGGGCGAGGGATTCGAAGGTGGCCAGTGAGTGTGGTATCCCTAAATGGATGGATTGGAATTCTTTATAATTTTTAAAGAATTTTATAAAATAAAGTATTTGTAAGACTTATATCTAAATTAATATATTTTATTTATTTATTAAATATTTAATTTTATAAAAAAAAATTTCTAACTTCATCGAATAAATATATTTTAAAGGATCCATATCCTTGAATGGATATTGAACTGGGGGCCAGGCGCTTACAAGCAACAGTGACCGAAAGCAGAAGCACCGCCCATTTATGTAGTTGGGGGTGGGGGCTTTCCTCCCTCCCTCCCTCCCTCCATCCACCCTGGTCCCTGGAGGGCTCTACTATTAGTGTCTCTAACAATCACAGCTTGCCCAGGTTGCGTGGGGATGCCCCCATTTCCTTTATCCAGCTGGGAGAGTCAAAAGAGCATGATATTGATTGATTACAACTAATTACAAGAAGGGAACCCCCCACTACACCCTTTGGGACCCGGGCCATGTGTATCCTCAATGACTCTTTTTAACTATCATCAGCAGTAGCAAATGTTCCTCTACACATAATACCTACTTCCTTCATTCTCATTTTGCTAATTAATTAAAAGCACTTAACATGGCCTAGCTACCTCTAAATATATATAGAGGGCAAGTCAGCTGAAGATTTTGACATTTCCACGTGTGACTGGGAAAAACACTCCCCGTTGTATAATCCTGAAATGTGACCTGTCGAAGGAACATGTTTCTTAACCTTGCACTTTTCTCTTTCTTGATTTCTAGTTACCATTTGCTAATCAAGCTGCGTACATCTAAGAAATCCTTATACATACAGGTGTGCCTTGAAAGGCTGAGAATCTGGGAAGTAGACATGTTGTTGAGTTTACTATATTGCTCGATCCTAATTCTTCAATCATTTTTTCATCTAGTTTATCTATTGGGTTTGTTTTTGTTAATTTTAATTTAACGGAAAGACTTGTGATGTTAGTGCTCAATTCGCAGAAATATATTCCCACGGCCACTGGCCATGGGTAGTTGGAATATAATATTATATTCTCAACTATGGTGACATTATTATAATTAATAATATTCTTAACCACAAAAAAGCCACCCTCGGTCTTATCTCTCTCATTAAATTGATGAATCAAAAGGTGATCCATTCATACACTCAGCTTCTCAAAGCCATTCCCTTTTCTTCTTCTGTAACCGGTTTCAACTTCGAAGGTCCCATCACCCATGGACACGGCTCAGTGGCCACAGGTATCAAGATATATTATAACTTTACATTAATTATCATTAGTTCTCTTGAGCTCTCCATTGCTTTTGGTGATGTTATTTGTTTGATATAGGAGATTGTGGTGAAACCGATAGAAGAGATAGTGACCAAGGGTGGAGGTGTAGAGAGGAAGCCAAGGCCTCAGAAAGAACGAGCCCTAAACTGTCCAAGGTGCCATTCAACCAACACCAAGTTCTGTTACTACAACAACTACAGCCTTACACAGCCTAGATATTTCTGCAAGACTTGTAGAAGGTATTGGACAGAGGGTGGATCCCTGAGAAACATCCCTGTAGGAGGCGGTTCAAGGAAGAACAAGAGATCTTCTTCTTCTTCTTCCTCCAAAAGCCTTCCTCCAACCTTGTCACAGATTTCCACTCAAAACCCTAACATTCTCCAAGCCCGAGATCTCAAATTGACTTTTCCAGCCACCCCAGAATTGTTTCAAGTCAGCAGAAATGTAAACGATAATAGCAACAACATCTCTGCTTCTCCTTCTGCTTTGGAGCTTCTTAATGGGATCAATTCATCAAGGGGTGTGAATTCCTTCACGCCCATCCCCGCTGTTCAGGATCCCAATACAGTTTACACCTCTGGATTTCCGCTGCCAACCCTCAGTTTTAGTTTAGATGGGCTAGGAACCGCCTACCCAGCTCTACAGAACGTTCGAGACACATTTCAAGATTTGAAACAAGTCTCCAGCACATCTGCTATTCAGCAAAACAAGGAGCAAGGCAATTCAACTGGGTATTGGACTGGAATGTTGGGTGGAGGATCTTGGTAAAGAAACTCGAAATTAATTACTTTCTTTTCTTCTGTTTCTCTTTCCTCTTTTCTTTTCTTTTAAATTAGTTGAGATTGTGGGGGACTTATTCGAATTTCTTCATAGCCAACAGATAGGATAGTACATGGGTTTCTTATGAAGCTCCTCTTTATGGCCATCTTTACTCTTCGAACAAGGTGGGATGATGAAGCTAATTATTTTAGGCTGGCTTCAGTAATCAGATAACAAGGGTTACATGGAAAAATAAAAATGTAAAGATGGAAAAGATAAATTTTAGCCCAATATTTTTAGGGTTAAGAAGGGCCCTTTTTATTTCGTGTAATTTCTTCTTATCTCAACAGCCGAGTAAAGAGGGCACCCAGTGTTGTGTCATTAATTGGTTGGCTTCTAATTTCTGAGGAGAATTGTTTTGTTTCTTTGAGTGGTGTTTAGTTAGAAAACAAGGATTAGGAAGAAGATTGTAGGTTGATGTGGGCATGTTAAAGCAGGTGTGCATGAAGCAAGTGGGAGAATAAAAGCGAGGTGAGAAGTCTGATGACTAGAGTCTTCACGTGACATTACAATAAAGAAGTCTTCAAAAGAAAGCAAGCCAGAATTATGAATGCACGTTAAAATAGAGGCATTAAAGCAGGAGGCTCAGCAACTGAATTTGGAAGGTGCTTAGTGGGAGTGAGAACTTCTCCCACTTTGCCACCATTAACGCGAATGATCATTGCTTCCCGTCTCTTCTCTTTCCTTTTTTCTATTGGAAAGATTGACAAAGATCTTATAATGCCCTTCTTTCTTTTCTCTGGTCGGGACCCACAAACATTCCCCTCGGCAAGTGCGCTGCACGAGCCCCACTTTGTAAGTTAGATCCCATTCCGAACCCCTCCCCACCCTTGTTTTATAATATATTGCTAATTTTCTTTCGCTTCTGCCTGCGCTGTAACCCACTCACTGTTACCCGAGTATAACTAGTTAGAATCTGCATGCCCTGTGCACATCCTTATCCTTCAAAACTTTCGATTTTCTGTTGAAATCGAAAAAACTTTCATCTTAGATTCCTTTTCATTCGGCATGCATTTGTTGGCAACGGTCATCTGTAGTTGAACACATTCAGCACTGCAAAGACTGATTTTTTTATTTATTTAAAAGAAAGGCTTCTTTTTATATTATTATAGTGCATTCGACTCGATCGGCCTCACCATCTGTTTTCTTTCTCCAAACCAAAAACACTTATCAATGCCAAAGCTAGTCAGTAACTTACACATACCGATGAATTACAAATAATATTACACTTCAAACTAAGTATCTTTTAAGAATATTAAATAAATATTTCAAAATATTTATCTCAGTAACCACGAATTTCATGCTAAGATGTTATTTACTATGTATAGAACTTATTCAAGATTAAACTAGACTCTAAGTCAGGTTTTAGCCTGTTAGATTGTTTGAAGCCCATGTTATTGAGAATAAACGGAAATGGTGCATTCGAAAGCAGCAAAGCCCATATCTATAATCTGCTGGTTGTCAGATGTGAAGGAATAGCAACATCAAGGCCGCATAAGAACCCCAGCCCAGCCCAAGGCTTAGGGGAATGAATGATAGCAATGAATAAGGATTTGAAGAAATAAATGCAGAGGGGAGCATTCATCGTGAAAAAGGAGGAGGGCCATGCGTGCTGGGTGCTCAAGTGATTGTGATGCTGCTGTTGGCCCGTAGAGAATATATTAAAAACTAAAGTAAAATATGATGCAGAAAGTGATGGTTGCAAGATGATTTAACTGAGAATGTCTTGAGCGGACTGTGTGGACATGCATGTGCAATGCTGCTTGGCCGTAAGCCTAATGCTCATTGTCATCGTTGCTGTTGCCTTCCTTCCCCAACCAAATTAACTTCTATTCTCTGTTATCTAAATAAAAATATTCATCTTCATCCAATTAATTTTTCTATTTCCCCGAACGATCGAAAACAACTTTTAATTATTAAAAATCTCATTCAATTCAAGAATCCAAGTCATTGTTTGTTAGCTTTGGGGATGTGTTTCACTTTTGTGGGTGGGTGGGTCCTGCTTCACAGACGAATCCAAAACCTTCAATTAAACAAGTCCTACTTTTAATTTCTTTTTCTGAAATGGAAATTGTGATCATTAGATTTCTATGATTAAAATTTAAATACTAGTTGGACCATGGTGGACGTAAGGAAGTCAAAAACTCAGCATCGTATCGCATGTGCCACCGTCTGGGGAAAGAGGATATAACATGATAAACGACCATAATAGTTTCTGTCCTATTCCCCTTATATAGGACCCCCCCTTTGCCCTTGTCTCATAGGGCCGAAAAAAGTGATAAAGCTTTTTAGCATTTCAATTAGACATTGTAATTGAAAAAGGTTCAACCAAATCTCAAATACTTGTTTCATTTCATCATGTGTAGGACCTTCTGCTGGATGCTTAAATATGCTAGCTAGCCAGCTAGCTAAATGAACATATAAAAAAAGAAAAATGAATTCCCAATCCTAAATACTCTTTTTTGATTTGCTTGTAAAACTGATGAAGCAAAAACTTTGGGATGCCGTTGACTTTCCTTTCAAGGGCTATGATGAAGCGTGTGCTGTCTGAAGGGGACAAAATTATAAGGCTTTGGTCGCTAAAAATGAAGGGTAATGTGATGATAAGAATAAAGGGAGAGCTTTTGGGGTGTAATTCTGATAAAGAAAATTAATTGAGGAGCTATGATTGTGAATGCCGACTAACAAATGAACAAGGATATGTTTTTGAAAATGAGACTCTTGGATAGATGGGAATCATATACAGTTAAAGAAGGTGTGTGTGTGTATATATATGGTGGGCAGTGACGGTTTAAATGAGGTTAATTTGAGGATGGAGCCAAAGCTATGATTGAAGAGTATATATGCAGCAAGTCAAGATTGTCATACTAGGAAGACATGCAGAAGGCAGTAGCAGTGCTGAGTACTGCACCCACATATACATTAATTCATTTCCTTTTTATTACGAAAAATGTGTCCTGGATCGGATGTCCTATCTCAGTCTGTGATATTTATTTAGGAGTCATTCGTTCGCCATAGAACGAACATATATTAAAATTTATCACAACTATCAGCTCCCATCAATGTGTAATTAAGACATTAATTAGCGTGACTGAATCTTTTTTCCTTTTTAATGCTTTGATATCTTACGAAAAATATAATTAATATTTGCGGAGAATGAGAGAAGTAATAAAGGAGAGGCAATGGCAGAAACCATAAAAGGTGCTGTCGGAATCCCGCATACATGCATCATCCCAATGAATCAACATTGCTTGCTGACCTCAGTATCCATCACCATTTCAATTTCAAAGACTTTGCACTAATAACTAATAATCGCCTACCATCCTCTTACTCGAATCATTCATAAACTCACCCTTCTTCTTTCCATTACGAGCCTTTCATTTGCAATATTTGCGAGATATATCTATATATATTTTGATTCATCCCGAGGTAAAAAGAATTCCCTTTTTCATTTTTCAATTAATGGGAATATTTTCTGTTATGGACAATGAATCATTTGGTGATAAGAGAATGAATGGGTATAATGTTGCACTGAAATATGGAAAGAGGAAGAGAAGGAATGGGGTGGGACCGGCGGCGGGGGATTTGGAAGACAAAGATATTTTACACAGTAAATGCGAAAGATATGGTGCCGGTGCTTTTTCAAGGGTGGGACTCGCGAGAGTATGACATCTTTTCTTTTTAGTTTTGTTTGAGAGTGGAGGCCGGAGCCGGGGCTGTTCTTATTCACACACACACACACATATATATATATGATCCTATCTCACTCTCAAATCGCACTTTCATTTCCTTTTCTGTTTCTTTGTTCCAATTTAGTCTCTTACCTTGGAAGGTACCTAGCGGAGATTTTGGTTGGAGTAGCAAATAAAGAATGGGCATTTGTTTTGAAGCCACTCTAGTTAGACACAGATAAGCATTAGTAAAATGGGGGAGCCTCAAACGGGTTCGGCGCTAAGGAACACGCTCAAAAGCCTTTGTTGTGCTCATGGATGGTCTTACGCCATTTTCTGGCGCTTTGATCCTCGAGATTCCTTGTAACCCTCTTTTTCTTCCACTTTTATATCAATGTCATCTCTTCTTTCTCTTCCATTACTTTTTATGACTCGCAACTTGTTATCCACTTGTTCACAACCAATGCTAAATCCTGTGCATGAGGTTCTTTGTAAATTTCTTTGATGGGATGAAAATAAATTTCTAGACCATGCGTTGAACAAGTTAATGGAAAACGGTATTTTACATTAGTTGATTCGCATTCTTAACTTTGGCCTCTATTCTGCCCTTCCACCGACTAAACAAAGGGCTACATTCGTTGATGAGTGGGGTTTCACAATAATGGTTGACTATTGTTGCTATGGCTTAAAATCTCTGGTTCAGTTTAAAGATTAGTTCAATGGTCGGTTACATTTTAAGGCTTTCAGATTTCAGAATCATGCTCACCATAATTTTACTTATTAATGTTGGAAATGCCTCCAGGTTGTTGACTCTGGAAGATGCTTACTACGAAGGGCAACTGGGAGATGAGATTGCTAATATGCTCCCACAGGTCCATTTTCTGGGTGAAGGGTAGGGAAAATATATTATTTGTTTTCACGAAACCTATAATGTAAAGAGAGAGTTTTCAATTTTGCCAAATGTACCTTCACTACAGAGTACATATATTGAAAATTTTCAATGCATGTCTGACACAGTCGCTATTTCTTATCTAGAATTGTTGGTCAAGCTGCTTTCACTGGCATGTCCAGATGGATGCTCTCGGATGCTCACACCCAAGAATGGAATTTGACAACTCAACATCATTGTG
This sequence comes from Gleditsia sinensis, assembly GCA_037074535.1. Lineage (NCBI taxonomy): Eukaryota > Viridiplantae > Streptophyta > Magnoliopsida > Fabales > Fabaceae > Gleditsia > Gleditsia sinensis. Next base: position 68,491,743 of record CM073467.1, read on the forward strand.
AGGTATCTATCTACCTTCTTTTGTATTGAACCAACACTTGAGTTGGTACCAATTCCACGCTTTTTCCGCTGCTCGTTTTTTTTTTCTAAGTGCTTCACAATTTCTTCCTTCCTTTCTGCAGGACGATTCTGAATTGCGTCAACAATTCTCCTCTGGTATAAAGGTACTATAAAACAAGCAAGAATAATATAAAATTTATATGGTTCTAGGAAAAAGCAATGAGGAAAAGTAGATGGACTATGTATTTTGATAATTTAAGTTTCAAGCTTCAGGTTTTCCCATCCCCCTCCCCCCCTCTTCATCATTTCTTTGCACGCCCATTTATATTTTTTTCAGCTAAAATCACCATATTTTTGTGTAATATGTGTATTCAAGTACCATAAAAAAAATACTTGTCTAAGTGTCTTCTTCCTCTTTCAAGCCATAAGCCATATATATTAATCATTTGTTCTGATTTGCAGACAATTGCGGTGATATCTGTGAAACCATGGGGGGTCGTACAATTTGGATCCACACAGAAGGTTAGTATAGTGGAAGCACATAAATTTATGACGGATTTTACATCAAGCACTTATATATTGGGATGGACAAGTTTTATCATGATCAGATGAGACCATGGATGTGGCCTCCAGATTTGTGTAATGCATATTAAACAACTTACACAGTTTAGTGCTAACGGATTATGAGGCTTTATTTGTTGTTGCAGATCTTGGAAAGAAGGGAATTTTTGGAACAAACACAAAGACTGCTCATTGGGACAGAAAATGTGGGTATGCTTGATACATCAACAAATACAGTTTTACCATGGGATTGTGAAAATTATGATCTGAATGGGTTGTTGGCCTCCTCAACTTCCTCTGAGAATTCGTATCATTGGAATCTCAGCTTTGATTATGGTGGGGAGAACTCCAAAGAGCTACTGAGAAATGCTTATACTGCCGCAAGTATTGATAATCCCTTCCCTTCTTGTCTTAGCGACCAATTGACAGCTGCCACAGAAGCTCAAGTTGTATCATCAGATAGGGCTAGTTTTGATATTTTTTTGAAGCGTAACTCTTCTATGAATAACTTAACTGCTAGAAACCCCTTTTTTGGCACATGGAGTGATGAAGTTTCTTCTTTGGCCTCATCAAGGCAACAATTGGTATATGAAATAAGGGATCCAGATGTTGTGGACATGTTTTCTTCGGAAGCAAATGCAACTTCTTTGTGCAGCATGAACAGCTTGCTTGGACCAAGACGGACATTTGAAGACAAATTAGGAAGTTCACTAGACTACGAGCCTTCTGCTGAATGTAGTAATGTGACAGAAGCTAATTTCCCAGAAAGTTTAAGTGAGGTACATGGTATGTCTAAGAACCTGAAGCAAGTTGAGGTGTCAGAGGACTTGTCTGAGTTGTGCTCAGTGGATGATCTTTGCCAGTGGTTTGCACCTGCTCCAGAGCATAGCATCTGCGGAACAATAAGTGCATTGGATAATTCTGCTTCTCAATCAATAGAATTAAATCCCACTTGTGTTATGGTTGAAAGTTGTGCCTTGAGAGGTATTCCAGCTGTGCATAATTCAGTCACTCCTACAGTCAACTCAGAAACACTAGAAACATCAGCCCTTGTGCATAGTTCTGAAAATAGTTTCTTGGATAGCATGGGACTTGATTTTAGCTGGGGGAATATGATTGCACCAGTGCTGAAAGCTGCTCCCAATGCTGCTTCATCTGAATGCATATCACAGCTAAATAATGGGACACCGAAGGGATTATTCTCAGGGCTTTTGAGTGGGGTAGCAAATTCGAATTCTCGTAATGACTCCAGTTTTGAGAATCAAATATCTATGACCAAAAGACGGAGGGCAGAATATTCACCTGTAGGCTTGTGGATTGATCATAGTCATTGCGTCAATGGTGGGACAGATGTTCCAACACACCATCGAGAGCCAGAGGAACCCACAAAGGCCACCAGGAAGAGGGCTAGGCCAGGGGAGAGTACCCGACCCCGACCAAAAGATCGTCAGCAGATCCAAGACCGTATTAAAGAGCTGAGAGGGATCATCCCCAATGGTGGAAAGGTAAATGTAAGAAGAAGGCCTCTAATCTGTTTTTTGGAGGGGGTTCATTATAAGAGCAACAAAGCATTCTCATTTTAACATTTTTTTCCCCATTCAACCATTGTGATCGTACATTTATTGATAATCTTAACTGCACAATTTTAACAGTGTAGCATTGATTCTTTGTTGGATCGCACCATCAAATACATGCTTTTCTTACAAAGCATCACAAAATATGCAGACAAACTACAAGAACCAAAAAATCCTGAGGTAAGGCAGAAAGGATAAAACATTGTTGGTCTTCATAACTCAGTATGGATATAATTGGATATGTTTGGATTTTGTAGCTTATTGAACAGGCAAATGGTGTAGTTCTAAAGGACAAATGTGTGGGAGATAGCGAAGAAGGTAGTGGAGTTACATGGGCATTTGAAGTTGAAGGTCAAACAATGGTATGCCCAATTATAGTTGAGGACATAGGCCCACCAGGACAAATGCTGATAGAGGTAAGAAATGAGAACAAATGTTTGCATAATATCTGCTATCCTTCAGATTACATTGACATTTCTGTATTGCAGATGCTTTGTGAGGAGCAGGGTTTCCTGCTTGAGATAGCAGAAATAATTCGGGGGTTTGGATTGAATATTTTGAAAGGAAAGATGGAAATTAGGGAGAACAAGTTATGGGCACGATTTATTGTGGAGGTAAACTGGATGGGAGCATCTGATGTGATGGCAATTCTCTCTCTCTCTCTCTCTCTCTCTCTCTCTCCCCTTTTTCCTTTCCTCTCAAATAGCGGTTTACATTGTGCTACAGGCCAACAGAAATGTAACGAGGATAGATGTATTTTGGTCGCTCGTCCGGCTTCTACAAGAAACACAAAGCTCTGGAATGGATTCAGGTGACAAGTCAAGTAATGTTTTTGATGCTGGCATTCCTGCACTGGACAATTACCATATTCCCTTGGCCATGACAGATCTCGTTGGTTGATGAATATCATATGGGGGGGGGGGGGGGAGTTCAGAATTACCTTGAGCATTTCAAGTCTTTCAACTAGCTGCTATGATAGGTGTTCCGGAGCCCACAAGTCGATCAATATGCACATAAATCATAGATTAGGATATACTTTGCCAGAAACGGCAATGCAAGCGATGAGATTTCAGTATGACATGTTAAGCTAACCAATACAAGATTGACTTATTTCCGCTCGCTTTCTTCTTAAATTTGCCTTGTTATCGGGTTCACTAATGTAGTATGACAAGATACATTTATGATTTGAGATCTGTGCTTGGATAAATTGAAATCATTTATCGTTAATTCGGGATTATTTATAATTGAACTTAGAAATGGTACCTAAGTAGTTGTGTAATTTAAGATTGTCATATACATTATTAGTGTGAAGTGATTATCCCTGATCATGGAGTTAGATTTAAGTTGTTATAATTTTCTTTGTGTGTTTCTGTTAAATAAAGCGAGCAATGCAAACCAGAAAGGCATGGGATTGGGAGGGACGATTTATTAATTATTTGAATATAAATAAATGCCCATATGGGAGGAACATTAAGTCTGTCAGACGAAGGGACTTGTAGGCAGGGCAGAGTGATAATATATTATACGGGAAGAAATAGCACTCGTAAACTTTCTTTCTTTCTTTCTTTCTTTCCTTCATCAAACATTAAAATATGCCTGCAAACTGACTGACGACGTGATCACTCTACTTTCAATGGGAACTCCTTTCTGATATGCAAGCAAGCAGGGGAAATAGAGTTTGTTTAATCAGGGAAGTGGAGATTGAATATATATATATATATATATATATATATATATATATATATATAGAGGACTGAATTTATATACTACTGTACATGTAACTGCAAGTGGCTTATTATGAATACACTTTTTTATTTTGCAAAAAAGTCCCTTTTTCCACCAAGAAATAAATAAAAAATTAAAAAAAGTCATAAATCCAAACAGATTGATTTTAATTAAATGAGGTTAAAATAGTGCGTTTAAATTAAATAACTATACAATGTAAAGTATATAGTTTAACTAAATAAATTTTTATTTTTAAAGATACTCGAAATGAAGTAGAGCAATACAAAAATGTATTTGTATTATTGATAAATAATAAAAAAAAAAGTTATTCAATTCTCTTAGCTTTCAAATTAACTATCTCCGATTAATAATAATAATAAAAAAAGTTATCCAATTCCAATCCAACGGCAGTAATGTAATTAGAGGGAGATGACGGTTATAGGACTTTTCTGGACGGTGGATCCGGGATACCCCCCAAATCCTAATACCCAACTAAACCCCGTGGTTAAATATTAATTATTAAATTATCCTCCTGCGGTGTATGGAAAGGAAGTTGAAAGGAGAGAAAACCCCAGCAATTGGAATTGTACTTTCATTCTGGCTGGGAAGGTGCTCTTTTGAATTCGCCTCCGTTTTCGATTCCAAAAGTGACTTAGATTCATTCTCATCGCAATCGATATGGTGGATGCAGCCGATAAATTGGCGTATTTCCAAGCCATCACGGGTCTAGAAGATCCCGACTTGTGCACTGAGATCCTCGCAGCCCATGGCTGGGACCTCGAGCTCGCGATCTCCTCCTTCACCTCCGGTAACTCCAACCCCCCTCACCCACCTACTTCTGCTGCCGCCGACATTGACGCTTCTGCTCTCGGTCGTGTCGATTCCCTCCGTGCCTTGCAACAATCAGAACCCTCTCCTCCTGGCTTGGCTTGGAAGCTCATTAAGTTACCGGTTTCTGTTATTTCTGGTAGTTTAGGCTTAATTTCTGGCGCGATCGGGTTCGGCTTATGGGCCGCCGGTGGCGTGCTTTCCTATTCCCTCGGCATCATAGGGTTGTCCTCCGGTTCAGCTAGGAACGATCAGTCTTCCGCGCGTTTGATTTCCGTTTCGGCAGCGGCATCTGAGGCTATGAATTTTGTGGCAGGATTTGAGAGGGAATATGGCACCACCCGGCCTAATTTTGTGAGTGAGGGCTTTATGGATGCGCTGCAAAGGTCGAGGAATGCCTTCAAACTTCTATTTGTTTACTTGCATTCGCCAGAGCATCCGGATACGCCTTTATTCTGTGAGAGGACTCTCTGCTCGGAGACTTTGGTGGCGTTTGTGAATAACAATTTCGTGTCATGGGGAGGTAGTATTAGGGCTAGTGAAGGGTTTAAGATGAGTAACAGCTTAAAGGCTTCTCGGTTTCCATTTTGTGCCGTAGTCATGGGCGCAACAAATCAGAGGATTGCACTGCTTCAACAGGTATCATCCTTTTCTTAACTAAGTTTTAGTCCCAAAGCACGGACACTTCGCAACCTATTTTTTATTTTATATATGTAGTAGACACACGACGTTTCAAACACTTCAAATTTTATTGGGTTCATGCGTCTTAGGTCCATGTTTCATAAATCCTAGTACGATGGGAGAAATTTAAATTTGTCAATTTTTCCTTACAACAATTCCACAAATATAGTACTATGCCGTGTTGCGTGCTCTTATTAGTTATGAGTCTGCCATTGATTCCCCCTCTCCGCTCTCTTCTCCAGCTTCTTGGTGATTGGAACCTCTGTAAATAGAATGAAAGACTGATATGGCGCTCATCACTTTCTATACTAATACTTTCTCTGGAAAATTGGTGTGTACTGGGCCTATACTTATAAAGTTAAGCCAGTTATTCTTTTTTAGAAAACATATGTGCGAATTTTCAATATAATTAAATTTTATGGATTTTTCCATTTCCTCTACTCTAGCTGCATCTTAGATTTTAATTTATTTAATTTAATCTGTTTCCCATATTGTAATTAGTATGATACCCATAACCATATCGTTTTAAGGTGGTTGTGAAGCTGAACGAAAAGATAACATGAATTCCACTTTGTTTGTTAGAGAGTATTTGATTGCTAGAGCAGTAGTTCACATCAATCACCTTGAGAAATACTTTCTTAGTTCAAATATCTAATCCTTTATCCTATATTAAGGACCGCTGTTGGCTAATTGAAGATGGTCATGAAGTACATGAGAACTTTCATTTGTTCAGTGCTGTGTCATAATGTACACCTTTGGCTCAGAGGAATAGGGCCAAATTTTTTAGAAAATAGGTTTGCAATGAGTGGTTTCTGTGCTGGCTGAGTAGGTATTTGACCCTAATTATATATATATAAAAAAAACAATGTATATGATTTTTCTTACATAATATTGATATTTTTATTGAGAGTGACCCTTAAAAATTTTCCAAGTATGAAATCAAACAAGACAATCATAACCAAATCTAGATGGAGATGGTATCTATGACAGATAGGAAAATAAACAAAAACTAACAGGTTCTGATGTTTACCTTTTATAACCAAACACGAACCAGAAATCAAACCAGGCTGAAACTTCTGATCTAACCAAGTTATATAAATCATTGTCCTAGAACTTTTAGGTGCATATAACTTTGTCATTTATAGCTATTAAGTTTGCTTGGTTCTAATGCCAAATCCTTACAGGATTTTATTTGATAAATGATGAAAATGATTTCAAGAATTATTTTCCTTTTTTTAGATAATTGAAATAGAAAAATGATTTAATTTTAATTCTAAACTGGTTCTGATCTTGAGGTTTGGTTTTGGCTATGTAAGTGATAATGTGTAAATGTGATATACTGAAAACCAATTGGCCTACTGCAAAGGTGCAAGGAGCATTTTTACTTTTCCTTTCCTTTTCAGATCAAGCTTGATAGAGGAAATCTTATCAAGGCTTAATGAAAATTTGCATGTATTAATGGAAGGATGCCATTGGAGTCATAATAAGCGAGAATGAATGTTAGAGTATTAATGTGTTTTCTCTGACACCACTGACCATTGTTGTGAATTGAGTTGAATATTTTGGAGAGACTTCTATTGTAGTCAGCAGTTGTGCTATCAAAGTTGTGGAAAATTGCTTGGGACTGAGTTAGTAATTTGTACTGTTCACTGAGAAATCGAAATAGAACTAGGATTTTGATTGAAAATTTTGAAAGCTTATGACAATTTTAGTTTCAAGGCCTGGCAACAGTGTACGAAGCTGTCCTGCCTTTATGCCCCATTTTCAAGACTACATTTTATTATAAGTGATAATTTATAGGAAACTGTGACTTGTAACTGTAACCTGCAGGATAGATAGAAAGGTCCGATCATTAATTAGTTGTGAAGCAATGGCATGGCTTTTTTCTGGCGTGTTGTGTTGCAGTATCCAAGGTACTTCCAACATGGACTCACTTGTGATGCACATATGACAAGTATTGGGCATGTGTTCATACATGTCCAATTAAAAAATTATTTTTTATGGCTTCAACATGGTATTGACACAGATTGACACGACTAAGCTTTCTTGACGTGGCCTTGAGTTAAACATCTGGAAATGTTAGCATTTAATTGGAAAAGAAATTGAGTAGAAAAATAAATGAAGGGTTTGATTGTATGTAATAATATTTAATTAGGAACTATGAAGCACGGACACTTCATTTTAAGGCGTGTCGACGTGTCGGATACTCTACGGACACCGACACTGTTCAGACACTCTTAGGACACGTGTCCGACGCGTGTCCCGTGTTCAACTTTTTTAAAAAAAAATTAAAAAAAAAAAACTCGTGTCGGACACATTTTTGAACGTGTCCGACACTTATTTCGAATATTTTATGCATAAATCCTCCATCCCCTTTAGATTTTTATTTGAAGTTAGAATCCAACACCAATGATTGCAACTTGTATCTTAGTCATTGTAACATATCTTCCATTGAAGTTGGGTATCTATCATCTATCGTAACTTGCATTCCAGTCATCGCATTTTTATTGCTTGTTTTTGTTGACCATTGAGAATAAGTTCCTCTATTTTCTCTTATTGGGTTTGTCTATGTGTGTGTGGCCATGTGCATATTCCTTTTCAACAAGTTTTCGAAGTTTGTTTTTTTATGCAAACATATATACCTATTCAAAAATTTGCTTTTGGGGTTCAATCTTTCTATGAAGGAAAAGAAAGTCAAATTCTTCTACTTTTTGTGTTGTCTCTTAATGTCTTATATAAATGCAGTGATAAAGAACTGAGGTAGTTTTTATTGGTGAGGGAGTTGAATTATAATAATGCACATATTATTCTTTTTGAAATTACTTTTGTTCTTTGTTATTGCTGTATGTACACATAACTTTTGTATTCTTTGTTAATTTTTGTTGTTGTTGATGTTAAAATTTTATCGGTTGCAAATATATCTTTGTATAAATTAGAATTAGAAATTTTTTTTCAGAAACGAAGGGAATGAAAATAATAGCGATGATGAAGAATATATTGAAAAAGAATGAATGTTTATTGTATTATAAATTTATGATAATTTTTTTGAGACTAAGTTGTGAAATGAGTTGTAACTTAATAATATTTTCTGGCTCTATATATATATATATAAATTTTTTTTTATTCATGTGTTTTTAACGTGTCGTGTCCTATTTTTTTTTTAAATTTACGTGTCACGTGTTCGTATCCGTGTCGTGTCCCGTATCCGTGTCTGTGTCCGTATCCGTGCTTCATAGATTAGGAAACATGTATTATTTGGAGTTATTCATATTGCATAATTAAAGTTAGAAACATAGTTAGAATTGAAAAACAAAATTGAACTGTTTGTGTGTGTGTGTGTGTGTGTGTGTGTGTGTGATGTGTCCTTACAGCAAGTTCTCAGTTTATTGCTGTCTTCACAAAATACATTGCATGTGTTTAGCTCTTTGCCAGGTGGGCTTGGAGGTCATAATAGTTTTGCTGCTTTAGTGTTCTCTAAGTTGCTTAATTTGGTCCTTTGTCAGTTGAGAAGAATTTTGTTCTCGTTGATTGCTATGGATTGCCTGGGGTTGTCACTTTGAAATTTTCTAGTGAGGGAGATTTTGATCCATTGTGTCAAATAGCTATACTACAATTGCCTTCAATAAAACTGTATATTCCATTGTATCACTACATTTTTATAGAGTTGCCGAGCGTTCATGTTATTGGGTTCAAAATCTGTATTGTCTTATTAAAATCATGTGTCAAGTGTGTTGTACTTAATAAATTATTCTTGATCAAGATGATTTTGGGTCATTCAATCTTTTCTATGTTCTCCAGGTTGAAGGTCCGAAATCCCCTGAGGAGATGCTTATGATACTGCAAAGAGTGCTTGAAGAAAGTTCCCCAGTTCTTGTTGCAGCAAGGCTTGATGCAGAAGAAAGACAAAATAATATGCGGTTAAGGGAGGAGCAAGATGCTGCTTACAGAGCTGCACTTGAAGCTGATCAAGTATGCCGCTTGTAGAGTTGGGTCTTATGTTTTTCCCATTTTTCTGGTCTCTACAGCTTGGCATGTCCTTGTTTCCTTTTCTCCCTTGCAGAGAGGCCTTTATTTTGAAAGAATGGCACTATTATTGTTGCAGTAGTTTAATGTTAATTGTATGTATATCCAGGCTAGGGAACGGCAGAGGAGAGAAGAACAAGAACGTCTTGAAAGGGAGGCTGCTGAAGCTGAGAGGCTGCGCAAGGAGGAAGAGGAGGCTCGAGAAAGAGCAGCAAGAGAAGCTGAAGAGAAGCAGGCTGCATTAGCTAAAATGCGTCAGGAAAAAGCTCTGTCGCTTGGTGAAGAACCTGAGAAAGGACCTAATGTTACACGGGTAATGTGTATTAAAATCGAGCTAAAATTTTATTTCTATTTGCTACCTTTATTATATTTATGCTATCTTTCATTAGTTCAGATATCTGCACAGCATGTTTGGTTTTACTGCAATGCTGTATCTTTACTTTAATGCATATGATTTTGAATTGCCTTACAATCCCTTTTCAGTTTCTTACTTTTTTTTGGAAAAAGTTCTCTATTTCATTGTAATATGGGTTGTGCTTGTTGTTAATATTTTTTAAAATCAAAATTAGGTTTTGGTTCGGTTTCCAAATGGCGAACGCAAGGAAAGGAGGTTCAACTGCACAGTGACAATCCAGTCTTTGTATGATTATGTTGACTCATTGGGTTGTTTAGAAGCTGAGAGTTACAGTCTGGTCTCCAATTTTCCTCGGGTTGTTTATGGACAAGAAAAGTTTACACTGTCATTGAAGGAAGCAGGATTACATCCACAGGCCAGCCTGTTTGTGGAGCTCAATTCATGAGAGGAAAACTAGACAAATAATCTGAAGAATACTTGAAGATGGAGCCTAGAAATAGGGGATTCTCTGGCTCCGGTGTTTCATTTTTATGTTTAAAAATTCAACTTGAGTAGAACTTATCACATGAGATAAAATAGATTGTTGTTGCCTCCATGTATTTCTCATTTAATCAAGCATATAGCCTTACATGAAGATGATTGAATTTAGAATAATCATATATTTGACCATTCAATTATGGCGATGTGAGAATTGAGAGCTTCCCTTGGTTGCTTCTCTGTATATTGTGTGTTTTTCAGAATATTAGATGTTGAGGTTGTTAGTGATAATATCCACGTGACCGTATTGATTGATGCAGCGGACAGTTAAGGTGTTGTCTTTCACTCCATTGTCTACTCAGTTCAGTGTTATGTTTGATCCACTCAGGATGCCATGTCCTTTTCAGCCTCTCGTCTTTCGCAAAAACTTCAAAATCAGTTTGCCAGGAGGTTGTACTTTTTTTATTATTAATTTTAGGGACAGCGCAGGTTGTATTTGTACCTTGCCGACCTTCTTCTGAGGATTGGGACCTTGGAGGTTGTTTTATTATAATGTTTTCTCATGTTTTTGTTAGCGCTTAAGCCAAGCTTACAGCCAATAAATGTCACAATATTTGTATATGTGGCTCTACATTTTTTTTTATTGGTACGAGAACTTAAAAAAGTTATAAATGTGATAGAAAAATAATTTATCCAAAATTAGTCTCTTAATAATTAGCGTTAATAATTTATTATTTTAATATTTAAATTTTACATTATATAATTGTTCTTAATATTTTTAATAAAAATAGAATAATATAAGAAAGTAAAAGTGTCTAGAAGTCATATCTTATCCTTACCAATCTTTTTCTCGTATAATCTCCATATATAATTAGTTGTGAATGAGGCCAGATAATACTCATATGGTTTAATCTCCTATCTCAAATTATTTTTCCTTACTTCATTTTCTTTTTTGGTACACATATCTTTGTCTGATAACATTTTTTTTTTTCATTTTTTATGTTAAAAATTTGAAAATAAGCAATAAATTTTCTTTTGGTGATTATTAAAATTTAAAAATAAATTACCTTTTTTTTCTTCTATTAATACTTTTATGACACAATTTTTTATTATAAAAATATACATAAAATTATATTAAAACAAAAATAAAATATATTTTTAAATAATACATTTGTTACATTGTTTCTTTTTTATTTAAAAAATATTTTTTTTAAAATAAGGGCAAAATATTCTTTTTTTTACTAATTAATAAATGTATTAATAAAAAAAAAGAATATTTTATTTTATATTTTTAATTTTTAAAAAATTATATATTTTTAAAATAGTAATAATAATAATATCAATTAAAAAAGAATAATTTACTCAGTAATTTAATACTGAGAAAAAACAAAAGGCACCTAGAGAAACGTGAATCACCGCGCGATAATTCGAGGACTAGGAAGTTTTCGTTTAGTTATAATTTATAATTGCTTCTTTTTTCTTTGTGTTGAAAACTTGGAAGTTATCATGGCTTTTTATCATCCGCTTTTTTTGGATAAACTCAGCGTAGGCGGTTCAATAGTTCATGAATTCTTCCTTGCCTAAACGACGATGAGTATATAAACGTAGGGTACATCCAGTTCTCCCATGCCTGCCGTCTGATATCATTGCTGTTGTGTTTTCTCTGATCTCTTTCTCCAGCTCATGGTCGCGAGGGTTTGTGTGGATATTCTAATTTCACCACAGAATTTTGATTTCGCCAAAGAGAAGATGCGGATAGAGATATGGGCGAACCTTGGATTGGTATAAGGATGTACAGTTTCTTGCACAATCAATATTTTGGCATGGATTTTGAATATTCGGGTTTGTGGTTCGTCGGGTGCCGATTCCACTTTCAATCGGCATTCGATTCCTATTCAGTGGCTTGTGAGGCATTTTCTGAACAACAACGTCGTCTTCCTCAGATTCGGGTTTCGATCAAAATCGAATTGCTTTGATAGGGTTTGCGCATTTTTCTCGCGAGCAATAGAATCACCTCTTCTCTTCTTCCTAGGATTTGGTTGTCATTTTGAATCTGTGATCGCTATGGATTCCGGCACTAGTCTGTTTGTTGGCAAGTTCGAGACCGAGGATGTTGATGTTGTCGAGAAAGATCCAATCGGACGATATATTCGGGTATGTATGATTTGCCTCTCTAGCTTTATACGTTACTTTTTCTCTGACACTGAACACTAATTTAAAACATTTCTAGGTCGGCATAATCTCGAGATATATACTTACTGGTGTATGACTGTTGCTTCCGTTCGCCTTTTGTGGCTATTATTACTTCTTTTTTAAAAACAGAACTTTATCAACTAAAATGTCAAGCCTTCTTGATAGTAACATGCTTGATGAAAATTCGAGCTTCTTCACACATATTCTTTATTAAAGAAGAGTGTAGGACAATTTTAATTTTACTTGCTCAGTTTGCGGCACCCGTTTTAGTTTTCTTGCCATTATTAACTCCGTTGGTTAAAATAATACTATAGATGTCGAGTGTCGGTCACGGATTATATAATTGTGTCTGAGTCAGTGATTCCATAGTGCTAACTTTTTCTCCCCGTGATTTATGTTTGTCCTAGTGGATTTACTGATATATTTTTCATTTCTGTGGTGCCTATATCTTCAGTATGATGATATGTTGGGGAAAGGAGCATTCAAGATTGTGTACGACTCTGAGACTTATCTTCTTTTAATGTTCAAGTTTGTTATCAAAATAGTTAGATATTAAAGTTAGCAACGTTTTAAAGTGAAGGACCTTCCTTAACCTCAAATCCACTCTCTATTTATTATGTTATTATAGATATAAGGCATTTGATGAAGTTGATGGGACTGAAGTTGCCTGGAACCAAGTGAATATTGAGGATGTTATGCTGTCACCGCTGCAATTGGAAAGATTATATTCTGAGGTGCATCTCCTAAAGTCATTGAAACATGGGAACATCATCAAGTTCTATAATTCTTGGGTGGATGATACAAGCAAGACTATCAACATTATAACTGAGTTATTCACCTCTGGGAGTTTGAGGAAGTAAGTTTATTGACATTTTTTCCAGCTTTGCTTGGCTTTAGTATTTATTAATATTGTTATTGGTTATAATGGATTAGATATCGAAAGATGCATAAGAATGTTGATATGAAGGCCATCAAGAACTGGGCAAGGCAAATTCTTCGAGGTCTATGCTATTTGCATGGTCACAATCCACCTATAGTCCATAGAGATTTGAAATGTGATAATATTTTTATTAATGGTAATAATGGAGAAGTTAAGATTGGAGATCTTGGATTGGCTATTGTCATGCAGCAGCCTACTGCCCGAAGTGTTATTGGTAATATGCTTTAGTTTTTCCTGAGGTTGAGTCTTTTGACTGGATTAAACCCTTTTGATTGAAAATTTGATACTGATGCTTCTTTTAAATGTCACTGGGTGCAGGAACACCGGAGTTTATGGCCCCAGAGCTTTATGAAGAAGAATACAATGAACTTGTTGACATATATTCTTTTGGCTTGTGTATGTTAGAAATGATCACTTGTGAGTACCCATATAGTGAATGTAAAAATCCGGCACAGATATATAAGAAAGTTACCTCTGTAAGTCAACTGTCAATGGAGCTGATTAAATCTTTCATCATGTTCTTTTTTTTTTGTGTTTATTTATTTAGATTTCTTTTGTTTTCTATTGAACTCATAAATTTCTCACTTTCAGGGCATCAAGCCTGCTTCCCTTGCTAAAGTGAATGATCCCCAAGTGAAGCAATTCATAGAGAAGTGTTTGGTTCCAGCATCTCTGAGACTGCCCGCATCTGAGCTATTGAAGGATCCATTCCTTGCCACTGACAATGTAAAGGAGATTAATCATGATATACTGCAGTTGCCTAATCCTACAACCAAATTGGTGACTCCACCAATATCTGAGCCTCGTCCCATGGAGACAAACCCACACTTCAAGGATGTTTTGCCTGGCTTGTGTGTGGAAGTTGTTGAAGAAACTTATCAAGTCTCAACATTAAACATCCTGAGGATGACTGAGATGAATGAATTCAGGTTAAGAGGGGAGAAAAATGCTGCAGATAGTACAATTTCACTAACTCTGCGCATTGCTGATGCAAATGGTAAGTGATATTCATCTTTTTCCCCTCCATACTCGGTGCTAAATGTTTTTTGTATTTGGTAGGTCGTGCAAGGAATATCCACTTTCCATTCTATCTTGATTCTGATACGGCAATTTCAATTGCTGAGGAGATGGTAGAACATCTAGATCTCACTAATGAGGATGTGGCTGTCATTGCTGAGCTAATACGCAACATGATTGTGAAGCTCGTACCCAACTGGATAGCATCACATCAGTATTTATCATCCGGAGCAGATCATTTATGCAGGCATTCTCCTGTAGTTCAGGATGTTGGAACATCTTTCAGGTGCCATATTGACGAGGATATTGTTCACTCGCAGCTTGTTGATGAGGAAGATCAAGAGAAACATGAATCAGTTATGTCAGTTATTTCAGCAGAGGAGGGGATTACAATCGCCTCAGATGCTATAAGCTTAGAACCTGATTATTTTATTTTTGGTGAATGCTGTGAGGGCTCCAACGGCAACAGCTTCATTTCAGATGTCAGGTTATATGATCAAGATGGACGTAAGAGTGAAGCTAATGGTGGGGGATCTGTTAACATGAATGATTCGGAGAGGAACTCAGATAACAATGAATCAGAGAGGAACTCAGTTAACAATGAATCAGAGAAGAACTCAGATGTCTCCTTTATTGATTCATGTAGCAATGTTTCCAAAAACATTGACATGTCAAGCATCTATTCTCTTTCTCTCGCTGATAAAGATCAATCTGATGAGCTGCAGCTGGAGCTTGATGCAATAGAAATACAGTATTGCCAATGCTTTCTTGAGCTTGTAAAGATGAGGGAGGAAGCTATAGAAAACGCAAAAAGGAAATGGATAACAAGCAAGTAAATATCAGCAATATGATGGATTAGGATGACTTTCTATGGTTGCATTTCTTTTTATTTTCTCGAGATTTTTTTTTACGTCAATTGATCTGGTTCCTTGTAGCCATAACTTGCTTCCCCCCCTCCCCCCCCCCCCCCCCCCCCCCCCCGGGGTGGGGGTGGCGCTCTTCTTTTAAAACCTTACTTGCCAACTGATATTTTTTATATGAAGAATGTACCCTGGCCGCGGTTATTCAGCGATTTTCGTCGGCTTCTTGGAAAGGATGAGGCCGTTCTGTATAGATCAACTTTGTAGTTGGGGATCAGTTAGAATATTTGAGCCTTTATAAGTTACAAATTAATGACAAAAACAAATCCGTTGACGGAACAAAGACCAGAAGCACAAATTCAATAACTTTATTTTAATTTTTGTTTGGCCAAAAAAAAAAAAATTCAGTTGTCTCCTCTGCCCTGGAAGAAATCCAGCAAGCCAATGACTCCGGTAGATTGAAATGAGGCTGTAATATGTTCATGTGATTTAACCGAAGCCGTTATTTATGACGCTCACGAGCTCTCCCAAGTTTCAAACATGAACCTGTAAATGTCCAAATGGCTGGTATACTGCACGATATTACCATTCAATGCACACAAAGAAACCCGCCTCAGTAGCTTGATCAATTTAATTTGGTAGATAAAATCACTGACTTTATGCCCTTAATTTCAGAGCAATAATTGGAAGCTTTCCAACGGTATCATTGTTTTTTAAATGTGGAAAAAAAAGTGCAAATTTTCAGGATGTTTCAAAATCAGAAAATTGTGACTCTTCATTGATTTATCAGATAAATAACAGAATTTTCTGAAAATCATTGGTTTAGGGTTTCACAGAAGCTAAGAGGCACATAACAAAGGATGTACCAGGAAACCATCTCCATTTCATGCGGAGGGTTGCATTTTAGCATAATCTGATCTCTTTTTATGATTTAATACAAGAGTATACAAAAGAATGAACGAAGAAAGAACAACATTTGAATTTCTTCAAATGCTCAAATTCCTGCCCAGATTGAACAAGTAATCGCACCTACACCAAAAAGCCACATTTGCATGCTTTTAGAAGAAACACCTTTGGTTATGACCAGTTTTCCCTGACTATTTTTGACTTCTCAAGTATGTACTTCCCTTCCTTATACTTCTGTGTTTCCTCATAGGCCCGTTCATACTTCCAACCAAGCACTTCACGGCAGTCACAACAGTAGACATCAGCAACTGTGTGGAGGCCAGTCATGAGCTGCCTGTCTTCTGTTGGCCCTACCATAACGTTCATCGCATGGGAGAACAAAAAGGCTCTACCATTTCTTCCCTGAAAATGAGTTGGATGAGGAATCTTCATTCTTGAAGTGTTGTTACAAAAACATCTTGCCTCAAGATGTTGCATCAAACATCTTTGAATGAAAATAATCAATCCCAAAAGATTAAGTATGCTTGTGAAGGCAATTCAGCATATCTCGGTGCTTAATTAAGTATTGTAAAACCACAGAAAAGAGTGTAGTTCAGCAATTAAAACAAACAGTTTAAACCAAACTCAAATTCTTAGATTCTATAATAGATTGATGATTGGGAAGAAAAGCTACTAGTAGCCTGTAGATGAATTTGAAGATTATGAAGCACAAAAGCTCAATCCGATTAAACTTGAAATTGAGAGTTCACCTGAAAAGCTTTTGAAATAACATCATCATGAAGGGCAACATGGTTTCGACAATTACAGCAACTGTACAACCTTGGTCCAATCAGCTCTGCCATTGACCCGATTTGATTTACCCTAAATCAAGATCTTTAGTCCAACGAAATGTCATTCAGCACAATTAAAAGTAATAGAAGAATGTTAATTAACTAATTGCAATGGAAAAGAAAGAATCAAATGGCTACCACATCTATCAACATATTATCCAATTTTCTGGATTTTCTGCTGATCTTAGATGGAGTACCTGTTCTTTGATAAACAACCTGAAAAGATCAGATTTCAGGGCAAGGTGATGGTCACAGTCACAGCCGTAGATGATAATGATTAATAAATAATATCATGGAAATAGATTGACAGAGATGGAGTTGCAGTGTGGGTCTAACCAGAAACATGAATACTTAAGATCACACATATTGCAGGTAAAGAAGGAAGTAAACCCCAGCATGCGTGGATCAATAGAATAATACACAAAATCACACATATGGATATACGAACACCTAATCCGCTATAAATTTTGAACTTTATGCTTGAAGATTTTGAATAGGGCATAAATTTAATCAACTGCTCATATCACTGAACAAAAAGTGATTTCATTCAATTACGATTTACAAAGCTAAAAATTAAAAAAGGCAGTAGAAGTAGCAAAGTACCTACACGCTTTCCCATGGTAGGTGACTGAAGACGGCTCTTTTGGAAGGGCAGTGATTGAGAAAGTTTTAGGGTTGTTCGCAGACTGAATTATGTCCAAATTCAGACGAAGATGATCTGGTAGGTTCTCTTTATGAGAAGATGACAACTTTAACACCTCTCTCAGAATCAGATCAGATAACAATTTTTGATAACATAAAGAAAAAGAAAAAGAATCTACAAAATGCTTAACAGATCAGGTTACAAGTTATATATAAGTAAAATTGTGTCAAGGAGTATTGCATACAATGATACAAGTTTTCAAGTGGTAAGTAAATTTAAATTCAACAATTAAAGAGTTTCCATAGCGTCAATGGTTTGAACTCCCAGAATAATACTTGTGGAGAGGGACAATCTCGATATTTTCAACAAAATTAATTTTATATTCAAAGAATATAAGGATACTTGTGCTTTTCACTCAGTGAGGATCGAAGCATGCTTTGATTTTGAAACTAGCCCCTCACCTTAAATTTTCTATTCACAGAAAAATATTGTGTGAAGGGTATGGGTTTTTGTTTTGTTTGGACATAATCCTTCAAAACTACAAAGTATTTGTAAAAAACTAAAAATTATACTAACACCTTCTCTAGTTTCAAATTAAAACAAGAACCTTCCTTAAAATTTATAAAATCTACACTCATGCTCCCTAAAGTTTAAGAAAATAAACTAACCTCTCTTATTTTAAGCTTTGTAAATATTTAATTTGACCTTTTAATCACTGTATTAAATTAGGTTATTTATGAGTTTTAAAGAAGAAAAATTCATAAAATATAAGTTTTATTAACAAATTTGTGAGTAGACAAAAATTTCCCTATATTTCGAAATTAAAAAAAAATATGAGTTTAATTTTCACAAATTTTAAAAGAAGTGAATATAATTGACTCTATTATTATTAAATATATGTGATTAAGCACCCAGAAGTGGCTTTTGGGCTTTCAAATTCTTTTTCATTAGCGTATTTGTGATCTAGAAATCCAAAAAATTTGGGCTTGAATCTGCCTCACAAGTATGATACACACTAAATGAGGCCCAAGCAAAATCACAAGGCCAAAATGGTATGGTATGTTTCAAAACAAGGTGCTTTCTATTCCATGTTTTTCTATCAGTCTAGTAAAAATTGTGCCAAGGTCATATGTGGGTTTGATAAACTTTACTTAACCCAAATTAATTTATATAAACCTATACCATACGTTTGGCATTATATGACTTAAATGACCGTACTTAAGAAGAGATAAAGTAGTCGAAGCCTATAATAATAAGCTTCTCCATAATAGTAATGAAATGGATTATGAATTTACAACTTTCCCGTTATTATTGGACATTGGTGTGAGAAAGTGTCATCATAGGCAAACACATTATTTTAGTGTAAATGTACATATCCAATTTTTTTATTATTTAATTTCATGTTAATACCCTCTCTACCTACCTAATATCAATTCCCATCCTAACACTGCAAACTATACAGTTGTGTATATCTATTCATCCAAGTTATGTTGTCATTAATTCAATGCATTAAGTTGTCATTATGATTGATCAATGATACAAATTAATTGTAGCTTAAAAAAAACTCTAACACCAGGGAAAACAAAGTTCTGTATTAAAGTCCTCATCATTCATGCAATAATTAATAAGTAATTAATTTGACTATACAAGTATCTCGATTGTTTAAAGATAGGTGGTTTCAATATTGGGTGCATAACTTTGAATGAAAATATTTAGATTTTAGTTTATTTAATTTAAATAATGTCAAAAAAAGGTGTTCCAAAGTTTTTTCCACAATCCACATATTGAAAGAGAGAAGTATAGACCATGAGAATGCAAGAATGAAAACTACACACCATGCAAGGCTGAGAAATTCATATGCTGAATGCATTTAATGAGTTTCAAATTCTTTAAAAAGAAAAAGAAGAAGAATGTAATGCAGCAATTGTGATTATCGCTTCCGTTGTAAAACTAGTAGGCTATCAGTGTCAATCTAAATGGTCAAAAGATATGATTGCGACAAAGAAGGCATTGCAAAAAGTAAACCCTGACATAAGCCATCTTAGACTGGGTTTTTTTTTGTCATCTAGAGTTGACCAAGGTTGCTTTGATTTATTCCTTTTAATAAAAAGTTCATAAACACTAAACAGTGGCACAGTGCATCGGCTTGCACTGGATTCTGCACAAGACATAACTTGACTCTAAGCATCTTCCCCTTTTTGTTTATTTAGAATACGTCGGAATGAGAATTGAGGCTTAAGGAATAAAGACTTGGTCCATTTTGTTCATAGCGCTTTACTCTGTGCAATGTCAACTGCTAATACCAAGGGTATATGAAGCCCGATGGCCCCTCACATCTTGTACGTTGGTTTCTGCAAAATCCTATTTCCCCTAAATCTGTTCTACAGAGCTACAACTTCCTATATGCAAACATCGTATAAGCAAGAGAAGATATTCACACAATCTAGAATATCAAATTGTACAAGAACAGAGGTTTCAAAAGCCAAGCATTGGAAAGCTCCAGATCCAGACAGATATAAAATCAATACAGATTCATCCCTCAACAAAGAAAGGTTAGGGTGTACCTGGGGAATTATTGCTCGAAATTGCTACGGGGAAGTGCTTACAGGTGACTCAAAGCATGGTTCTGCGAATTCAGCCTTGGATGGTGAAGTGGTGGCGATGAGGGAAGCTCGCCTTTTGGCCCACAATTTTGGAATTGCAGGATGTAGATTATGAATCGGACAGCAAAATCCTCGTAGATGCATGCAATGGGGAGACAGTTAGTTGGAACCTCGAATTCTTCATTAAAGACTTTCAAAGATAAAGAGAAAATTTCGGGAGAACCCAGTACCAGTGGGTGCCGAGAGAGTGTAACAAAGCAGCTCACTTGGTAGCAAAATTAGCCTAAGGGGGAAGTTTGCCGGCGAGATGAACGTCGAAACGTCCACTGGAGTTAAAGATGGCTATCGAGATGGCTGATAAATTTTGTCAGTGGCTTTTGGAGTGTTCGGGAGTGTGTTGCTCTTGAGCTGGGCTGGGTGTGTGGTTCTTGTCGTTATATATATATATATATATATATATATGTTTTTGGGAACTGGCGGTTTGTGGTTCTTCTATGTTGTAGTCCGATTGTTTTGGGCCTTTTGGCCTGTGTTGATGTTATGTCTATCATCCCCAAAAAGAAAAAAAAAAAAAAGTAAAATTGTTTGATTTATTTTCATCTCATTTTTCAAATCGAAATGGAAGGCTTAAATAGGATCATAAACACTTGTTCCCAACTCAGCTGGGTGAACGCAGTGGTTCAGCACTTTATCCTTTAAACAAATAGGTTAGAATTTGATTTCCAATTCTTGTGAACGAAGAGCACTCCTAAACTAATTTTTTACCACTTTGTGTACTAACAGTTGAAAAGAAAGATTAGTTTCACGTTTTTTAACTGTAAAAGTACTTTGATCGAATACTAAAAATAAATACGTCCCAAAAAAAAAAGATTATTTTTTTAAATAAAATAAAAATTATATTTATACACAATAAAAAATACATTAAATATTAAAAATTAATAAATAAAAATAAAAATAAAATAAACAAATCATACAATTTTTAAAATTAAAATATAAAAATTTAATATTATAACTAAAAAATAAAAAAAATTTAAATTATAATCTATAAAATATTATATTTAAAAAAATATAGATATATAATTAATATAATATAAAAAATATTTTTACATTTTTTCTATTTTATTATAAATTTAATTTTTTTATTCAAAGTGGCATATTTAAGTTTAATACTATAAATTTAGGATATATATATATAATTTTGAAGTTTTAAAATTTTTTATACAAAAAGAGAAAATATCTTTTTAAAATAAAATAAAATTAAAGAGAAAAAAAGTCTTATATACATAAAACAATAGATAAAAACGAGGGAGAAGCAACCCCTCCCAAAACAAACCAAATACAAATTATTCTTATCTCTTTAAAAGCGATTAATTGGTTTGGCATGGCAGGTCGGTTGGACGAGGCTCATCAACATAACATGCCGCGTGCGGATTGCCCCGTTTTAACCCTAAAACCCCCGTTCACCCCCCGTAAATAGTATACTGATTGTTACACAGAGAAGAACCTTCGTATGCTGGAAGCCATGGAGACGCAATCAGGTGGCGGCGAAGATACCATAGCCAGCATCAAAGACATACGGCAGCAGCTGCAAGCTCGCATAGAGTCCCAACACAAAACCCATCTGGAGCTGCTTGCTTCTATACAAGCCATAATCCCTAATATTGTCTCCTCCCTCGATCTCTCTCTCAAGGTCGTCTCTTCTTTCAATGATCGTCCTTTTGCTCCCACCCCTTCTCTACCTCACCCTCTCCCTCTCCCTAAATTCAATCCCAAAACGTCTATCCAACTTACTCAGCCTTTGAATGAGGATGCCCGCACTGACCGCTCCGTCGACGCCCACCCCACAATTCCCAACAATCAAACTCAGATCGCAACTCCGCTAGCGCTGGTTCGATCAATGGTCGCCATTTGTCTGTTAGGGCGGCTACCCTTTTCGCCGATTGATTCTTCCACATTATTGAGGAAATTGGAGAATGATCAGACGGTAACGCCGTCCGAGAAGGCTGCTCTTCAGGAGCTAGGAGGGGATTCAGGGGCGACACTTGCTGTAGAGCTGGCCTTGAGGTCGATGGCAGAGGATAGTGGTTGCGTAGAACTGGAGGAGTTTGTGGTGAGTGGCAAGTCCAGGATCATGGTTTTAAATATAGACCGAACTCGACTTGTGAGAGAATTGGAGGGAAGCGCCCAGTATCATCAACTTGATTCAAGTTCTGGTGACGGTAATGCTGATCAAAGTCAAGGTCAGCAAATCGCTACCAGTGGCGCTGATGTGAATGTTAAATTGTTTGGAATGGGTGGGCCAGTCCCGAGGTCAAGGCCCGATATGTGGATGCCACCTGGGGACCCCCATATATCTGGATTGTCGCCGATATTTCCTGGGGGTGGACCGCCGGCTTCAATGATGGGACCAAGAGGAGCACCCAGAGTAATGAGTATGATGGGGATGCCTAGAGGGATAGGTATTCCTACAATGCATAGACCCCCATTGGCTCCAAATGCTTCAGCGACCGGGACTAATGCAATGCCGCAAAAGCCAAGAACTGATGAGGATGATATGAAGGACCTTGAGGCCTTATTGAATAAGAAATCATTTAGGGAGGTGCAAAAATCTAAAACTGGTGAGGAGCTTTTGGACTTAATTCACCGGCCAACTGCAAAGGAAACTGCTGTAGCTGCAAAGGTTCGTGAAATTTACTACCTACTCGAATGGTATGGTATGTTTTGCTATGCATTTCCATCTTTTGAAGAGTACTAGACTGCTAAATTAAGTGCTGGCTGCCGCTTTAAAGTCTTTTTACCTTGACACTCTGAGTTGCCTCTTAGGGAATGCTCCATTCCTGAAGTCATGTTCCACTTAGTGGCAGATATCACATCTGAAATCCCAAGGAGGCAAGTTCAGGCGCCTTTAAAGTATATACACGATTAAATGAATTAAAGAAAGAAAAAGCCTGATCTCTCTACCTTACGCTAGTTATAAGCTTTCAGTGCACGCAAGCATTGTTTACATTTGATTATTTTATTTCAGCTAATTATGTTTGTTTACTATGTCTTGTTTCAGTTCAAAACAAAAGGTGGTTCTCAGCTGAAGGTTTACTGTTCATCCCTGACAAAAGAGGATTGCCGACGTCAATCTGGTTCATTTATAGCATGTGATAAGGTTTATTAACAACCCGAATATGATAACCAGTTATTAATGCATTTTTTAAATAAGGCATCATGTTAAAATATTGAATGCATTAACTCCCTTGTAGCTTCTAAAAGTAGCTCTCTTAATATAATGCTTTACATAGTGAAATGGAGGATAAGAAACAAAGAGCAGTTGAATTAGAAATGTATAATCAAGTGCTGAATCTCATTTTTTCACACAATTTAGCCAAAAGTAATTCCTTGAATCTGATGTAAATGTTATTTGTCTTTCCTTCTTGTTTTACATGCATAGACTCATTTTTTATTAAAAATTCTCCTTCAAAGTTACTTTTCATTTGTTTCCCAACAATTCAGTGAATTCAATTCGTTTTTAAAGCAGCTGTAGAGATGCTTCTTCTGGTCAGCATGACCTTGATGAATGATTTTTTCTTAGTGAAGTTCATAGCCACAACAAATGGATTTCTGATTCAAGGATCACCTAAATTTTTCCATGGTTTTAATTGGTTCTTCCTGCCAAGCGAAAGGCATGCATTGTTTGGCCGGTTTGTGTAATTGCAAAATTTATCAGAGGCACAACGTGCATAATTATTATTAAATCAACTCTATCGCCATCTTTATGTAGAAAATAGGTGTCTATTAAATACATAAATTGTTCTTTGCATTTTTTTTTTACAGGAAAAGGGGAATTTGATCATAATCTCTCTGAAATTCAACTTAGTCATTTATGCAAGGAAAAGTGATTGATTTTGTTATTTTATTTTCCCTCTTTGTTAAAATAGTATCTTTATCAATATGTCCTTCTGCCTATGTGAACTCATATAACCATTGACTTTTTTATATAGTCATGAATTATTACTAAATTTTTTAAAAAATATATAATAACTATTATAAAGCTGTACTGTAAATCAGCATTATTTAAATTTACTGAATTATTCCAAATAAACATTCTATGAAAAAGAAAATCTTACCCTGGAAAACTTAATATAACAAACAAAATTGTTTACATTTTATCCAATACTGATAATGATAACTTATCACTTACAACTTTATCTTAGGTTATGTTATGATCAAAGGATTATTAGTGCTTAGGTGCTTGTTTGGCTGTGTCGTTGCAGTCTGAAGTGATTTTGGTATTTCAAATGGTGTTTAGCCAATGATAAAAAAACCCCTTTTATGTGGCAGTAAAATCTATTTTTCAGTTGTGAAAGAGAAGCATGTTAGAGCTTCTGGTGACAGTAGAACCTGACTAGTAGGCTTTTTCATACACACTGACTCTTGCAAAAGCAATTTATGCAGCAGCATTCTGACAATAACAAGAATTTCATAGCAAGGCCAAATGGGCATTAAGTCCACAAGCAATGCTTGTTTCAAATATGGCTGGTATATTGTAAATAAGGCTAACATGCTCATCCTAGGTCAGCTCTTTTATGTTTGAGACAGACAATGCATTCGCTGGTGAAATAAGGAATCTACTTTTACATAATTATCCCCTGCCAACTGAAAAGAAAAAGGGGGAAAAAAAGAAAGAAAGAAAGGAAAATCAGTTATTGGGACTTACATGGATTCCTTAAGAAAGGAAGAATTAGCTAGCCGATTTACATGGATTCCTTAAGTGGAACAGAAATAACAGCTGATGCGTTGAAGGTTAAGTATTTCTAACCATTTAACCAGAAGTGGGTATATTTGTTAATTTTACGAGTAACATATTAACAAAGATGCTCATTGTTCTTCCTCCTTTTGTCCAGAGCAGTTGCCCGAGTTTACTTTAACATGACAATAAAGTTATTAAATTCCATGTTGGTGCCACTTAATTGTGCTTTAAGGGAGATTTTAATGATCCTAACATTCTTTGTTTGCATGTAGTGAATGCTTGCAAGTTAATGCTTTGCATATGATCGGAACAAGTGCATACCATTTTCCTGTCTGCATTTATTTTTGATACTGGTGGTTGTTTTGGTTTCTGGGCTTCATCTTGTTTGTTTAAATTTTAATTAATTTGTTCCCCTATACTTGTATGTAAAGAAATGGGTGAAAAGGAAATTCTTGTGCTGGGAAAAACTTGGTCTTTTATCTGCCAACGTATTGAGTAGAAAACAAGAATCTTTTGACTGAATTTTCCTATGAATGAGGAGGGATTATGTGGCCAGAGTCTTTTGCTCCCTTTATTTTGTTTTCCCTTTTTAATTCATTGACTCAGCATTTGTTTAAATATGCATGCTAATTGACATTGTTATTACATGATGTGACCATGAATATTAGTATTTTTTACCATTTTAGTTACTTTTTGTTGACTTCAATTGATGGTCCTTATCTTGACAGGTTCATTTTAGGCGGATCATTGCTCCTCATACTGACATCAATTTAGGAGACTGTTCTTTTCTTGATACTTGCCGACACATGAAGGTTTGCTTCTTCTCTTCTTCTTTTTAAACCTCTTGATAAAATCTTCTTGAGTTGGTTTTCATTTGAGTTATATTTATTATTAGTTGGAGTTATGTTATTCTTTTCTCCTTTGATAGACATGCAAGTATGTTCATTATGAGTATGATCCTACTCCTGATGTGCCTCCATTGATGATGGGAGCTCCTCCTCCTCCTCCCAAGCCACTCAAACCTCAGCGTGCTGAATATTGTTCTGAAGTGGAACTTGGTGAGCCACAATGGATCAACTGTGATATACGTACATTTAGAATGGACATATTAGGGCAATTTGGTGTAATAATGGCAGATCCACCATGGGACATTCACATGGAACTTCCTTATGGAACAATGGCTGATGATGAAATGCGCAATCTTAATGTTCCTGCTCTGCAGACTGATGGTCTGATTTTTCTATGGGTCACTGGACGCGCAATGGAGCTTGGACGTGAATGGTATGTGCTTGCCTCATGTCATGAATTGTTAGCTTGATCAGACAATCTTCATTGTATAATTAGCATAACCAGTAAAAGATTAGGCTAGTTAATGCTCCTGTATTTTGCTTTGCATAACGGTGCAGTTTAGAACTCTGGGGATACAGACGTGTTGAGGAGATCATTTGGGTAAAAACAAATCAACTTCAGCGAATTATCAGAACTGGCCGTACAGGCCACTGGCTTAATCACAGTAAGGAACATTGCCTTGTTGGAATAAAAGGAAATCCGGAAGTAAACAGAAACATTGATACTGATGTTATTGTTGCTGAGGTCCGGGAAACAAGTCGCAAGCCAGATGAGGTTTGTATTACATATTGACAGTGACTTTTTTCCTTGGGTGCCCAACTTCAGTTCTGATATTTGATCCAGCCCTTTTATGCTTTGACTGATTTTATCTCCAAATAAGGTGATTATTAATATTAAATAACAATGGCAATTAATGTGATAGTAGCTTTGGCCAGGAACAAACAACATATCAATAGCCATCCACATTCCTGATATTGTTAAGCCTATGAGTTTACAACTGTGTGATCTCTCTTTTTTCCTTCTTAAAGAGGAAACAATATCATTAAACCTAATAATATTTATATTTTACTGAACCTGTCCTGTGTAGTTATTGAGTTTGGAATTATTCACACGCTTGGCAATTTCAAAGCTGTCAATGTTTTATTTTTACAGATGTATCCTTTGCTGGAGAGGATAAGTCCAAGAACAAGAAAGCTGGAATTGTTTGCCCGCATGCACAATACTCACGCAGGGTTGGTTATCTTGACTGATATCTGTTTATTTATATCTTTTCATTGTACTCTTGAAAATAGTTTGATTGAGATGGAGCCTTCTGGATTCAAAACGGTTTTTTATGCATTGTGAGTGAAAATCATATTAGCATGATATAATGCATTTAGTTAATGCCTCTTATCATGATGTGATTATGGTTGTTTGTAACCTGGATCAAGATGTAATGGTCTTAATAAATGGCGAGTTTTAAAAATTTGCATCTTGTGGGTTTCGGGGTGAAAAGTTATCCATGTAGATAGAAGTTCTTAGGTTGTTTGTGGAATTATTTTTTATTGATTGTGTTCCCCCGGTGTCCATCAGATGGATGTCACTTGGTAATCAATTACATGGAGTAAGGTTGGTTGACGAGGGCCTGCGGGCAAGGTTCAAGGCTGCTTACCCAGATGTGGAGGTGCAGCCCCCATCACCTTCCAGAGCTTCTCCTATGGAAGTAGACTCTGGTGCTGCTGCTCAGATGAAGAGTCCATTTGCAGCTACAGAATCCAAGTCCATTGCAACACAATTTGCAGAGTTTGTCGCTCCAGAAACTGCGTATGCTTCGGAAGAGAAGTCAATGGCCGTGGATGTTGATATTGGTTAAGTTTCCACTGACTCAATCATGATTGGTAGGGGAAAATTCTTATTAAAACTGAAAGGAAAACAGCATTTTGACCTTCGTGCTAATGTCAAATTGTAATCTTCTCGTTTCTTTCCATTACTTTTTAAGGGAGGGTAAGAGTAGTGTTTTTTTTTTTTTTTTGGGAAGAAAATCCTGATTTGGATCAGGATTTATTTGTAAAATATAGGACGAAACATGCGAAAGCTGATAGTTTTAAGAAGTGTTATTGTTACAAAAATCCCTTCAGTTGTACTAGTATGTGACTGGCATATCAATATTTTAGGTCTAGTCATCAATATTGTGAATGTGTTATATTTAGTTTGTTGTTCGGAGGCTACTGATTTTGCAATCACAGTAGCAAGCAATGGGATAGAGTAGCATCATCGATTTTGAATCGCTTGGTTTTGTACTTAAATCCAATTGAACGATTGGTTTATTTAAAAATAGACCTATTTGATCAAATGCTTTAAATTATTCAAATTAAATTATTGTCAATCATTTAGTTAAGTTTGATTTAATCGGTTTTTATTTTTTTTAATTAGTAATTGAATTATATATGTATAATGTTTATATACTAAAATTTGTAAAAATTTAATATTCAATTTTAAAATTAGTGTTTGATAAATAAAATACTATAATAAAAATATCTAAAAATTTATAAATTATAAAAAAAAATTAATCAATTTGAATCAGTTTTAAACATCTTCATAAATTGTCACCCTTAATGAACTAGAGGCCTATCTTTATTTGTTCGCAAAGTCGCTGCAATTGGATAGTTGGATTCTCACTCTAGTTTCTAATGTCCGCAGCAGCAGCAGCAGCTACTACATAGCACGATTGATATTTGTGAGCAACGTTGTCCCCGACCAACGCGCATTTCCAGCTGTCAAAGCCCCATTACTAAATACCAGGTATCTCTTCCGTCCGCAAAATTCTTTCGTTTGAATAAAGAGCAAAAGAGTGAAATAAAAAAAATATTTCTTCTAACCTCGCAGCTTCTAGAAAGACGCAAAAGCCAACATTTAGCACAAGATGGAATCTCCATCGTCCTCCTTCCAATCACAACCGCTTTTTCCAAGAATTACAATTTAAAATCACAAATTGTGTAAATTCTAAAATAATAATAAATATCAACGGTGGGTTGAGAAATGAAGAAGAAGAAGAAGACTGCATCCCCATGGATTCCGACTAATCAGACAGCAGAGCACGTAGCACGAATCCAATAAGACCGGGTATCACAAGTGGAAGAGCAGAAGTTAGCGGAGGCGGTGAGGAAGAAGGAGATACTGGAATGTTTCCAAACACTGTGGGATAGGAGGGTGCATATTCCGGCAATGCAGTCGGAGCATAAGAGGGTGCGTTTGGGTTTGGCGTGCCCTTCCCCCCAAGCACAGTTATATGAAGCTTCTGCTCCTTTTGGCAATGTCCACCAACTCCACTGGTGAAGTAGAACTCCCCATATGAAGTAATGTTGAACAAAGAGTTGCCGTTGTTCATATACAAGATCGGATCTTTAAGGCTGCAGCTCTTGTACGACTCCTCTGTAACCTGAATAACTGAATCTTGACTTGGTGGGTATAGAAACACTGCGTACAAAAGGAAAGGGGATGTGAGCCTGAGCCCCTAAATCAAATGAAAACTCGACAATAAATATTATAATCTTACAGATCGAATCTCCAATGGTGAGCTTGTGATATTTGGACCATTTGGCGTAGACTTCTGGGTTTGCAGAGGTGGGTATTGCCCAAGCATCTAAATCTCCAACTTTGTACTCGTAGCATGACACCTTGGTCTGGAACAACATAAGCAAGTAAATAACCATACACAAATGATTTCTATGACTTGTGAGACTCCCCATATTTCTTCTCCTCACTCTTTTCTTGGATTTAGGAGCTGAGCCAGGAGTGAGGACATCTTATTGGCAGTAGAAAGGGACCACCCAAAGCTGAATTTACATGACTAACCTCTTCCTATCATGATATAAGAAATAAATAAAAAATAGATCCATGCTAAACAAATAGCAATGGAAAGTGCTTATCAAATAAATGCACATGGGCCAGTTGGCGCTTGGCAGTCATGGGGCTTTCCAATTTGGAACAGGAATAGGGGTGTTGCATTGCATCACACTATCATGTCATGTGCACCGATGCCAGACCTGTCTCCACTCTCCAGCAACATCACATGTTTTGCAGAATGGAATTGATGATGTCGATAAATGATAATTAGCTGTAAATAAGCACTTGCACACGTATAAAATTAAAATCCCACTGTTCATCAATTCAACAAACACAGAGGATCCAAAGCCACACATGGACAATGCAATCCCAAGAGTTATTTTTAATATATAACATGAACACAGACACAGAGGAAGTAAATAGCTAATAGCATCTACTTCTTGTTGTTGTTCTTAAAGCTGTTGACGTTGTGAAGGGCAGCATCTCTAAACAAGGTGACGTCTACGCCTCCACAAACCAAATCATAACCACGCCTCTTAAGGTGAGGTGGGGGGTCATGGGGCACAGCCAAGCCAGCCAAAAAGGGGCCTTTCTCTGCCTTCAATTCCAACACTGATTTCTCACCCTTCTGCTTGACGCTCACATCCAAAGGGCCAATCATAATGCAGTCAACCCCGTCCACAGCGGCAATGTGTTTGAGCCTATCAATACCTTCCACCGAGTCAACCTCGCAAATGATCAACAAGTCTTGCTCGCATTTTGCCAAGTACTCATGGTCCAATCCATACTCGGATGCTCTGACTGCAGGGTAAGCCACTCCCCGCACTCCCTGGGGTGGGTACCGACTGTACGACACCGCATTACGGGCAGAGTCAGGGTGGTTGACCATGGGAAAAATGAGGCCTTGTGGGCCTATATCGAGGGCTTTTTTGGCCCAAGTTGGGGAATTCTCTGGAAGCCTGATGATAGCAGGCGTTTGGGCGGCACACAGAGCATGAAGAGAGGAAAGGGCGTGGGGGATGTCGCCGTGGCCGTGTTCCATGTCGATAACTAGGAAGTCATAACCAGCATGGGCAGCGATCTCGGACAAGGTGGGGGAGAAGCTCGTCAGGAAGAGGCCGTAGAGGGTTTCTTCGCCACTGCAAAGCCGAGCTTTGAGGGATTTCCTGCTACCACCTGCTGCTGCTGCTGCCGCCGCCGCCATGCTTTGGAGCTCAATTTGTTGAGTTGCGCCTAATCAAATTAATGCAATTCCGATTCTGAATCCCAAAATATGCCAAACCCTTGCCCACTCAACTCACATTGCGTAAAACATAAACCTTTTTCTGTTGGTTGTGGAGTGCTGAGGTGGATACCGGATAGTGGATGGAGCTTCACCATTGCGCAAGCTGTGACGCATGCCTAACCAAA
Organism: Gleditsia sinensis; assembly: GCA_037074535.1. Classification (NCBI taxonomy): domain Eukaryota; kingdom Viridiplantae; phylum Streptophyta; class Magnoliopsida; order Fabales; family Fabaceae; genus Gleditsia; species Gleditsia sinensis. Next base: position 68,522,780 of record CM073467.1, read on the forward strand.
TGGAATATACGATTTATTTATTCTAGCTCAAGACATTAATATTAAAATGTTAATGTACATTAGTTCAGTTTTCCATTCCTCTCATATTATATATCTAAGATAAAAAAATATTATTATATATATATATATATATATATATATATATATATATATATATATATATATATATATATATATATATATTAAATTTTATATAAAACATGAATATGATTATATTAAGTACATTCATGTTTTTAGTTTCATAAAAAAAATGAATAAATTTCAGGTTATATTTTCTAGTATAAAAATATCATTAACTTACAAATTTTAATTGTAATTATTATTTTTCTAAGATATTAAAAATAATACAAATATCCATTAAGACTTCATTCTACATTCTCTTATCGCTACAATAATTTTTTTTTATTGCCTGAGCGATATATCAGACAGCAACCCAACAAATCTTCGTCCACCGGAAAGAGAAAAGAAATTGTCCCAACAAATATAAACTGCTTAGACTTCTCTTAGGATCAACAGTATCAAGTTATTTGAATTTAATGCCACAGTGAACAAATTTTGCGTAACTTGAATATTTCACTGCTTCTGATTATCTGTTTGTCGAAAAAAATAATTGAAATTACTCGCTTTCAACTTGACTCATACAAAGCTCAGATTCTATAGATAATAATTTTTTGACAGTTGAATATGTAGGGATACTGTTATTTCCCCGGGAGTATGTCTCCGTAACTTTCCTAATTTTATCTGCAAAGTTGCATAATGATGTAGCAGATACGAAGCTCATTTACATCTAAATTTAAAAATGAAATAAAAAATAATATTACCATCATTTTGCTTATTTGCACTTGCTGGGCAGAATATCTTCAAAAAAGCTTATTAAACACAAGGTAGGTTGGATCTCTTATTAGCTATAATCAATATTTAAAAAAAAAAAAAAAAAAATCCTCTTCAGTAGAGAGAAAGAATGCATTTTCAGCGTCTAATTTCTCACTCACGCCTGAACGTACATGTGCATCATCAAAGCAGATCAGAATTTATCGGCTTTCATGCGACTTCCTCTCTTCTATCCCCATGTTGTTCCTGACTGGAGAGAGCTGTTAGCTGTTGTTGCAACTGTTCGAAGTGACAATCAATTCGTCAATTAGTTTTCCAGAAACCTTTTTATATGGTTTTCAGATGAAACCTAACTATTCATCCACATGGGTTACGAGTACATAATGCAAGTAAAGCCTGCATAAGACCAGGATTTCAAAAATAAAACAAAAGGTAAGGATGACTAGATATAAAGCCACCACATAAGCTTACCTGCATCTGTTTCAACTTCTCAGCAGTCAGTTCCTCCGTCAAATTGATCATCCTGTAACTCGTGGAAACAATGAAGAGGGCATAGAAAGAGAAAGGTAGGTATTTTAATGTCAAATAGAAAGGGTTACTCTAAAAAATTTATTCAGATAGATATAACTAACCTGGCCTGAAGTTCCGCAATTTTAACAAGCAGCAGACGTTCCCTATCTGAAGCTGCTGAATCAACCTATAAAGCATTCAAAGGGTCAAGAACAACATCAACCTCATGGAAAATCATTACATGTATACCTGCAGCCCCATGTAACAACGTAGAGATGACTAGTTCTTAGAAGAAAATTGACTCGTGCAGTAATTAAAAGTAACTATGCAAACAAGTGAAAGGGATAAATCATATTGAAAACTACTCACATTTCCGTTGTTCTCTGAACTGCGAGGTTGTGGTGGTGGCAACTTTCCATTCAAAGAAGCTGAAAAAATTATCGACTCCTTATAACAAATACATAAAATAACGAATTGCAATAGAAAGTTTTTCACTCACCATCAACTGCCTCAGCAGGTTGCAAGCTATTCAACACATTTATTATTAGATCCTGGCATGAAATAGAACTTTCCAATAAGAATATATATCAGCAAGTTTACATTTGTGATGACAGACATCAAACAGGCAGAACCAGACTATAAACCAGTTCTTGAGTTAGTTTTCCTCACCTGTTGAATGGAAGTCTGCTGGAAAAGATTCTGAAGGTGAGGCAGAAGGAGTGATGTGGGAATATTGGTATTGGCAGAATCATTGGATGACTGACCAATTGGCAGAAGAGAATAGATGATAATCAATCAAGACGGATGACACATATATCAAATGAAATAATAGATTATATCCTGGATACTCTGCAACCTAATATATAGTTTTCCCTTCTGCCATTTCACAACCACATAAACCAAAAATGATCTCTTTATTCAACTTCATTTATATAATTGTTTTAAGAGCTTGAACTTTGACGCAAAGATGTGAATAAACAGACATAAATGAGAATGCTGATAAACTAGACAACTGCGATTAGAGAAAATTATTAATATACAAACCATTTGTTTAGAATCCAACATCCAATCACCAACACTTGCCGATTTCCTCAGTGGTGATCCCTTAATTAAACAGGAACAGAACATCAGATGGGAAGAAAATAACAAAACAATAAAAATAAATAATTAACAAGGCCATCAACCAACCTGTGAAGACCGCCGTTGAACTGAACTTATAGGAATATCCTATGGCACAATATCAAGTCAGCCAAAGATGAATAACAGGACAAATCAATTATAAGAATAAAGCATACCTTCACAAGATCTAAATTTTCTGATGTTACTGAGAATCGCCCTTTAATTTGCACAAGATTAGCTTTAGATTTTTCATCCAAGGAATCTCTGAATCCTAAAAAGAGTAGAATAAACAGAGTTCAGTCTAGTAGAATTATAAGATAATGGGCTGAGGGAAATGCCAGCACTTGCACACATAGCCTTAAAGTGCCAATCAATACCTCCAGAACATTTTATTGGAGCTGATAAGCTATTTGCCGAAGCTCTGTTTGGAAGCATCAATGGACCACTAAAGCTTGGAGCTCGTCGTACTTCACGATTACTTTTCTCACCTGATGGCTGATTTTCATTCTCAAACCTAAAAGTAACAAAGGCAATACATGTTTTGTCAAGCAAAAGATCATGACAGTGACAGCAGAAAAACTTCAATCAACTAATAGCATACAGTGAGAGACAAAAAGGTACCCAACATTTGATCCATTTATTTAAACTTTAAATTACAAACTTGCTTCATAGACAGTTCAAGAATGGTAAAAGGAAAAAAAAAAGACAGGATTCTCGCACAACTATATCCTAAATAAGGCTAGAGTTTGAAATTACTTCAATTCATATTATAAAAAAAAAAACATACTCAACTGCCTATATGTCACTAGATGTTTATTAACCTTCATAAATTATTATCCATGATTGCCACTAATATTCATAAAAAATAACTAGGATAGATGAAATATTTTCCATAAAATGTTTATTAACCTTCATAAATTATTATTCATGATTGCCACTCATATTCATAAAAAATAACTCGGATAGATGAAATATTTTCCATAATATCAACTACAAACCAGCCAGAAGAAAATACCCAAAGCATTTTGTTTTTAACTTGCATTCCTATTGTCATATTGTTGTCATTTCTTCCACATGAGGATGAATTATCTAAACAAAACTTCCTCAAAATCAGAATATTTGCATATTACTTATCTCTACTATCTTTCTTCCCACAGGAAATTTTATAAGTGCTTTCAAATTATCAACCAATAGATGCTTCAGATAAATGGTGAAAGAAAACAATAGAATGCCCACACCACTCAATGTCATCCACAGCAGAAAGCTGCAGAACTACACAAGTATCAATGAACATAGGAGTTATTATGCTTTGCTTCTTTGTACTAATATTCATGACAATAAAAAACTAGGGCTCTCGATTTCTTAGGTCCAGCACTTGAAACAAACTGAACTGAGCATAATACATTTCCAGGTTGAAACTCCATGGGAAAGATGGGAAGTATCTCAGGCACAAATTTAATATAAACAGTGTTATAAGTCCTATATTTACTCCAAAGCAGCAAGTGCAACATTGACAAGTACATTAATTAAAAAAAAACAAAAAGCACATCTAAACCTTCTAATTCATGGCTTTCAACAACTGGTACAAGAACAAAAATAAAGATAATATGAAAATAGGGTGTACCTTTCCGATGTACGCCCTCTTTCTGATAAAGAATGACCAATCACAGTTCCTGGCACCAGTGGCCCACTCTGGGTTTGCCGACTTTTCACTGATTGAGTTTTAATCTTGCTTGTCACATCCTTCTCTGAGGTGGATGCTGTTGCCTCAATGATTGGTCCATTTCTTTTCCAAATAATATTTTTGGGGCATTCAAGTTCCTGCTGATCACCTTCAAGAGTCTTCCCCTTTTTGTTCAAGCACTCACTCTGTTTCATGTCATTACTATATACCAGTGATGTGAACTCATCCTGAGGTAATTTGTCTGAATTCTTTTTCCTCATGCCAGACTGGGAATCAATTGCATCCTGTCATGAAAAACAACAAAGATGTATATTAAGGTAAAGAGAACTGAGATCAGCTGAAAAAAAATGATTTTCAGTAACCTATCCACCTTCACAACCTTATAATTGGTAAAGAATTTGTTTTCATCCTCTTCCGTCATCTCTACGATATCATCATCGTCCCTTACCTAGAAAAATTGGGAGACAACAGTTCCAATTAAACAAAAGTGGGAACTAGTCAAGTAAATAAAAACTGAAGATACAATTATCCATACCAATGAAGCTTGAGCTTTCAAATCATCAATATCAAAGTTCCATGCACTAACTCCTCGCTGGTATTCACTCTGGCAAGGAGGAGAATACAAAGATGGATTAGATTTCTCTGGTTATGGTAGTAAGATGTTCCATCTCTCTCTTTTGGAGAAGAAACATACACACTATAATAGATATTACCAGTAGCTTTAAATTGTCAAGCTTCCAAAACAAAATAGGTTTTTTGGTATCTAACTTGAAAACACTTTGGGATGGAGAGAGACCAATCACAAATATCCCCCTATTTAAAATCTTGATCTTTATAATTATGAACTATTCTGTAAATCTTTAACTTTCAAGATCAACCAGATGTCAGCCACCAAGGTATGACATGCACTGAAGGTTTTCCCTCAGATTTTAATCAATTAGACTTGAATAAGCTCTTAGATTATGTTTCATGTAGAGCTAGAAAGTAGAAAGCAACTTTAAAAGCAAGAAAAAAGGAAAATTTGGTCATATCAGCAATACGTCCAAGAAAATGCTCCTAGGAATTAATGCCCACAACAATTTATGGGGCATATTATAAATTTGAATATCAGGTTTTACCTGTGATATTGCTTCTTGTTCTGCAGAAGGCATTTTCTTCAGAGCTAGTTGAGTTGCATCTTTAAGCTGCAATATTTTGTCGAGTCAAGTCAAGCCAAACATACCAGACAAGAGAAATCATGGGAACTCGCAATAAAGGATGTATGACAGCATACCTGGATAGCTTTTACACGATTCCAAAGAGGTGGTAAGTCAGCAAATAATTTCTTCACAGAAAGCTCAGGAGGCTTGGCAAATTTAAAGAAGGAGTGTTTCAATAGCTTCTCCGCTGATGGCCTCTTTGTTTGATCTTTGACCAAGCACATAGCAACCATTTCCTTAAAAGACTGATCACAACTGGTAATACTTTAATTAGAGTACAAATATATAAGAAACACAGTAGCATACAACAACAATATCTGAATCCCTTGTCACTCTCATATGCCATGACTACTGAACTGGATTAAACCATAAATATCACAATGAATGCCGTGTAACAATGTAGCCAGAAAGAACACCAATACCTTAGAGAACTTTTTATCACGATCATAATCAAGTCCCGGAGGGGCATTCTGTATGGTCATTAGAAGAACCTATTCAAAAAAAGGTTTGTTATCATATATGTTAAGAATTTTGATACAAGAACTTGTATTTAAGTTTTTTTAACATTTGTCCACACACTAGTTGAATGCTCACGGGAAGTAAATACCTTCATTGGAGGATATTTTGAAAAAGGTGCATGACCATGAGCCAACTCCAGTGCTGTAATTCCAAAGGACCAAATATCAGCCCTGCCCAACAATTGTGCATTAGAGAATCTCATCAATAAAAATAAACTTGGTCCATTATTTAATCAAGATAACAAGACAAAAGATGTTACACAGTTATCGTGAATGAGAAACAATATCAGCCAACTGGGAATTCTCTATTATATGCTTTCTTAATTAAGTAGGTACAAACATATTTTAAGTAATGATGAATGTATAAATCTGTTCACAACTTGCAAACTAACATATTAGCATCCCTATTCTAACATCTAAATTAATAAGAAAATTTTATTCATAACAATATCAAACTAATCCATGCATAAATTCCTTTTAATGAAGACTACAACAACAACAACAACAACTAAGCCTTTTCCCACTAGGTGGGGTCGGCTACATGGATCAAACAGTGGATTTGTTGAAGCATAAAAGATCAGAGCATGTGCATGTGACAATCAAATCATCGAGGTGGATAACAAAATAGCATGCATGCTTAACATATACTAGGGTCAAAATCTTGGTTTGTTTTCCAGTTATGACGTCAAGAATCAGGTGTATGACTCACTTGGAATTGTAACCACTTCCAGGCTGCAGTACCTCTGGAGCCATCCTGCAACAGAAAGGCAAAGAGGCATTGGTAACACATGAATTTTAAAACGGAAGAAGGAAGAAATATCATAAAAGGCATCATACTAATCCATTTATCATTAGAAAAAGAGTGTGTGGAATTTTGAAAGCATATATTACCAGCAAGGAGTCCCCACGAAAGTATTTCTTGAACGTTGTCTATCACCTGTATCAAACAAGCAAGCTGAAACACCAAAATCAGCTAGCTTTACAACCCCGTTACTATCAAGCAAAATGTTTCCAGCCTGTAAACACACAAAAAAGGCAAACACAAATTCAAATTAAAAAATTGCATCACAGGTTGACAATACAAGGGAAGGGAGTAACCATCTCATAAAGAAAAACATAAGTAATAAAGAAATCCTAGACTACACCCATATTTACCTTAACATCACGATGAATATGCCCTTGTTGATGAAGATACTCCAATGCCTTGAGGGTTTCTTTTAGAATAGATCCAATAGATGCCTCTTCAAATCCGTCAGGATATGCTATCTTCATGAGGTGCAAACAAGAACCTTCATCCATGAATGGCATCACCACCCAAAGGTCTCGTTCAACAACAAATGAACAATATGCCCTCACAACATTAGGGTGATCTATCAAACTCATAGTTTGAGCCTCCCTACGTATGTCGTCCTGTTAAGGTCCACCATTCATCAAAGAAAGAAAAACATAACAAAACCCATGGACAGAACAGTCAGAAGATGCCTCAACAACAAAACAAATAGCCAAATCAAGACAGAATCTTGATGGACTCTTCAAAAGGCATCAACAGAATATGGAAAAATGAAAAATAAATAAATAAACAAATATCTAAATTGGTGAAGTCTAAAGCTATCTATCTCGACCACTCAGTTTCCCTCTTTTCGCATGTCCCATGAAGATATCAGAGAGATATTAATAATTAAACCTGGTAATTACCAAAGATGCCAATGCAGCACAGTGGATTAAAAATTATGTTCTTAAGATGCAAACCACAAACTTTGCATGCCGTACAACAATCATGAATCGCCAAGATTTTTTGGTCCCTTGACGAAAAAATTCAGCAAACAACCGCACACAAGTATACTTTAGTGGGCATGTTGCCAATTTTTAAAGAAGTGGTGCATCAAGATGACCAATAGATCTTAATACATAGATCAATTTAAGTTAGAGAACCAAAAAGGAGAAGGAGAGGAGAGAAGTGAGATGATAATCTAGACTGTAAATGAACAATGTAGAAGCATTATTTGCAGAAATGAAGGACACGGAGAATCAATGTAGGCACAATAAATTGGGTTCTAGCAGTCCTAGATAAGGATTCATAATTTATGCAACTAAATCAAAAGTATGACTCATGCTGTAGTGAAGTTGAGTTAGTAAACATCCATTCAAGTTTTGGCTTGTCATACTTTTAACTTGTTTATTAACAGGAAAACGTATATGTACCCCACGAAATTTGAAAAATATTAACGGAAGATTTGAAATATATCGAATACTGCGATTGCTTCCTCCTCTATAGTCTCTATTTGAAATATGGACGGATGGTCCATCGTCTAATTATTTCTTTCAATCCTGAAATATAATTTGTGGTGCCCTTAAATACATAAGGCTTGCGGGAAATCATTGAATCATGATACTAATCTGTAACAAGTATCAAGGAAACACTTACAGTTTCTTAAAAACCAAAATAAGATCAAAAAGAAGAAAAAGGAGTAGTAACGATCCCTAGAAAGCAAGCAGGCAACCAAAAATTGAAAGAGAACAAACCAGATTACAATTGAAGCGATCAAGATCCAAGCACTTAACAGCGACGACTTCATTGAGAGGAAGATAGATCGCACGGTAAACGGTGGCGCTGGCACCATAACCAACTTCTTCCAGAAGCTTGTAGTCGGCGGGATTGGCAGAATAATTGCTGCGATTCCCTCCCATTCTTCCCATAAGCCCCAAACTATAATATTTACTACTCAGTACTCACAACTTCTTCTTCCTCTCTCAATCTATTAAACGTCCCACTCGTTGACCGCCATCACGAACCATTCACACAGACATCCGCAACAACCACTCCCAAGCTTCCTATGGCAACGAGCTCCAACTCCTCACGTGTCTCAGCCTTCATTGCTCATCCAGATTTTGACACGTGCAACCCTCGTCAGGACACAGGAAGGCCGACCAGGACCCTCGCACGGTTTTTGTTTGTTTTTTTATGCTACGTGTAAGAGATCGGTCTGAAAAAGATTATATCAAGCACAAAAATCAACGATAGAGAAAAAAAAAGTGAAATAAATAAGAAAATTAGTTTTATTTTTAAATAAATAAATAAAATCAGATATTACAATTAAAAAAATACAAAAATAAAAAATATTTGAAACATTAATTTATTAAAAAATTATAATTTAATATAAAAAAATAAAGAGACATACACTTTTCAACTTTTTTTTTTTTTTTGTATCTGGACAAACTCTATTTTAAAGTTAATTTTTGTCAGCGTGCCAATCCAAAGATTGGGCCGCCCAAAGGCATACTTAGCTCGGCTTCACAATTCAAATGTGTAGATAAATTGAGCTTTTGCACAAGAATAAAGTTGGGCCTATGCCCTATTAACGTGTTGTTTTACTTGTCCAAAAAAAAAAATGCTGTTTTAGGTTTTTTTTTTTTTAAATGATGAAGAGATATAATTTTATTTTTGTGTTTGATGTCATGCTTTTTCATCACAATTTCATAAATACTTGTCTAAAACAAAAAAAGGAACTTACGTGCCCTTCTAAGTTTAGATGTTATTTTATTATGTGCCTACAAAATACAATCATCTATTGATACTAATATACATTATTTAAAAACAATTATACGATAATTAAACATATAATATAAAATTAAAAACTAATACAAATGAGTGGTAAGAATCCTTTCTTTTTTAAAATTTTTACAATTTTTCATTCTAAAAAAATTATTCTCAATATTTTAAAGTTAATAATGATTAAAAGCAATTATTTAAAATAAAAACTCTATTGTTTTATGTTATTTAAAATAATAAAATAAATAATGTGAAGTGAATTCATGGAATCCCCTAATTAGTGGAGCCCTTGCAATCGTAAATGAGGGTGTCTCCTTCGTGTAGTCAAGTAACTAATCCAACAAATAAATTGATGCTTCAAAATCTCTTATCAATTAATGAACCAAATTAAACTAAAATAAAAGTCATTAACTTCAGTTTATCTACTCAATATAAAATTAAGGCAAAAATATATTTTGTATTATTGAAATTTAACTCAATTTCGTCTTAAAAATATTATTTTATTAATTTTTATTTTTTTTTCTTAAAATTTAAAATATTATCTTTTATGCCACGTGACACTCTACTCTGCACACTGTCTGAACTGCAATGGGGCATCCATTCACCCAATTTTTTTTCTCTCTCTCTCTCTCTCTTCTCCTGGACACAAATCACTTGCTATGGTGTAGTTGTTTGCGTCTGCGTTGAGACGCAAAAACCCAAAATAATTTTTTTAAAAATAAACAATATTAATAAATAAAAAGATAATGTTAATAATAAAAATAAATATTTTTATGATAATTACTTCATATAATAAATAAAATAATTTATAAATTCTAAATTTTAAGTTTAAATTAAAATTTAAAAAACGTAAATCTTATATCTTTTTTTAAAAAAATATATATTGTAAAATTAATACATTATTAACAAAAAATATTTATAATAAATAAATAATTTAAATTTTTTAAATTTTAATTTAAAATCTAAAATTTAAAATTTAAATTTTAACAAAAAATATTTAAATTTTATTTTTAAAAATTTAAACTCCAAATCTTAACTTTAAATTTGGGCATGATTTCACAATGCCCTATGTGAATATCTTCTCTTCCATTATTCAATGTCTGTAAACTCAAGATTCAAATGTATAAACTGAATCGTTCCAAATATTCAACCAAAAATTTGTAAACCATAGATGAAAAGAATGTGAAAATTTTCATCAGCAAAAAGGGAATGGAATGAAACCTCAAGCTTGGTAAGTACATTCAAAGTTTCATGGACATAATTGCCACCAAAAGTTCCCAATTGATCGAATGAATCGGGTCATTAGCACCCACCCATTATCGTCCATCGGGAGAATAGATTCTCTGGTTTGTGAAGAAGAAACAGAATAGGAAGCTCGGGTGATAGAGCACCACCAATTATCGTCCACTCTTCAGAAAACGTTTTGACACTTCACAAACTCGTTCTCTTTTTCACAAGCAATCCTTGAAGGGCCAAAATACAACCCCAACCAAAGCCAAGATTCTCCACCCCTCCCTGTCGAAATCCTTTAAAGCTCCCTGTATTAATCGCATGGCGAAAGTGGGAGATGAAATTTCAGCTGAATTTGAAGGTGGGAGATGGAATCGCAGGTCTATGATTCTCCTTCCATGTTTGAAAGGGACTTGCCTTGGATAAGGTGAGCTATGTGGATTTCATCCCAAAATGAAGGGAGAAGCAAATTGGTTTAAACCCCTGCAGCTTTTGAGATTTAACGAAGATTACCCTTTTTTTTCTTGTCTGAAGCTTTGAACATTTTTCAAGGAAGAACATTTTTTTCTTTGAAGGAAGGTGGCGGAAAGGGCAATGAAACTTGCAAGTGGGAATAAATTCTTTTTAAATTGTGTCACGTGGCCAGTCAATCTAGATTAACATTTTTTTTATTAACTATTTGGACCGAGTTAAGTTTAGAAAAACATGGCATCATTTTAGAAAAATGTAAGACAATTGAAAAAAAAAATTGGAACAAAATTGAACCTCACTTTAAAATTTAAAGGAGAAAAAGTATACTCTTGCCTAAATTATTTTTCAATGAGTTTTTCTAGGCGTTTATTTAAGTGTTCTTCTCAGGGATGGAGGATCGAGGATTGCAAAGTGCAGAGGCAAACGTATGATTAATCTTTCTAATTCGGTAATTCCATCGGAACCAGCTCCAACTTTAGTTAATCTTTACTCATAAACTATGGTATTGGTATGCATTGCAGTTTTTATTTCGATTTGAGCATGCTTTTTGGAGTATAGATCGGCTTCATGGGAATTGGTTTCCTATAACTTCACAAGAAACTAACATGGCTATACGCTTTGTTATGGATTCTGTGCTTTTGTGGTTGGAGAAAACATGTTAATAGATCTTTCACCCCAAAAGATTGGGAAATGGCTGACATTACCAAAGGTCGTGTAGCATAGTAGGCAATTGATAAGTGAGCAGGGAATTTGAGTGTATTTATGTGGCACAAGCTCAGCACAAAGAAGGCAAAGGCGATGACTCCAGCAGCTGCCTCCGGACTAATTTGCTGGGAAGGACTGTGGACTCTTGCTCTGTCAAACATTAATCCTCCCATCTTATCTACCTGAAATTTTTTGCAACCTAGCGAGAAGTTGATCCACTACATAGAGTAAAGAATGATTCAAGCTATTCCATTATATTGGAATCAGCAGTGTACCCTAAAGCAAGCATCCAAATGCAACACGGGTTTCATGTCGGCACTGGAACATAGTGTAAAATGTAATATATTACTTGGTCCTGACAATAATAAACATGTATTTTTCCTAGTCAAGACTGTTGCAGGGACATCACCTCCGCCCCCTATTATTCCCAGTTGATTAACTAATATTTTTTAACCACGCTCATAAAATCGGGGTACAAATATAACCCAAGAAGAATCATGTTAATCTAACTGCGAATCAGATTGGCAACTAGGCTCCAGACTGCTAGCTTAAAAACAGATACAAATGCAGGTGGGGACATGCAACCACAAAGTACGCACTCTATCAACTTTGTATATTACAAACCAAACCACCAACTATAATTTAAGGGTTCAAATTTCGTAGTCATCATATATTATTCTGAAAGAAAAACAGCTACTTCTTGTAAAATAAACTGGGAAAAAGTGCGAAGTACTGGTTAATGAGTAAACTCGGAATTTTCAATTGTATTGAAATAATTTCACCCAACATTCAATATTATCCACAAGTTAGATTTCCACAACTAGTATTCCACTTAAAACACCTACCTTATTTATAGAAGAAGAAAAAGGAGGAGGACGAGGCAAGTAACATTATATGTCAAATAAAATTTCTGATACATTAAACAAACTGATATAGTCATCCTGTTATTATACCTGCCAGTACGTCACTTTTTCCTCGCACATATATTGTGTAAACTAGAAGAATTGCATCCAGCCATCCATCCAAGGATTCCCATGAGTCGGCAACCTTGATAATCACAGAAAATAAAAAGAAAGAAAGAAGGAAGGAACTTAGTCGCATATCTTGAAGCCAGAGAGAGAGTCTAGGCTATCTTGCCCGAGCTGGAGTAGGTTTCAGATACTTAAGCTTCATCATAACTAATAAATATTATTAGATTTTGGATACATCAGAACATATCTCAAAACGTTTAACAATGATTGTAAAAATTCATTGTTATTCAATTATAAAAATGGTTATGACCTCTGTCCCACATTGCTCTATATTGTCCTCAATCAAAATTCTCTTGAATGGTTGTGTTATTGAGTAGTGCAGAAACTTTTGAGGGCAGAAAGTAATAATTCTATGTAATACAGAACAACTCTAGAGTTAATCAAAATGATTCTCACCAAGAATACTGGTCCGTGAACTGTATCTATGCAGAGGCCTGCACCAGGTGGTAAAGTTAGATCAGCACATGCTGAAACAGAGACAATATCTGCAATATCAACTTTGACAGTCTTCTTGTCCCCATTCACCGCATCTATTGATCCGCCTGAGAGACTTTGAGGTACTTGTCTCTGTTCTACTCTGTAAATCTGAAAGAAGAAATGCAATTATTTCATTTAAAAGGAGCATTTCCAGTACTAGAGGTTTCCGGAAATTTTAAAGTTGATTGTCAGTGACCACTACACAAGGATTTCAATTAGTCAGCCAATCATATCTTACCTGTTGAAGCCTCTCATGATTCAAAAGGAATTCTGATCGTTTCCAGTCATTATGAGGTGCAATTGGTTTCCCAGCAGGAGGAGCAGTTAAGTATCCAACTTTAAGGTGCGGTAGTGGAAGCTGTGAAAGTTGACTCAAATATATTGTATAAATGAAAGATACGACCAACCAACATTCCCACAAATTCAGATTTAGAAAAGTGCTACAATAGACAAAGTATATTTGTCTGCACAGAATAGATTAACTAGCTGCAAGTACTACAAAGGGGTTGAGGTCCAAAATGACAGTATGGCTATTTAATGTGAAATAAGAATTCAAAAAGCTTGACAATGGAGCAACTTTAAGTCGTCTTATAAGTTCTGTTCCAGGCCACATTGTCAGTTCAGGTCGAAAGGTACTCCAAAAACATATTTAAAAAAAAAATTGTGTACTCACCATAGAACGCACCAACCGCAGGGCACTGCTGTAAACCTGTTACGAAGCAAAAATCAAATAGGGCTACATAGTTAAAATGAAAAAAATAAAGAAAGAAACAAAAGTTAATGGATACATAAACAGAACACAGGAAAAGAAACGAAAGGGTAAATCTCAGAATGAGGCTCATGTTATCTAGATTAACAAGTTTTTTCAATCCAAATTTGCATCCAACTGCCAATAAGAATATACCAACTTGAAAAATAGGCATTAATTTCTTACTGAATAATTTGGTTTCAATGCATGAGCAGCTGCAATATATATCGCAGATTGACTGTACAATTCATTGGGTGAAACTTCTTTAGTACTGACCAATCCCCCAGTTCTAAGAGTGTCCTCTGCTAATCCATACTGCAAAGAAAAACACAGTGAGTGCATTACTTACACTCAAGTCGGTTACAGGTCTGACAACAAATATATCATGGTATCAAATATATGTGAAAAGAAGTAATATGACCAGAACAGTTCCCAGATTGTAAATTGCCCGATGAAAATCAAATTGCAACTGTATGGCTGCACGAAACTGCATTGAAGAATATGGAAAAGTTAGGCAGAAAAGAGTAAATTTTATGAAAAGGACACAGCCAAGATAAAACAATTGCTCGTAATTTTCATCTGATTCCCCCCACCTTGCTTATAGCAGTTCTTACAATCTTTTGCTTTTCTCGTGCTGGAACAATGGCACTAAGCTCCTAAGTTGGAAACCAATTTAGAAAAAGACATGAAAAAAAGTTAAGAATTATCCACGGCATGATAAAATTTGAATATTCTATAACAATGTTAAGCACAAGGATTACCAAATAATTCTCAGTGTGTATGGAAATATACTCTGAATGTGAAAAAATGAGTTGGAATCTGTCAAAATCTTCCATTTTTATTTTAAGGTTTTAATTCTGGCTCATTCTTTAATTTTGTATTTATGAAAATTTTAAATTTAACTGAGAGCCATACTGTTCCACAATTCATCATATATATGTTAATGCAATCAACCACATGTAATGCCAATGACTGTGATTTAATTAAATAAGAAAAAGTAAAACAGGTTGAATATGACATGGTCTTGATCTACATGTCAGTGTGCAAGTATCTATGCATGATAACGTTATTGGATAGACATTAATAATAATTTGACCTTCATTTTTCCTTAATTGCTAACAGGAAAAAAAGTACCTAATGATGGGTTTTCTATGCTGATATTCCTAGTAAAATTACACACTGTATAGCAGTTATTACTCCATACTTTGTTTTCTAAGTAAAATTTTATATGAATGCAATTTGTTATTGAGTAAATAGAAATAAAACAGAATATATGGAATGTATTTTTAATAAAAAACGAATAAATACGAATTTAGAAGTAAAACTCGGAGACTATATATTAAAACAAGTTACAAACTTTAAATATCTTGAGTCCATTATACAAAATGACGGCAAAGTAAAAGAAAACGTAAACCATAAGATTCAAGTGGGATAGATGAAATGGAAAAAAGTTTCAAATATCATTTGTAATAGAAAAGTACCGCTCAAAGTTAAAGAAAAATTCTATCGCACAGCTATAAGACCTGCTATATTATATGGTACTGAATGTTGAACGGTTAAAAGACAACATGAAAATAAACTCAATGTTTCAGAGATGATAATGTTGCGCTAGATGTATGGACACACCAAAAAAGATATAATTAGACATGAGCGCATTAGAGAGAAAGTTAAGGTAACACATATTGTAGAGAAGATGGTGGAATCTCGCTTAAGGTGATTTGGTCATGTGAGAAAAAAAGTTACAGAAGCACTATTGAAAAGAGTAGATTAAACCGAGAATAATTTGATAGTTAAAAGTAGAGGGAGGTCAAAAAAACAACATGTGAAACTATTAAGAAAGATTTAATAGTTAATAATTTATCTATTGATTGCCACTATAGCGTCGTTTAATCTATGTAGCTGACCCTACTCAGTGGAAAAAAATTTAGTTGTTATTGTTGTTGCAATTTGTTATTGAGAGAGTAAGTAGTAAGTACTATAAATGCACAAAACATCTAGTAAGTTTTAATAAACAAGAAACTTTCAAATACAAAAATTCTCAACAAATACACAACTCATATCCATAGTTAGCAGTGAAAATTGTTAAAAGGTTCATGTTTAGATTATTGTCAATAATATAGTTAGCATCATATTCATGATATTAAGAAACATGTAATTGTAAAAATATATGTATGATTTACATAATGGTGTTGTATGAAGTGGTAGAAGGCTTTTAAGATAAACAACTTGATAATTAAACAGACCTGAAGAGCAAGTCCCCAGTTGTTAAGTGCCTGAAATAAATTCCATGCAGGTTAGTAACAAGTGCTCAGCATGCAAATAAGCATGCTTGTAAAGAAATTTAAAAAGAGTTTGAGGAAAAGATCAAATACAGGGCAAAGAAATATTTATCTAAAGGAACCAAGTGCCTCAAAGTCATGTTTTGACTCCATGAGAATTCTTAAGACAATTTTAACAATTCATTAAGATGAACCTGAGGACTGTTCCAGTTGAGTTGGACTGCTTTTTCATAGTTTCTTGTTGCCTGCAGTCCAAAATTGAAATTCAACAAAAATTAGGTTATTTTATGCTAAGCCACTTTCTCAGTTCTATCAGGCTTCGAAACTTTAGATTTCTTAGCAACCATCAAAGAGACTATAAACTAAAGTTAAAATGTGACATATTATATCTTTCATGTCCACATGAATCTGTACCAAGAATCATCCATAATCAGATTGACACAATAGCTATAGCTGACAAAAGCAATATCAATATCTCCAATGCCTTAGTGTAAATGAACTCATAACTTGAAAGCAACAATCCTTTGTTCACCTGTTTCCATAGCTCTTCAGCTTCCTTCGTGCGGCCACGCATTTTTGCCCGATCAGAGATTGCTATGGCCCAATTGTAAAAAGCCTGGATAGTGGATACCATCAGGCATGAAAAAAGAAAAGTACTAATCCATTTACATATAAATACAAATATAAATTATTTGCAAAATGGAACAATTTTGCACTTTCCTATCATATTTATATCCACACTCATGACTAAAGGACTTCTCAAGCACTATTAAAAGATATAGGGTCCTGCATATGGGTTGGCTACCCAGACTGCAGTGGTTCCTTGGTAGTGGAGGTGGCTAGTACCCCCAAAGTAGGGAGACCAATCTGTTGTAAAGCATGCCAGTGATGCAACAGTAGCTCCAAATGGGGGAATTATGGGATGTTAATGCCCAGAAATCCAAAGGAATGACATGAAAAATAAAGAGGCAATATATGCATAGGGCTTAAATTTTTAACTTCCTTTTTCTCCAAGGGACACAAAGGGTGACAATAGACCCAGATCCTAGCCAAAAGTTGGCACTGATTCTGCTATAGTTGCTTGTTTAAAAACAAAACGGCATTTGATTATGTCTAGTTATTTAGCATAGGTATTCTTTGTGAGTATGAAGCTTGTCTTCCTATTTATTTTAATAATTCCCACGTAGTTGTCACTCAATAAGATTTCACAGAAAGGATACCCTTACATACATCATGAAGGGTGGGACAAAGACGAGTGGCCTCATCATATTTTTTACAAGCTTCCTCAAGCAAAGCATCTTTGGAAGGTGAAGTGGAATCTGGACTAACATTATCAGCACTTTCCTGCACAACAGAGAGAATTAAGTGGCCAGTTTATACAATAAGGGTTTGGAAAAAATATCACACATATTTAGCACAATCCAGTAGCATTTACCATTATTGCAATGCATATACAACAGATTATAGTATGTAGTGTAAATCAAGTTGCAATTTTATTTCGTGAGAATACACATAGTTCAGTTAGATTAATGCTAAACATACATACCAACAAATATTCTTCTCTGCAGAAATCAAAAGAAAGCAGAAATGAGAAACCTTAAATAAAAACAATGTACAAAGTCACTCTTCATCCCATGGGGTGCAATTATCCATAGTAATGAAATATCATGAAAGAACTTACAGTGAGCAATCAGTTGATAAAATTCAAGCAAGTAGTAAGTAAAGTAAAAAGGAAATAAGAAAACTCAATAGATTTCAATATTATAGGAATAAAATGAGACAGTTGCTCAGACCTGAAGTACCAATGCCCAATTGTACAGTGCATCATAATCTTCTGGATTTCTCTCAATTGCACTAGCATACCTAGAAAATTCAAGTAGAAATTATGATTTGAAATAAACCTCTCCATGAGAAGCACAATTTAAAAGACATCCCCTGATTATAAGATTGGTCTTTCACGATCATTTTGGCTGGTATATATGCAGTTGTAGATGAGATGCAATCACGGTACCTTCTGGCAGCAAATGTAAGAATCCGTTGCCGTGACCGGCCTTCCTCATCAACACCTATCACACTATTTATCAAAGCCATTGCAGCATTGTTCTGGTCTGTGTGCTGTTGCTGTTGACTTTCTTGACTGAATGTATTTTAGAATAATAGATTGCAGAGTTAAATTCCATGCATAAGAGAAGAAAACACTCTCAAGACCATAAAATTTGTATCCTTTTAATTTTCCATAGCTTTAAAGAAGAGTATGAAACCTTATAATGCATTTATCTAGGTACATAGGAGTTTTCAGAAATAAAATCATAACCATTTCTGCGTGAAATATTTAATTAGTCAAGCAGAAAATTCAAACAGAATAGTAAGTAAAACTTCAATATTGATATTGAAGAAAAAAATATAATGAACCACAAAAAGGTCTAGGTGACTTCATTGATCAAATTATGGATGTAGCAATCTAATTAATAGGCAGCTAAAACCTTATGAGCTTCTATGTCAAGTTTTCTATTGCGGTAGTAAATCTATGTTAAATTTAAAAGGGATGTCATTGTCGAACTTCAAGAGAGTAAATCGCTAATAGCATTAAAGAGATTGAGAAATGAACAAACAGGGTCCAGTCCCCCAATCACATTCAACGGTTAAAGTATTCATATATTGATTTAAAGTGCAAATATTCCTTGCAGATGTAGCAGAGGTTAAATAAGGCGATGTTACTGAAAGAAACTAAGGGGCACATAAGTTTTACAACATACCTGGCTGCGAGTTGTTAAGTTTTTTAAGGTCTGATATGGTTTTGGGCAAACATCAACATTAACCAGTTGAGAGTGCCTGTTGTCTTAGCACATGTGACTGATCACAACATATTCATGGCTTGTGTTATTTCAGTACTTTCTTTTAAAAAAATGCCATTATGATCGAGTAGTTCTGTTTTATACAGCAAAGCCAGGCCACATGAACAGAATGAAACCACGCCTAACAGATAATCATGGGCGACAATTAGCAAAAGTAAGGAATCAATATCTTTTTGAAACAGAACACGAACCTGTAAGGAGAATTGGCATCCTTCTCCGGTTCAGAATCATTTTTCAATCCACTTAGCAATTCTCTCATAGTGAAAGTTCGACTTCCTTCATCTTTTCGCAAAGCAGGATGGGAATTTAGTTCACCGGAGGTAGTGTTATCGGCGTCATTGGAGTGGATCGAGGTTTCTAAGGTTTCATGGGGCTTGAGATCTGCATCGGTCACCACTGGTTCAGCTTCTGCTTTAGGTTCGGATCGCGAATCCAGTTCGGGTTGTGATTGCAAAAGTGTTTGAGATGTGGGTGGTATTTCTGTTTGTGGCAGTGGATTTGGTTCAGGATCAGGTGCCGGTGCCGGTGCTTGCTGGAGTCCGTTTTGCAATTCAAGTTCGGACGACATTTTGGAAGATAAGGATATTTTAGAGAGATTAAAGACAGCAGTTTCGGACTGATCCAATTGACAAACACTTAAGAGAATCTCTGGTGTTTCAAAGGGGCTGGGAGAGTTACCAGTGCAGTGCCTGATCGGAAGCGCAAGGACAAGGAACTGTTTTCAGTTTTTTTCATCTCCTTACATTCAACACAAATATATATATATATAACCTAAAGAGATTGTCTATTTTAAAATCAAGTCACTAAGAATCAAAACATTCTTAAATTTCTTTTTCATCCTAACCAAACTTTTAAAATAATAAAAATTATTAATATATATATGCAAGGAACTGTTTACAGTTTTCTCCACCTTCTTACATTCAACACAAACACTTCGGTAAAACACTTTGCATATATATATATATATATATATAGTATTCCCTTGTTTCACTAAACCAATTATTCAAAATTTCAAATTAAATGAGTTATTATAATCTATTCAAAACAACAATGAGTAATTCAATTTATTTTAATGTAAAATATTTTTCATTTTCTGTATTTAATTTTACATTAAATACATTTATTTATTTTATTTTTAAAAAATACAAAATTTCTCTTATATTTTAAAATATATATTATCATTTAATTTTTGATAATATACTTAATACAATTGTTAAATGAAACATAAAAAATCGATTTAATAATTAAATATCTAAACCATCATTAATCAATTGTATATGGTGAATTTAACATTATTTATGCCAATTTGAAAAAAAAAACTGAGAGTAAAATCATGTATATTTTTAAGATTTAAAAAAAAAAATTAGTTACTGTTAATTAATATATTTTAAGCGCTTCACAGTCAAATACAATATTTTGATTGAATTTTAACTTCTTAATTAATAATTACGTTATTCATGTTTTTAAAAATAATTAAGTAGTATTATATTTTTAAAATATAAAAAATTATCATGCATATTTCTAAAAATAAAGAAAAGTGAGTACATTTAATGCAAAATTTAAAAGAGGTTCAAGTATTTTAATGTTTAATATATAATTTCAAAACAATTAATAAACATCTATTTTTGTTTTCTAATTCATTCTATATTTTTAGTAATTCATCTATATTATTATGTGGTTGAGGGTGATTGGTCCCTTATGGGTGGGCCAAATGCCTAACTGCCTTGATATTTTTTTGAATTAAAAAATTAGTATATTTTAGAGTTGTACACTTTAATCTAAATCTATTACGAATTTTATAAATAATAAAATTTAGATAGAGTTTTGTGAAAGGAACCCATTAATTTTTGAATTAAAATTTGATGAAAATAAAATTCAAAAAAAAAAAAATTAAGAAGCTCTACTTTGTTTTGATCTTGATACAAAATTTTAAAATTCAAACAAACAACAATAGTGGAATAACCGCTAGCTCGTTCTATATTAGTTACCTGAAATCGTAACTAACCAAACATAAGAGGATAATGCCCAAAAAAGAAGAAAATCACCCATAATAGAATCAAATAAAAGAATCACCATAGGACGTTTAAATAAGATAAAATGTGATTTTTTTTATAATAAAAAAAAAGAGTATATCTTTTAACACCAATAAAAGAAGTAAACTGTGGAATGTGTTTGAATTGTGGAATTCAAGCATTTCCATTTGTTCAACGAAGATGTTATGGCGGACAACATAACTCGAGTCTTCTGACTGATCAAATCCCCACAAACATTGCAGGTACCTTCATTTGATTAGTTTGACTCAGTATAAATTATAAAATTAAATAGGTATATCCATCGTGATTATTGCAACATTATCACTTAGCTTAGATCAGCCATATATAATTTTTATTTTTTTGACGAATTTTCATAATTTGAATAGCAACAATTGTTTATCTTTAAAGATTAATATTTGTTGTTAGACTATATTTATCTATAACTATAACATTTTCATACGTTATCCAGTGTAACTTTTATTTAGTGAATTATTTTTGAACTCTAAAAAAAAATACACATAATTCATCATTGAATCTGACCATATATCTCATTAAAACTTGTTATTGTTATTCTATAGAATATAACTCATCAAATCTTCAATTTCAGAACATCCACAAATATAATAGATACTTTAGCTTCTCTTTTGCCAATTGTTAGCCTTCATATATTAAGATAGTAAAAGGAATACATAACAAATCATATCTACGACACATTGATCTTATAATACCATTGATCTTGAATTGAAAATTACATCATTCAACATATTTTTATAATTCCTAAATTTTTTTGATATTTTGAAAATTTTATTTAATATGATATAATTTTATTATCTTCCCAAAATTATAATTTTAATATTAGAATGACATAATAATATCTTCATACAAGTAATGGTAATGTGATATAATTTATTATTTTTTCAAAATTAAAATTTAATATGTATATGAATTAATATTAATTATTAACCCAGCTCTAATTTTCATAAATACATTAAAAAAATTAATCAAACTGGATAAAATTAAAAAAAATAACATAATGTCCCTTTTATTAAGCCTTTCATGTGAACATGGGTTCTCTGAATCTCCAGTTTCCCTACAGCTTGTTTTTTGTTGTTTTACATTTCACAGCCAGCATTCTTTGGGGGTTATTTTTTTCCTCCTATGTTGTTGATGTAAGGAGTTCG
Source organism: Gleditsia sinensis (assembly GCA_037074535.1). Lineage (NCBI taxonomy): Eukaryota > Viridiplantae > Streptophyta > Magnoliopsida > Fabales > Fabaceae > Gleditsia > Gleditsia sinensis. Next base: position 68,545,201 of record CM073467.1, read on the forward strand.
CTCAAGTTTCTTCAATGCAATGATATGCGATCTTTTGATAAAATAAATAAATATTGCATATATTTCTTGAACTAAAATGCGAACCACAAATTCCTATACGAATTTTTCTAATGTAAACCGTGTCTGTTATATTATTTATAGACACAAACAACAAGCACTAATTCATCAGAGTTAGAAATGAAAAATTATATCTACTAATATTTATTCAGCTCCCTCACTGAAAACTGAACTTCGGGGAGTTTTAGAAGATTTGTGGCCAGCTCGGCAGAATGGGTGCTCTCGTTCGATTCCCTCACTCTTCTTTCTTTTCTTTTTCTTTTTTTTTTCTTTTTGGTACAGTAGGAGAGTAGATAACACAAAGCTGGGGTAGTACCACCCCTTAAGTCATCTTGAGGGGGATCAAACCTACTCCATTTACAGGTCTCTCATGTAGCTACAAACCAGGACTTAGGTTATGCTCTTTTCAAACCATCTAATCTACCACCCTGTTAGCTTCTCTGTAAATATGTGAGATGTTCACTATCCAATTCTTTGGTAAGAAACATTGGATATATGCAATAAGTCCAGCACATGGGCGGGTATTGGGACGTCAGTTTTTGCAGAGTTCCACTGATGAGGTTGAGTTTGTTTCAATCTCAAGTTCCCTGCAATTCTAGTCCCATGCTATACTGAGTTCCTTGCATTTATATTTAGATTTTAGAGTTTTCATCCATAGAGTATCTGGATTACTGAAGACTCCCCAAACCACCTTCATTAAAAAAAAGCTTCATTCATTTCTCCAAATTCCCATACTCCTAGGCCTCTGCCTTTTCTTGGGCAACATACTTTGTCCCTAGCTAACAAGACGCAACTTCTTAGTTCTATTTCCCTCCCCCATATTAAACCTTTTTCGACTTTCTCTGAGTCATCGCAATGCCCCATCGATAGTAAGGTTGTTTGTATTGAATAGTGTAGGAGGTTATTAACAATATTTGTGAGAGTGACTTGCCCGCTAGAGTAAGAATACTAGATTTCTAACTACTTCTCCTTATCTTGACTCTTTCTGTGATGTGTTTGAAGTTTCTTTACTATCTTCGTAATTTGAATAGCAACAATTGCTTATCTTCAAAGGTTAATATTTATTACCAGACTATTTTTCTATAACTACAACATTTTCATACGTCACCCAGTGTGACCTTTCACTTAATTATTTTTGAACTATAAGAAAAATATATACATAATTCATTGTTGAAACTCACCATGCATTTCACTAAACTTTATAATTGTTATTTTGTAAGATATAACTGATCAAGTCTTTAACTTCAGAATATCCACAAATATAATAATTATTTTCGTTTCATTTATTTAACTTTGTATAGACTGTAAAGTTTAATCCCACTATATTGATTGGACAATTCAAAACAAGTGCTGGAAACCCATTTATATCTCTATAAATGGGTTTCCAGCACTTGTTTTGAATTGTCCAATCAATATAGTGGGATAATCTCGTTGTGCATGTCACATAGAGATAAGATGACGGAAAATTTCCCTATATAATTTCTCTATTTATCTTAAAAGATTATGTAATTTCATCATTCACGACACTCATAAAGTTAGTTGTAGTGCAACACATGATTAAGACCTCAAAGTGCTCCTTTAGGCCTATATCTCTAAGTGTGCCTTTTAGAAAATTCTATCTGATACAGTCATATGCTTTCTTTAGGTCCATTTTCATAGCCTTGAACCCCTTCTTGCCTTTTTTTCCCTTCTCATAGAATGAATAATATCATAGATTATGATCGCATTATCATTAATACTCCTCTTTAGAATGAAGTTACTGTGGCAAGGCCTGATCCTTTTGTTCATAAAAGACTTAAGTCTATTTATTATATTTTTTGTGAGAATTTTGTGTATAACACTACAAAAAACAATGGGTCTAAACTCTTTAAAACATGCTGGATTGTTAGCTTTAGGGATAATAATTCAAAGTGATTGATTGATATCTTATCGAGTGTTGAAATTTTATAAATGTCTCTAATCAATTTGCATATTGATGGACCCACTACCTTCTATTAACTTTGAAAGAAAAGTGCATGAAGGTTGTCTGGTCTTTGTGCTTTTAGAACTCTCATGTTAAAGATAATTTTTTTAATCTTCTTGTTAAAAAAAAAAGGATTTGTAGAATGGTCAGGTTATTTTTAGTTATATTTAATAAAAATAGTTGATAAGTTAATTGAAAATTTAAAAATTAATTAAAAATTAAAAAATTAATTTTTAATTAAAAGTTAAAAATTATTAAGTTAATTTATTGAATTAAAAGTATTTGATAAAATTAACTATTGAATTAATTGATAAATATAAAATGACATAAAATAATATACTTATATAAAATTTATTATTTTTTATTAGTAATTATATTTTATTATATAATTTCAAAATATACAAAATAAACATATCATATAGAGTTTCACAATAAATTAACAATATTATTGCGAATCTCTTTCATCTTAATAAATACCTCTAAATTTTTATTCATTGTGTCACTGTCAATAATATCTAAAAGTTTATCATGAAGTATGTAATTTAGATGTTGCTCGAGTATAGTAAAAATAATATCATATTGTAAATAAGATAGTGTTGAAATTTGAATAAAATAATAAAAATAAAAAAAAATATAAAAACTATCAACTAAAAGTTATACGCTATTTAAAGTAGCATACGATAAAAAACTATAAGTTAATCAAATAAGTTTATTTATCAAATACTTCTAATTTGATCAAAAAAATTTATAAATTAGTCAAATAAATTATAAGTTAACTTATTTAACTTATTAAACATACTCTTTGTCAATGTTAAAAAAATTTCCTTTTAAAGTTGTTGGAAAAAGTGAGCCGTTATACTTAAAAAATGCTTGAAAGAAATATCTAGTCATTTTTTTGAGATATAGTTGTTTTCCTGCTCCTAATTCTCTTCACTATCTTTCAAATCTAAGATCTTATACCTTCTCCTTTTAGATATACTTGAAGTGACCTTTAAGAGTCCAATTGACATATTAAATTTAGTGTGGCATAAACTTGTTAGTCATTGTTGAAAAAAAAAACTATTGTTAAAGCAATGCATTTTGGGTAAAGACATAAAACGCAGGTAACCCTTTCTTTCCTCCCTTCTATGTCACCCTTCGTAGTAGCTAGGTTTTACACTTAAGTTTTTGTTTTCCCTTATCATTGCATTGTCTCTTTTCTTCATCGTAATCGTAATAATCTTTACAAAATTTATACAATTAGGTTGTCTTCAATTTGACCAATTAAGATCTCATTATGTATCTATACTTAGGTTTTCTTAAAAGGGTTTCACTCACTGGATTAGGTTTTGAAGGAAAACAATGGGTTGTGGGTGTAACCCACAAATAGAAGTAATATCACAAAGCACTTACATAGTGCAAGCTCTGATTTCCAATACTATCTTGGTTATTTAGATTCCTGCTGTACATATTTTACGCACTGTCTCGAACCCTATTTTTGGCTTTGTACAGATTCCTGTTGGACCATGGGCAATGGCAAATCAATTGCCTTCTGGCAGGATGACTGGCTACTGAACATGGGGCCCCTGAGGTTGCATGCGATAGGACATATTATCGAGGATGCAATTGAATGTAAAGTTGCTGACATGGTGGATGACTCAGGGCTATGGGATTGGGAGAAACTGGGAGGAATACTTCCAGAATACATCAAAACCATTCTAGCTTCTACGACCCCCCCCCCAAACAGTGATGCAGAAGAGGATCAAGTGGCCTGGAAACATAGTCACAATGGAGAGTTTTCCGTAAGCTCAGCTTATGCTAATAGATTGGGTGGGCAGGTCAGCCCCCAGCCAGTGTGGAAGAAGATCTGGGGATAGCCTGGTCCCCAAAAAATTAGAGCATTTCTCTGGCTTGCAGGCAACAATAGCTTACTTACAAGCAAGATGCGATTCGATCGTCATCTAGAAAATACGGGCTTATGTTTATTATGTAAGAATTCTCAAGAGACAGTAATTCATTGCCTAAGAGATTGCACAAGTGCTGAGAACCTCTAGATGAGGTTCGTCCAACCAAGACACTGGCCTAGGTTCTTCTCGGGAGAGATACTAGAGTGGATTGAGCTAAACCTATCGCAAAACCTAAGCAACACTTCTTGCTCCAACCTACCTTGGGGAGCCCTGTTTGGAACATCAGCTTGGACCATCTGGATTAGGAGATGTGAACGCATCTTCCAACCCAAAAAATCCAACTCCACTGATCTCTTCTTCGAGTGCTTCAACCGGGCCAAACAACACTTAGACTGGATGAAGGCTGCATGGAAGCCACCGCCTGGAAATCAAGTTAAGTTCAATCTGACTCCAAGGTAGATTGAGGACCTTTGTGGAGATTGCATGGAAGCCACCAACTGGAAATCAAGTTAAGTTCAATGTTAATGGATCAGTTCGCAACTCCAGGATGGTTTGTAGCGGAGGAGCCCTGAGGAACGCAGGAGGGGACTAGATCTTCGGCTTTACCAAAAAAAATGGGTCCTTGCAGTGTGACGGCATTCTATCGGCCTTAGACTTATCTTGGGAAAGAGGATTCAAGGATGTTGTGATTGAATCTGACTCCAAATTGGCGGTGGAGCTATGCAATGATGAGTACAATTGCATAATTCCAGAAGCTAGGATCATTAACCAGATTAAGAACTTCCTGGATCGTTATTGGAAGGTGGGCATTCAACACTGCTACAGAGAAGGGAACCAGGTGGCGAACTGGTTAGCAAATGATGCGCATAATTCTGAGCTTGGGTTACATATCCATGACAGACCTCCATTGGGTCTGGGTAGGCTGTTACTTGATGATTTAAAGGGAGAATCAGTCTCTCGTTTTGTTTGTTCTTAGTCTTTCAGGCTTTCATTGTACCAAAAAAAAATAATATTATTATTCAGCTTCTAAATTTGTGGCTATATTTCTCATGTGCCAAGGTGTGTGCTAAGGTGTTTTGTGCCACGAATGGTGTCTTTAAAGGAGGCGCCAGGGTAATACAAAGGGATGGGAAAGGGAAAGGTTTACTCTATTTTTTTTTTGTTTTTTGTTTAGTAAACATATATCATTTCAACAAATTTTGAATTTATTTGATTCTGTTTTTATTTTTAAAAATTATATTTAAAATTGATTTTGTAGAACAAAAAAAATTATTTGATAAACTATTTTGAAAATATTTTATTTTTTTATTTTTTATATTTTGTAAACAAAAACAAAAAATAAAAATAATTTTTCTTTATTTCTATTTTAAAAATAACTTATTTTTAGAATTTATTTATGAAACAACAATTAAAAACAATTATCAAACAAATTTTTTTATTTTAAAAATAACTAAAAATATAAATCAATTTTTTAAAATAAAAAACAAACAGGCCTTTTGTTTTGTTTTTAATTTGAGACATAACATTTATTCATCTTGATCTATACTATTAATTTTTTTTTCTAATTTAATAATTATTGCAATGTATTTTTTTTTGTCTATTTTTCCTCTTTAAAAATCTTGGTTAAATTTTTCTTTGGTCTCTAAATTTATTTTTCAATTTCATTTTGGTCCTTAAACTAAAAATAATTTTCTTAAAATCTCTTAGTTTAAAAAAAATTCCTATTTATATCTTAAATTATAATTTAATAAAAAAAAAAGAATTACTTTTAAAACTAAAAATTTTAAACCCCTAACTCAAAAATTTTAAACGTCAAAATTTTAAATATCAAAACTTTATAATACTATATCTTAAATTTCAAATTTTAAATTTTAAATCTCAACCTTTAAATACTAAAATCATAAATCTCTAACACTAAAATTCTAAACTCTAATCTCTAAAACCTTAAATCTTAAATTTTAAACATCAAACTATAAATTATGAATTTCAACATTTAAACTCTAAAATTTTAAACCCCCAAAACTCTAAATTTAAAAACCTGAACTCCAAATTTAAAACTCTTAAATCTCAAATTCTCAAAACCTAAATTTTAAATTCATAAATCTCAAACTTCAAAATTTTAAATTTCAAATTTTAAAACCTCAAATCATAAACTCTAATCATTAAATCCTAAAATTCAAACACTAAAATCTTAAACTCCCAAATATTAAACATCAAACGCTAGATATCAAAATCATTAAACCCCCAAACACCCAAACTTAAGACTCCATACTAGAAAAGTTAATATATCAAATCTCAAATTTCAAACACTAAAATTTTATACCTCCAAACTTCAAAAACTCAAACTTTAAACCTTGAAATTTTAAAGTTTAAAATTTTAAACCCCCAAACTTAAGATCCCAAACACCAAGCCGCAAAATCTCAAACCCAAAATTTTAAATCTAAAAACCTTAATCTTTATACATGTTAGAGTTTTTAAGGTTTTAAAGTTTAATCTTTATGGTTTGAGATTTAGAGTTTTGAGTTAAAGGTTTTGAGGTTTTGAACTATAAAATTTAAGGTTCAAGGTTTTAGGTTTTGGGGTTGGATTTACCGTTTGAGATTTTGAGTTTTAATAACTTGATATTTAGGGTATAGAGTATGAGTTTGAGGTTGAGGTTTGGAGTTTAAAGATTTATGGTTTAGAGTGAGGTTTAAGATTTGAGATTTATGTATTTGAGGTTTAGGATTTTAAATTCTAAAGTTTGGAGATTGAGTTTTGAGATTTGGAATTTGAAATTTTGATATTTAAAGTTTTGGAGTTTGAGTATTAAGTGTTGGGATTTAGAGTTTAAAAGTTTAAAATTTGAAATTTTAGAGTTTAATATTTAGGATATTAAGTTTTGAAGTTTAATGTTAAGAGTTTTGGTATTTGAGATTTTGAGTTTTGGATTTTGATATATGAGATTTGGAGTCTAAAATTTTATTATTTAAGTTTTATAATTTTAGACTTTTAAATTTTATTGTTTGAGGTTTAGATCTTAAAATTTATGATTTAAAATTTTATGATTTTAAACTTTTGCTATTAGGATTTATAATTTTAGAATTTAAAAATATTTTTTTAAAAATTATGATTTAAGATATAAGTGATATATTTTTTTAAAAGTTAAAAAATTTTCTTAAAAATATTTGTAGTTAAATGATCAAAATAAAAATAAAAATAAATTAAGGAAGTAAAGAAAAATTTCATCAAAATTATTATTAAAGAAGAATTAAGAGAGAGATTTTTATTATTATTTTGAAGGATACTTATAATGAATTTTTAAATTAAAAAAGATTACAATTAGTAATATAAATAAAAGTGGATGGATGTTGTTTTTTTTTCTTTAATAGTGACTTGGCAAATTTATATAGCGTCCCATGTTAGATTTAATGTGCTAGCTAAACTGTTAATCAGTTCCTAATTATGAGTGAGAAGATATAAGGACTAATTTATAATGAATTATGTAAATTTTATGATTAATTTATGTAATAACATAAATTCAAAATTAAAATTAAAAGAGTTAAATCATTTTGTGAGTTTCCCCGACCACGACTAGCATCTGACGTCTTTTTACACATGGTAATGCTTATGATAAAATAAAAATAGTCTGGTGGCGTAAACGATGGGAATTCCTTTCTTGGGCTGCGCACCAATGCCCTCTCCACTGCTTTCACGCCCACACACGAATGCACTACTTACATCCCCCCACTTGTATTCTTCCGCCGCCGTCTACGACAACTTCTCCGCCGAGCCAGTGCCAATGCCCACTCACCACCACCCACACTCCCATCCCTCCTTTGAAGTCATCGGAGGGGCCCGTGACCTTTTCCTCCCAGTTCTCGGTAACTTGGCCCGTCCTTACTATCCCTTCCCGCTTGTTGGTTTGAACCGCCACGTGGAGACCATATTTGCCGCTTTCTTCAGGTCAGTTCCTGGCGTCAAATTCCGCCGCGAGTGTCTACGGACTAAAGACGACGGTGCTGTAGCTCTCGATTGGGTTTCCGGCGACGACCGACTTTTGCCGGCCGATTCTCCAGTCCTTATTTTGTTGGTTCGTTCATTTACCACTTTCCGTAGCAGTAGTAGGAAAAGGGGAAAAAGAAAACAGTTTTGCCTTCGAGAATTGAAATATGAGTTCGTGGCTTGGTGCAGCCAGGTTTAACCGGAGGGAGCGAGGATGCTTATGTGAGACATATGTTAATTAGAGCCCGAAATGAAGGATGGCGCGTCGTCGTCTTCAATAGCCGTGGCTGTGGAGATAGCCCTGTTACCACTCCTCAGGTGCATATTGATAGACGCAGATAACTTTGCGTTTCCTAGACGTTTATTTTGTTTGGATTCTACTTCTCTGATTTCTATTACGTTTGAATAAATCACTGTTATTTAGTCTTTGTGAATCCCATTCTCTGTTTTTTAGCGTGTATGATAAACACTTCCTTTGTGCTATTGCATCATTGTAGAATCCGCCGGCAATGCAATCAACAAGAACAAGATACTCCCTTTTATACCTTATCCTTCAATTTCATTCCCCAGGGCAAACCGTTATGGTCCAACATGATCTACATCTAATAGTACGCAAATATTGTACCCATAAATATGTAATTAATTTGTGACACTGATATGCAGTTCTATTCAGCTTCGTTTTTAGGAGACATGCACGAGGTAGTCTCCCATGTCACCACTCGATACCCAGAAGCTAATATATATGCAGTTGGTTGGTCACTTGGGGCAAACATTCTTGTGCGATACCTGGGTCAGGTAAGATAATTATTGCTGCATTTGCCCCCAAAAGCAAAAGGGAAAAAAGCTTCGTCTAATCTTGTTTTAGCGTAAGTTCAAAAACTTTTGTCTTTGCTCATCTCGCATAGGCTTTTCTTTGGTAGATACCATGAATGTTTCTTAAAATGATTAGATAATTCTAAAGTCTAAATAGACAGTTCACACTGATTGATTTAAGGACATACTTATTTTAAAAACTTTTTCATGCCATTGAGTTGAAGGATCAAAAGGACTTAGAAATATCCTAATATTGAATTGTGGCTCCCCCTGTGGGCATCTTGTTTAATATTAAAGGACTCTGGCTGGACAGATCAGGCTTTATGGGCCGAAATGTTGCTAAAATTTTGCTTTTTGCTGAACTTAATCAACTGAAATTCAAGTTAGCACTCTCTCAATTTATTGTCTGGTCAGTGTTTCTATGACCAAATATTTATGGCCGGCTTCTATTATCTGGAATCAAATCATTGTCGGCTTTTGTTCTTACATTTCAATAAGATAATTTTTTGTGGATCATCTTTGTTTAATCCATTAAATTTTACTTTGGATAGCTTGTCATTATATTTTTTTGTTTGCTACTTTCAGGAGTCACACGCCTGTCCTCTTTCTGGTGCCGTGTCACTGTGTAATCCTTTCAATTTGGTTTTGGCAGACGAGGACTTCCATAAGGGCTTTAACATTGTTTATAACAAGGCTCTTGCAAAAGCCCTCTCCAGAATTTTCAAGAAGTAATGGACTCTGTCTTTGATATGTTAGTTACGATTATTTTAGTTTCAAGTTAATAGATCCATCAACTAGACATTACAGTTTTACTAACAACATTTTGCAGGCACGCTTTACTTTTTGAAGACATGGGTGGTGAATATAACATTCAATTGGCAGTCAATGCTAAGTCTGTTAGGGAGTTTGACGATGGACTAACCCGTGGTATGTGCCCATACTGTTCTTTGTCATTATTGGAGGCTGGATAGTTGGATAACTATTGTAAATTATATGCTATAAATATCATCTTTTGAGGTTTTGCAGTTTCTTTTGGTTTCAAGTCAGTGGATGAGTACTACTCTAATTCAAGCAGTTCAGATTCCATAAAACATGTTCAAATTCCTTTGCTCTGCATCCAGGTGAAAACTTAGACTAGAAAAAAGTTGAGTTATTTATCTTTGCAATGTTAAGCAGCATAAAATTTAATATTGAAAAAGAAAAACCCTTCCTGCATGGTTATCTTGATCAATATTTAATACTATGTTTGTCACCATTTTTTCAGTCGAGAGCCAATAATGATAATTGTAGGAATATGCAATTTTGTGTTGTTTAGATTTTCCCCTGGCTGAGATTAGGTAAGGGAAAAATTGTTACATATCTCAGCAGTCAGCACTAATGTCTTGGCTACATTTATTTCTTGACTACAAAGTTATATCGTGCGAGATATGGACCAAAGTTCTATCCAAAAAGAAAAAGAAAAAATAGATATGAGCCAAATGAAGAAGAGTGAGTATAGAAATAAATTAAATCATCAATCTGTACTTACTTTTTTAGTTTGTGTTCTCATACTGTGAGCCAAGAAATTTGGATCACTCTAAGAAATAAATTATTGAACTTGTAAAGGTTCTTTTTTTTTTTTCATTTTAGGCAGCCAATGATCCGATTGCTCCTTCTAGGGGAATTCCTCGTGAAGATATCAAGGTATGCAATTCATAGTCTCTAGTATTATGGAGTGCTATCACTATTGAATAAAAGTGCGCTCCGTAAGTGATATAAAAAATTGAAGTAGGAGTAAAAATGGAGGGAGACGAAAATGTTTTGATCTTCATTCATTGATACTTGGTAGAGAAATGGAACATGGTATGTTTTAGGTAGTTTTTGGGAGGTTAGTAATTTGTTTTCATCTCATTTTATCCTTGTTTGGAATGAAAGAAAATTTTAAAGAATGGAACGCAAATGGTGACCACTTTCTTTTTATTGTGGTTATTGTCTAATTGTCTTGTTAAACATATGTTGTCACACTTTATTTTCAACCCTCTCATTTTCATCTGTATCGAGCATCACTTTGAAGTTATGGTTGGGCCTTGTGTTTCCACTTAAGCAAAGGCATCACTAGGAAGTGTAATTTTGAACTGTTGCACTCGGTTGTGATTTGTAAAGATTGTAGTTTTAAGTAACAATTTTCTCATGGTATATTACTGTCTATGCCTGCTCATTATTCTTTCTCTCTCTTGTTTAAATTTGTTTATTGATATGTTTTGACTCATCAGTTAAGTATAATCCTGGCTATTAATTAATGTCAGGAAAATCCAAATTGCTTGTTAATAGTGACACCCAAAGGCGGCCATCTGGGCTGGGTTGCTGGGGATGAAGCCCCACTTGGATCCCCCTGGACTGATCCTCTGGTAATTGATTTTCTTCAGCATCTGGAGAGAGGAGCAATTAAATCCGGTACGGCTTGTAGTGATCCAGAAGGCGATCACCGAAGTGAAAGGGCATTGCATAACCTTGAAGCGTAGTTTGGCACTTGGGGGGACATTTCATTCATTCTACATTATTGAATATGCTTCTTAGCATTTGCGATCTCTTAATCTCTCATAATTTTATTCTAAACAAGACAACAGCTGTATTCGTACCAAAATAATACTCCAGCAGTTTAGATCTCTCCGTGCCATAGTCGTTACTCATTAGTGCCCGTACATGCTCAATCAAACCTTTTAGAATTAAACGCAGTCTGTCCTGTGATTTGATGTGATATTGTTACTTTGTGATAAGAAAGTTGACAATTGTGTTATGGTGAAGTAATTTTGGGACGTTGGATTAATTTAGAGATGGAGCAGGAATTTAAACGATGTGAATCTCAATTATCAAATTTGAAGAGTCGAGGGTCTTAGATGGAATACATTAGACAAGAATTTGAAGATTGGGTGTAGTTAATTAGTCGGGATTTTGAGATAAAATTGAGAATGTTAGATTGAATGATTATACAGAGTTTGAAAAGTTTGATGCTTAGTTAAGAAAAAAGGTTAGACTTTTGAAGTGAAATGGGTAAACGTTTAAGAATTTTAAAGTGAGGTTTTAACTGGAAAAAGATTTGGATATATATTTGCATAAATGAAAGAGATTTAAAGAAATTATAAAGATTAGGTAAGATCTATTAATTTTTATTTTGTATTTAACATAATTAAAATAGATTAATATTACTGTGTAATAAAAAAATATCAATTTTTTTTATTCATTTGGCTCCAATTGATCATATCTTTGGTTTTAGAGTTAATTATAATATTATTAAATTAATTGAATTATTGATATATAATAATAATAATAATAATAAAATCAGTTTTTGAACCAGACACGGAGATAATTTATTTTTAGCCAATATTTTAATAGTAGGAGGAAGATATAGGGTTAGGTGCATGTAGCACGGGAACCGGTAAATGATTAGCAATCCATGCAACTTATTTTTTATTTTTTTGGTGAATAACATTTAGATTGAAGTGGAAAACAAACTTTTAAGTTCCACGAAAATTTATAAACTTTTTTTATAAATAACTCATTATAAAAAAAATGACGAAATGCAAACTCAAAATGTTGACTATTGAATTGTAAATTTAGTCACATCACTTTAATTCGCCGTTTGGCAACACATGCAATAGATTATTATTTGCGGAATATAGTTATCACTGAATTTTTAAAAGTTGTTTATAAGATAATATAATATACATTATCAATAAGACATTTTTTTTATAAAAAAAAAAAAAGAAGAAAGAAAAGTGTGTGAAGAGAACTTAAACCTGGGTGGGGTTACGGTAGGTGGCGATTGATGGCAGAGTTGTGATTTGGTGTTAAGTATGGTCAGGTCATCCAGAATACTGACATAAGCATGTAACGGAATCAAATGACGTGATTGGTTAGAAATTTGTTTTTGGGCAGCAGAGAGTTTAGTTATGGAATTGTATCGGACTATATTTCCAACTCTATTCATTCCGTTACGGAATTGTATCGGACTATATTTCCAACTCTATTCATTCTACTCCCAATCGGAAGATGAATGTAAATAATTAAGGAATTAATACATACTGCCTTCCTCCGAAGTGGGAATCGGAGAATGACATAGGCACGAGCGTGGTATGCCCTTATCCTGCTCCCGTGTTTAATTAATGCTATAATAGAAATTGTTTTCATTTTTAGATGCTTAATGAAATGGGGGTGGGTAGCAAAGCGACAAGTAATGCGGAGGGTGTCCAAATAAATCAATGTCCATAGCTTTAATTTCGTCGCGTGCTACTGCTCCCTCAAATACAAAGGATAAGCTTGGCACTGGCAGTGGCAGACCCGACCCCCCTTACTTTTCAACTTTCCAATTGTTATACTCACATCCTTATCCTCGTGACCGCCGTGTGCGTTGGAGTTTGGAATCGAGCTCTAGAAGCCTCTCTGCACATAGACAACATTATAGACCACAAGTGCAAAGGCCACGTATACATCCTCACGCTTCCGTTAAGTAATTTCTAACTTTAATAACATATCCACTCCACTGCCGTTAATTAATTTCTCACGTTGAACATGTCGCCTCCACGGTTGAAGGAGATCGATTAACGCGTCCTTTCTTTCAAATCCTATCCCATGATGCTGACTCTGTTTTTTTTAGTTTTTTTGTCCTTTTTACTTTTCGTGTTACCCTTTTTCTTCGGAATACTACATACAAACTGTGCTTACAAATTAAACCAAAATACAAATGAATTGTTTCTTTTCAAACAAAAATCACTTCCTGTACTATATATATTGGATTTTTTAATTCTAACGGTTAGTCAATGACTGATGAGGTAAACCAAAAATTAAAAAAAAAATCCATTCATTAACATTTTAATTAATGGCCAATAAACTGCCAGGTATCCTAATTAATGTCTAAGGATACCGTAAATTCACTTTCACTTTTTTTTTTTTTTTCACATTTACCGATCGCTGTCAATTGAGTTTCCCTACGGCTATATATACCCCGCCCTCTCATCTCTCTTTACTCAATTCATTCCCTTCAAAATTGATCCATGGCCGACACCAGAAGCGCCCCCACCTTCATTTTTGGTAGCAACAAGCGCAGTGGTGTGGACGACACCGAGGATCATAGTCCCGTGCTCCCAAAGAAACCCAATTTTGGCCCCTCGCCCTGGGCTTTCGACCCAGCCGCCGCAATCGCAAGCGTTCGCCACGAGTTCGGCGAGCATGGTGGGATCAACATGTCCATCGAGGCCTCCGCCACCTTCACCGTCATGGAACCCGAGACCATGCGCCGCATGTTCGCCGGCGAACTCGGTCCCGATCGCGACTTCTTTATCTACAGCCGTCACTTCAATCCCACCGTTTTGAATCTGAGCCGTCAGATGGCGGCCCTCGAAGGCACCGAGGCTGCCTACTGCACCGCCAGCGGTATGTCGGCGATCTCATCGGTGCTGTTGCAGCTGTGCAGCAGCGGTGGACACGTGGTGGCATCCAGGTCCCTCTACGGTGGCACCCATGCCCTGTTGACCCACTTCTTCCCCAGGGCCTGCAACATAACCACCACTTTCGTCGACCTCAACGATCTCGACATGGTTAAGAATGCCATGGTAGAGGGCAAGACCAAAGTTTTGTACTTCGAGTCTATATCCAACCCCACTCTCACGGTCGCCAACATACCCGAGCTTAGTAGGGTGGCTCACGACAAGGGAATCACGGTGGTGGTGGACAACACATTCGCGCCCATGGTGCTTTCACCTGCTCGGCTTGGAGCTGATGTCGTGGTTCACAGTATCTCCAAGTTCATCAGCGGTGGGGCCGACATCATCGCAGGTATCTCTGACGTTTTGTATGCATCCTTATCCTGGCTTTACCACTTACTTTATTCAAGCCGTTCATTAATTGTCTAATATATTATTAGATATTTTCCCTTTCAACGGTTGAAACTCGTAGGCTATATTTCTCTATTTCTTTTCCGTCGAGTCTATCCTCCAATTTGATTGCAATTTTGGACTCATGTCACGGACTCACTCACCTTCACGTGCATTATCATCTCTCTCTATCTCTCTATTTTTCCCATCTAACTTTCATGTTTTTCACTTTCACTTTTATTTTATTATTTTTTGGACCTAAGTTGGACTGGGAATTAAAGATGACAGCGACAGCCCGTGGGTCGTCGTCCGTTTTCATTTCTTTTTTGTTTTTCTATCCTCGTTTTCATTCCTCCATTCCTATTTTTTATAAGATTACGAAAATTCGCGGAGATTTTAAGGGTAAAAGTAATTTTAAAATTTATTTTTGTAAAACAAGAGACTAAAATTTTATTTGGATGTAAATTTTAAAAATAATTTTTTAAAAACAAAAAAATGATCTGATTTATCTAATGATTAGGTATTAATTTTAATAAATTATCCTTTTTTTAAAAAAAATTCTAAAAATAATTTTGCATAAAAATAAGAAAAACAATAAAATGCCATAATTTTTAGTTATATTTTTATAAAATAGTTTTTAAAAATAATTTATAAAAATAATATATATATTTTTTGCTCTTATAAAGATTATAATAATTAAATAAAATTTTATGAAAACTAAATAGTATATATAATTTCGAAGAATTTATATATATATATATATATATATATATATATATATATATATATATATTTATTAATATAAATTAAAGTTAAAGATATTGAATTGAGATTCTTTTTAAATTTTTTAAAAAATTGACAGAATAAATTTAGAAAAAAAACACACAATTGATAAAATATGTTTTTATTTATTTATTGAATATTAATTTTATCAAATTATAATTTTTTATTTTTAAAACTTATCCTAAGTTTTTATAAAATAAATAAAATATAAATTTAAAGATATTCTAATAATTTTAATACGGCGGATTCTTCACATAAAGCAATATAATCTCAATCTCCGCCTCCATATTTTAAACAGAAAAAAACTTTACTCTTATTTCTATCTTTCCTGTGAATAAATTCTTTCGATACGCAATTTCATGTAGGGCAACCCACATGAATCTTAAAATTTGCCATCCCTGACAATGAACAGGTATTTACGCAAAAATAAATAAAATAGGCTGATATTAATTAATTGAAAAGGCAAGTGTTCTCTTAGAAATATATATGTCGATCAATTTAATATTTGATTTGTAGATCCCATACATCATTTAGTTTTTAATATCTTGTTTTGAGTTGTACTTTACACAAAGTGGGTATGAGGTGGATATAAATTGGTAATATGTACCAGCAGGGTTGGACAAAATACCTATACTTGATACGTATACATAAATTTTATCCATTTTAAGTCAAGTATAAAAATAGTAATATAGGTAAGCGTTTGGATATAAGAATATTTTTAAATATTATATTTATATTTATATTTATATTTCTATCATAATATCCCTGCAATAAATTTATTTACTTTTTTTAAGAAAATAATATTGTCTTTTCATAAAAAAATATTCTAATTTAACTGAGTAAAATTTAAACAATAAAATTTTGATAAGAATCTGGATCTAAATATTATAATACTTTATCTATACTTCGCTCGTAATAATTGGGATGGCAGGAGCTGTATGCGGGCCTGCAACGCTAGTGAATTCGATGATGGACCTTCACCAAGGGGCCCTAATGCTGCTGGGTCCAACAATGAACGCGAAGGTGGCATTTGAACTATCGGAAAGAATACCGCACTTGGGCCTAAGAATGAAGGAACATAGCAAGCGTGCATTGGCGTTCGCCGCCAGGCTGAAGAAACTAGGATTAAGGGTGATCTACCCAGGTCTGGAAGATCACCCACAGCATCAACTGTTGAAATCGATGGCCAACAAGGATTATGGGTACGGTGGGCTTATGTGCATGGACATGGAAACGGAGGAGAGGGCTAACCGGTTGATGCACCACTTGCAGAACCATGCACAATTTGGTTTCATAGCAGTTAGCTTAGGGTACTACGAGACCCTGATGTCGTGTTCGGGGAGTAGCACCAGCAGTGAGATGAATGCGGAGGAAAAGGCGCTCGCTGGAATCTCACCCGGTCTTGTGAGGATGTCTGTTGGCTATATTGGTACTTTGGAGCACAAGTGGAGTCAGCTGGAAAAGGCGCTCTCTTCACTTAACGAGGATGCCTTCACCAACAAGACTTAAATTCAATGCCCCTTCTCCATCCATATATGTACAAGAACAGTTTCTCCTTACTCATCTGATCTACCACTACCTAGTCCCTCTACTTGAGGTGTAAGTAGTGTATCATTTTCAACTTGTATACATCATCAATGTTCAAAACTGAATCAACTTTAAAATATATATATATTAAAACTTGGCTGCATTTTGGGAAGTCTCTAAAATATAACCATTAAGATTGTTTGGTCGCATATGGAAACAATGATGTAAATTACGTGATTTGTGATTCTTATTGTAGGTTAGCTAACCGTTTATAGCATATAGATGTAAATTGTGGGGTATGATCAAATTAGTCCAAAGTGGGTGACGGGGCTCTCACCAAACGATGAATAAGAGGAAATCGATTACTAAAAGCATAACGCCTAAATTAAGAGAAAAAAAAAACATTAATGGCCATGCAGTGCAGTCATGAGGGAAAAAAGTGGATAGAGGATATTAACATTATATTCAATTGAGGTAGACAGCTATACGATGGTTCGCACTCAACAATGTAAATATTTAATCGTTCTATTTACGTCAAACGAATTAAATGTTTATTTGAAACCATATTTACCATACCTACCTCGGCAGACTCTTGAGTCTGTGACAGCGGCATGGTGATCGTGGTTACAGTGACAACAATCAATGATGATGGTCTTAAAATTTGTTTGGTGTAAAGGAGGGGGGGGGGTGAGGTGGGGTTTTCTGTAAAGAGTATACATAATGACGTCCATGCTGGATATATGAATGGCCTTTAATTTTTCAACCATTCCAAAATACGCAATAAATATTCACTTAGTTTTTCCTTAGTTATTGAATTACAACATGCTAGCTCATATTGATTTTCGCCACGACGCGGTGAACATCATTTTCACTTTTGCAGATGGGCTGACCCAGACTTTGACGCTACGTGTAATAATAGACAAAACGAAAGAATTAAAAAGAAAAAAAAAGAGAAGGGAACCGAGCGACGTTTGCAAGGCCCAGGATATTAATGCAAGGGAAGTCTAGGGGTTTGTATTGCTCCAAATGTGCTCCAGTTCTTGAGCGAAAGCCTTCTGTCTACCAACAACAATGGTAATGTGATCTTTGTTGTCAATGACTCTAACATGGGCGCGAGGAATCCTTCTTTGGACCTCATAGCTACATTGAACTGGGATAAGTTCGTCGTCTTTGCCATGAAACATGGTAACTTTGCAATTGAGGTTATCTCTCACGGCGTCCAAATACCCTTCTATTTTGCCGGCGCTACCACAGATGATGTTGTGTAGGGTATGCCAGGCAGCGTTATGGGTGTGGCAAAAGAATCCTTCCAGCAAGAATGTCCTCACCCTGAAAATGAAAATGAAAATGAGATCCACTTCCCCCTAATTAATGCAACCCATTGATCATCTGTCTCATGTCGCCATCTAATCTGCTACTCCTCCATCTCAGTCTCACATACATTTGACTTGTGCTTCAACCATATATATATATGTACCTTCCCCCTACCAAAATAAATTAATTTAACAGATACTCTGCCCTTTAATTCATTACCATCTGACTTCATACTTAATACCATATCCGTCGACGTCTCTGTTGTATTTGCATAATTCATTCTAGACTTAACAAACATAGTAAAAGAGCGTTATTGACCCACCTGTTTCGAGTGATGAGTTTGGTGAGAAATTCCCACAACCGGTGATTCTTGCAGATCAGCAAGCAAATCAACCGAGTTATGTGTTCGTACCAGCACGCTATGGACGCGCCGAACGTGATCGGTGGCCACACGCGCCGCGGGGCAACCCTCCTCATTACGTACTGTGTTGCCTGTGTTGCTGCGCCCGTTGGGACTGGATAAAATGGCTGTTATTTGGAAAATAAACTAAATAAATTAAAATCGAAAATAATAATAATAAGAAGGAAAGAAAGCAATCGAGCTACACATACAGGGGCAAGCAGGGTTAGGGACTTGACGGAATGGGGGTGTTTGACGGCAAGCGCGAGAGCCAAAATGCATCCTAAGGAATGGGCGACGATGTGGAAAGATTTGACATTGTGAGGCTCCAAAACCGACCTCTCCATCATCTCTAAATGCTCTCTTAATGTGTAGAGCGACTCACTGGGCTTTGGACTCCTGCCGAAACCTAGCAGATCAACCGCAAACAAGCGATAACTCGACTTGGCCCTGCTCGAGAAATTGGGAAACAATGTTTCCGTCCAAAATGATGACGATGATATGAACCCGTGTATGAACACCACATCCTCTCGTGCTCTGTTTGCTGAACACAACAACAACAACAACAACAACAACAACTGACTTTAATTCATTATCCTATGCCAAATGCCAAATGCCAAATGAATTCGTTACTATTGATATTTACCTCTGCTGGGGCCTTCAGTCCTCACAAACAGATTCCCTTTCGCAGAACAAGACATCCAACACGTGCATAGCTTACAATCACAGTCTGACCATCTTGGAACGGGATGCCGCCATTCCTGCCTTCCAATCTTTCCCTGAAGCATTTCCACGATGCTCGAGTTCACTCTGAAACTGGAACGCACCCTCCCTCTCTTGTTTTTCTCCGTTAACTTGGACACCAATGACGGCCGAGAATATAGGGTGTCTGAAATGTCCTCCAACTGTAATTTACTCGAGCTCACACAAACAATCTTGGATTCGCCTTGCTCCGAAACCAAGATCTTGCCACCGCTGGTGATGGCTTCCTTTGCGGAGGAGCAATAGCAGGGCTTCCACTCCGCCTCAATCAACAAGTCCACAACTTTGAATATGAAACACAGAAGAAAGTCAACAAGGTCTAGAAAAGAGAAGGCAATGAAGCTCACCGCCTCGTTTATGACTCTGCCACTCGAATTTAAAACCCACCTGGTATTGCTCAATATTACAGCCATTTTTTCATATGCAGAAGCACAAGCAGAACCAATCCGCAAAGAAATAGGGAGGGAGTTAGCTAGAGGAGAGAACAAGGTGTCAGAATGAAAATGCGAGAGCCGAGGAGTTTGAGAATGGCATTGCCAAGTGTTACTTGTCTCTTCCAATGCTACCAAAAGATGCAAAGGCAAGAGAGAATAGGGGTGTTGGGATATATATTTGGCATTAAGGACGCTCCCACACCCTATAGTGTTAATTAGCTAGGGGATGTTTCGTTTGATCAAAGCGTGTGGAATTGCCTCTCTTAAAAACTCTTTAACGCAAAAGCCAAAACTGAGACACAGCGGAAGAGTGAGTTGACGCGCACTAAACACAGATAGCTGTTATATGAATTTATCGTTGTTCATTTAACATCATTTGTTGGCCAAGATGAAAAAAAAGAAAGTAGTTGGTAGTTGAACCCCCGGCCCCTCTTGCTCAACCCAAATATTCAAGTTTAGAGCTGAACGATGAATCTTACATAAATATATTCATAAAAGTCGCCAAATTATCTGAAATGGTTACTTTCTTGCCCATACGAAATTCTAGGCCACCATTTTCTACTCCAACTCATCCGCTCGGTTTACAATTCGCCTTGCGTTACCAGAAAAAAGAAAAAAAACAAAAAAGCCTACCTCATTAATATCTACAGTTATATTATTCAAAATGAAGGAATAGGTCAGTCCCATTCCCGGCCTCTAGTATTTAATGCATTCTGTCTTTGCCACATGAGCCCCCATGCCTTTAGGTGCCAATTTAATTTACCACCCCCCTCTCAAACCCCCGCCACTGTTTTTAAGGCTTTTTGTCAAACTACATGACTTTGAAGGATCCATTTTTCTCTTTCTTTCTCTAGGAGACTCTTTCGTTATAGCCCAACCACATTGCCAAATATTTGATTTCCCTTATTCATTCATTTGTACCCTACGCACAATTTATCTTCAACTTACTTTCTTTGCCCCCGAGTTTTTGCATTTCTAAGTTTCCAGCTTATATTTAATTTGTTTGGTTAAATTTTTAAATGATTATTCTTAAAAAAAAACTAACACATATAATTAAATTCCAGTACATATAGCTATTTGAGTTTAATTGAAGTGGTTAGAGCGAGCGAAAATTGAGTAGCATGGAGTTTTGAGTTCAAGTTGTCGAAACCACCGTCGATAAAATTTACAGAAGACGCTAGGAAAGAATAATTATGGTCTATATTAATTGTGAATAAAAGAAAATATTTGGATCATTTTATGTACTATTTATCGCATAAATTTCATTGATATTAGCCTTCTGTTTTATTAATTTATAAAACGACCATATATATATATATATATATGTTACAGGAATGACAACGTCATAAAACGTACTAAAAGATGGACAAACCAAGCTTTTTGGATGTTGGATGATGCCGGTGAATTTCTGAACTTAATGTAAGTTGTAAACCGAGACAAGTAGCAGTGACTGTAAGTAAAGAAAATGAAAAGGATAATTAAGTTGAAAATAGATGTACATGCACGCGGTTGTATTGTAATAGCTAAAAGTTAAAAGGAGGGAAAGTTGAGAAGACGGTATTCTAAACTGGAGAAAAGTGAAAAAAAAAATATTGCATCATAGGGAATATTGAAGGAGGAGGTAGGAAGGTGGATAAGCCCCCGTAACAAAAAGTTAGGATAAGATTAGTAATTTGTTTAGGATATTGCTTCAGCATGTGTTTTGGGAACAAGCATTTGGCGGCGATTGTAGAAGAAATTCAAGGTTATGGAGATACGCGTGGAGAAAGGACCGGTTCAAAAGATTTCATTACTTGGTTTGGGTATCCATGCGAAGTGTGCTCGTTTAACAATTTTGTCATGAATATGAGTTTTGTTTGGGGTATGTATCTGATCTGTGTGTTCAAAGCGGATATTATTCACCTCCTGGTTTGGGTAGTATTCTTTTTGATATGATCAGATTTCGACACAGCTGCCTACTTCGTATCATCCTTATTACATATAAATAACACCCGATCGATGGGAAATTAATCCTATATATACTCAAAAGAGTATGAAAAAAATAAATAAACTTCCATCCATATATATATATATATATATTAATTAGTTACACCCACCCAACACTGGGAAGGCAAAGTAGATCAAGATCAGCAAGTGTGAGGCGCGCAGAGCAGCTGATATAATTAATGGAAGAGAGAATAAGTCAAATTAAGGAGGTGCAGAGGCCATTGGCCGAGGTGCACCACCCAGTTGACCTCCCATGACTTTCCTATAAAAGTCACGGTGCTTCTAATTGCATTGCCTTCCCAATGCTCTCAGGATTGGTGGCAACGCCATGTGTGACTTGCCAAACGTTGACTATATGACCCTTATTAATATACCACCTTCTTAATTTCTTCATTTTTCAACCACAACCTCCATCGCTATTAAATGAGCCCTGAATTGATGAACTACACCCTCTCCCTTTCCCTCTGTGTTACGTGCATCTCTCTCTCAACGTAACAAACGCGCCCCTGCTTATCACTGCTTTGCCTTTCTCTACCTCCACACACTTTGTCTTTTTATTTCATCTGTGCCTTCTTGTCACACCCTGACATATCAGCGTTCCGCAAGTACGATGTAGACATGATTTGACGTTCAATAAACAGTTGTGCCATGCGAGTATCTAAAAAATTTTACAATATTCTAGAACATTCTAAAAGTCTCTAGAATATAATAAAAGACTCTAGAATATATTAGAATACTCTAGAATAAAGTAGAATATTTTAAAATGTAGTAGAAACACCTTGTAGATCTTAAAATATTTTAGAACAATATGGAGACATCATGTAAATACAAATAAGTCTAAAATTCTCTAGAAGTTTAATGTAGACCATTGGATCAAATTGATCCTAGCCATTGATTCAAGGGGAAGTGGCCTATATAAACCCCTTACCTTATCATTTGTAAACCATCCAAGAAATTCTCTTCAATACAAGTTTTCTAACATTCTCCAAATTCTCTTATTTTCTCTCTTACTCTCTTTAGTCACTTTGTCTCTTGGAAGGTGTCTTGAGGAAGGCTGACTTAATTAAGTATAAGGAGGAGCGTCTTAACTAAATGCCGCACGGTTCTTATTAGAGAAGAAAGAATAAGTCCGTGACAAGTGGTATCAGAGCCTCAGTTCACGAAGGGCGTGAACGACTTTGCCAACATTATGTTGAACGTGACAGAGGAACAAGCAAAATGTGTGAGGGGAAGGGATGCTTTCATCCTCGATGTAGGGAAAAAGAAGTCTTGTGGTGCAAGTAGGCCACAGACTGAAGACTTCGTTATGTTGGAGGAGAGGGTGTCACTATTGGAAAACACTTTGGGCGATATGGACATGCTCCTTCAAAGGAGCGAACATGACAAAGAGATCTTAGAGTCTCATGTATTGGGACAAATTGACGTCCTGAAAGATGACGTGTTCAATGTTCAAAAGGGTGAAGGAGAAAGGGCTGAGCGCCTTAATACCCTAGAGAGTAAGATAGAGATTGTCATAAGGCAACCAGATAGCCTTAAGGCATCTCTTGACGAGGTGAGAATGCGATCTAGCAGCTTTGCAGGTTTAAGTGGAGCACGAGAAATGCCAAGGATTGATCTTCCAAAGCCAAAAGAGTTCAAAGGCGTAAGGGACACCAAAGAGGTGGAGAACTTCTTCTGGCAAATGGAGAGGTACTTCGAGTGTATGGGTATTGAGGAGGAACCCATAAAGGTATGTACTGCTTCCCTTTACCTTACTGACAATGCAACTCTATGGTTGAGAAGAAAGTACGCAGACATAGAGAAAAGTCTGTGTACCATCAGCACATAGGAGGAATTTAAGAAAGAGTTGAAGAGACAATTTTTCCCAAAAAAAGTTGTCTATGAAGCTAAGAAAAAGCTGAGGAAACTTGAACACAGGACTACCATAAGTGACTATGTTAGGGAGTTCACATCTCTCACACTCCAAATCCTTAACCTAACCACTGAAGATGCTCTCTTCTTCTTCGTTGATGGTCTCCAACCATGGGCCAAACAGGAGTTGCAGCAAAGAGGAGTCAAGAACCTTGATGAAGCTATCTCTGCAGCTGAATCATTCACTGACTTCCATCAAGGTGAGTCCAAATTCAAACCCCTTTCTAAGTATAATTTTGGTAAATATGGGGGAGACAAAGGGAAGAGTACCTTCAAGAAGGAAAGCAAGTACCTTTCAAGGAGAGAGTACGAGGATAGGAAGAAAGCATTTACATATAGAAGTGGATGCTTCGTATGCAAGGGTCCACACTAAATAAAAGATTGCCCTAAACTAGGGACTCTAGCATTTATTGTCGAAGAAAAAGAATCACAGGAGGTAGCCAATAAGGGAACCCTTCAGTTGTTGAATGCCGCAAAGGCTGGGGAGCCTTCTCCTAACAAGGAGAGAAAGGGGCTAATGTTTGTGACCATCCATTTAAACGGAAAGTCCACTGAGGCAATGGTGGATACGGGAGCCACACACAACTTCATCACATTGAGGGAAGCTGAGAGACTCAGACTAAAGGTCTCTCAAAAGATGGGGTGGCTCAAGACTGTCAATGCTAGTGGTCACGCCATTGTTAAAGCAGCTTACGGGGTAGACATGACCATGGGTTCTTGGAAGGGAACTGTGGATTTCTCTGTCGCGTGCATGGACGATTTCAAGATAATCCTGAGGATGGATTTCTTGAGATGGGTAAATGTCGTACTCATGTCATTCTATGACTCTGTGTGCATCATAGAGAAGGGGTCACCATGTATGGTTCCCACATTCTCTAAGCAAAAGGAAACTCGGCAGATTTCAGCTATGCAGCTGAAGAAGGGATTTAAGAAAGGAAAAGTCATATATTTGGCTACTCTAAAGGAAGAGTATGCAACAGAGAGAGAAGATGATCTCCCATCCAACATCAAGAAGATTCTGGAAGAGAATAAAGATGTTATGCCCCCAGAGTTGCTGAAGTAACTTCCACCTAGGAGGAGGGTGGATCACAAAATTGAGTTAGAGCCGGGAGTTACAATACCTGCTATGGCACCTTACAGGATGACACCTCCAAAGTTGGAGGAACTAAGAAGGCAACTCAAGGAACTCCTGGATGCTGGTTATATTCGACCGTCTAAAGCACCTTTTGGGGCACCGGTATTATTTCAAAAGAAGCACGATGGGTCGCTAAGGATGTGCATCGACTACCGGGCTCTAAACAAGGTAACTATCAAGAATAAATACCTATTCCTTTGATAGCTGATCTATTTGATAGACTTGGGAGAGTCAAGTGGTTCACGAAGTTAGATTTAAGGTCGGGTTATCACCAAATTAGGATTGCTGATGGTAATTAACCCAAGACCACTTGTGTCACACGATATGAGTCCTATGAATGGTTGGCTTTTGGACTAACAAATGCACCAGTCACTTTCTGCACTTTAATGAATGAGATCTTCCATCTATACCTTGATCGGTTCGTGGTGGTGTACTTGGATGATATTGTCATCTACAATAACACCCTGGAGGAACATACTGAACACCTCCAAATTGTATTCAATGTGTTGAGGGAGAATTCCCTATATGTGAAAAAAGAGAAGTGCTCTTTTGTGAAAATTAAAGTACACTTCTTGGGGCACGTTATTAAGGAGGAGACCCTAATGATGGACCAGGCCAAAGTGAAAGCTATCCAAGAATGAGAGCCACCAACCAAAGTCTCAGAGTTGAGATCTTTTCTTGGATTGGCAAATTACTACAGGCGGTTCATCCAGAGCTATTCTGCCATAGCTGCACCTCTCACCAATCTTCTAGGGAAAGATCATATGTGAAAATGGAGTGAGCAATGCCAATAAACCTTTGAGGAGTTGAAGGCTGCTATAATAAAAGAACCAGTACTAGCACTCCCAAACCACTCAAAATTGTTCGAAGTGCACATTGATGCCTCTAACTTTGCTATTTGATGAGTTCTTATGCAAGAAGGGCATCCTATAGCATATGAAAGCCGCAAGTTGAATGATGCAGAGTGGGCTATACGGTGTAAGAGAAGGAGATAACAGCGGTGGTGCATTACTTGAGAATCTGGTGACATTGTCTACTATGGTCTCACTTTGTCATTAAGATAAACAATGTGACTACTAGTTATTTTCAAATTCAAAAGAAGTTGACACCAAAGCAGGCAAGGTGGCAAGACTTCTTGGCTGAATTCGACTATACAATGAAGTACAAGCTTGGGAAAGCAAACGTGGTAGCAGATGCACTGAGCAGAAAAGCTAAGTTAGCTGCCATCTCTCAAGTCTAAGGAGATATTATAAAGGAGGGAATAAGTCATGACCCCCTGGCAAAACAATTAGTGGAGCTTATAAGAGAAGACAAAATCAAGAGGTTCTAGTTGGAGGATGGCCTTCTCTATACCAAAAGAAGGAGACTCTATGTTCCAAAATGGAACAACCTGAGGAGGAGCCTCATTCGAGAGTGTCATGACACCAAGTGGGCTAGTCATCTAGGATAGAGGAGGACATTGGCACTACTGGATTCAGCCTACTACTGGCCTTAGATGCGAGATGAAGTAGAGAGTTATGTGAAGACTTGTCTTGTATGCCAACAAGACAAGGTGGAGAACAAAACTTCGAGTGGGTTGTTAAAGCCATTATCAACACCAGAGCAACCATGAGAAAGCATCTCAATGGACTTCATCTCTGCATTGCCTAAGTCTGAAGGATTTAGTTCCATTATGGTGGTGGTGGACAGGTTCTCAAAGTATGCTACATTCATACCTGCCCCCTACGAACTGCACAGCTGAAGAAGTGCCTGCTTGTTCTTTAAGAATATGGTTAAGTACTGGGGATTATCCAAGACTATCATCAGTGATAGGGATTCCCGTTTTACAGGCCGCTTATGGACGAAGCTATTCAAACTCTTGAGTTCGGAGCTGCACTTTTCCACAAGCTTTCATCCATAGACTGATGGATAGACCGAGAGGTTGAATGCCTTGTTAGAATGTTATTTAAGACATTTTGTAAGTGCAAACCAGAAGGAATGGACAAAGCTCTTAGATGTGGCACAATTTTCTTACAACCTTCAGAAGAGCGAGTCCACGGGAAAGAGTCCTTTTGAAATTGTGACTAAGCAACAACCACTCACACTTTTTCAAACTCTTATCAGGGGAGGAGTCCAGGAGCTTATCATATGATAAAGTCTTGGTAAGAGCAAGCTGATGTTGCACGCTCTTACCTTAATAAAGCAGCAAAAAGGATGAAGAAGTGGACAAATAAAAAGAGGCAGCCCGTGGAATACCAGGTGAGAGACATGGTCATGGTGAAGCTTCTCCCACAACAGTTTAAAGTTTTTAGAAAGGTGCATAAGGGTCTAATTCACAAGTACTAGGGCTCATTCGAGGTTGTTGGGCGAGTAAGAAAGATTTTTTACAAGCTCAATCTTCTTCCCAGCATGAAAATACATCCAGTCTTCCATGCCAGTATGCTCAAGTCGTACCATGAAGACAAGGAAGACTAAGGAAGGAGTGACTCCAGGTGAGCGCTTCCCATTATTATCAAGTCTTTTGATCAAGAAGTAGAGGAAGTCTTGGCCAGCCGAGTCCAGAGAAGGAGAGGGGTGCCACCAAGTACCCAATATCTCATTAAATGGAAGGGATTGTCAGAGAGTGAGGCTAGTTGGACAGCAGAAGAAGATTTTTGGCAGTTCTAAGATCACTTAAAGTGCTTTCACGAGATGAGCGCGACGAGGACGTTTGCGCTATAGGTGGGGGAGAGTGTCACACCCTGACACATCAGCGCCATGCAAGTACGACGTGGAAATTATTTGACGCTCAGTAAACAATTGTGCCATGCAAGCATCTAGAAGGTTCTAGAATGTTTTAAAACATTCTAGAAGTCTCTAGATCTAGTAGAAGACTCTAGAATATATTGAAATACTCTAGAATAAAGTATAATACTCTAGAATATAGTAGAAACACCTTGTAGGTCCTAAAATATTTTAGAATAGTGTGGAGACATCATGTAAATACAAGTAGACTTAAAATTCTCTAGAAACTTAATGTAGACCATTGGATTAAATTGATCATAACTATTGATTCAAGGGGAGTGACTTATATAAACCCCTCACCTTCTCATTTGTAAACCATTTAAGAAGTTCTCTTTAATACAAGTTCTCTAGTATTCTCGAAATTCTCTAAGTTCTCTTATTTTCTCTCTTACTCTCTTTAGTCATTTTGTCTCTTGGAGAGGTGTCTTGAGGAAGGCTGACTTAATTAAATATCAGGAGGAGCGTCTTAACTAAGTGCCACACGGTTCTTACTAAAGAAGAAAGAGTAAATCCGTGACATTCTGCTTATTTCAAAACTAAATCCCCGTGTTTCATACATTGTTATAAATCTTTTCCAAAAATTACAGCATATATTACAAATTATGATTTTTATTTTATTTTATTTATATTCACATTCAAAATTTGTCAAAAGAAAAGATATTATTCATATTTTATAAAATATTTAATAGAATATGATGGTTATGTCAAGCATATGGAATACATATCTAGTTATTATTAAACACAAGTATTTATTAATGAATCAATTAACTCAATACTATTAAAATCACATTCAAAATTAAATGAAAAGAAAAATGTAATTAATGTAATAGATACGTCAGAATGGGCATTTTCTTTTTTTGGACAAAAACAAACAGATAAAAATCCAGCCCAAGGATGGGGAGAAACATGAGACAAAACGGGCTGTAGAATTAAAAGCCAGCAACCGAAAACGACGACGTCAAATGGAGCAGCACACCTCGCAATAAATTAATCTGCAACAAATCTATCTTCCGGCAGTCCATAACAACAAAAGCACTACAACAAGACCCAATGCTTTGCTGTAGAAAGCTAAAAGACAGAAAAAAGGGATCAAAAGAGCTCCAAAACCCTTCAAAAAACAGAAACCCACGATTGGAATTGAGTATATGTGAATTTGGAGGATTTGGTTCTAAAATATTTTACAAGTAAAAGTTGGAAAAATATATATTAATATTTAATAAGTAAAGTCGAGGATACTGATTTAATTTGGAAGGCCTAGTTTAATATTTGCGGTGTGGGATGGACCATAATAAATGCGAGACTTTGAAGCCATTTTGAAATTCGAATGCCCCTCTAATTCTATCCATTAATTGCTTTGTTTGTTTTGTTATTCGTGTACTGTAACGAATGGAAGCGTGGCTTCTATCTACCGAGTTCTGACACACAGCAATTGCGGTCACTTTCTGCTCCTCTAGTGGATTCAATGTGTGGCCAAAAGAGAGGGATATGAGAGCGGATCGTGAGCATTGCAGAATGCAGATAACGTTAACGATGTTGAGTTAATAAATAAAAGTTAATTAGGACAGTTGAATTATCCTGCGGCCGAAATTTAATGTGGGTAAGAAAGAAACTCAACCAACCAACAATATATATCTAGAATCTATGTTGAGTCTGCAGTCTGCTACTCTGAAATTGAGTTGTGGGAATTGATGGTGGCTCTGAGCTTTAAGGTTGTGCAGCTAATTAGTCATCCCCAACGCCAGCGCCAGCGCCCAGCCGGTGTGGTTCGGAATGGGATAGCTGAGCCATCCGGCAATCCAGCTCCTTTCGGGCAGAAGACACGCTACAATGACGGCATATTCGAAAAGGCCTTCATGACTCTTTTCGCTCGTAAGATGGAAAGGTTTGCTGCTCCTGCCTCCAACTCCAATACCAAGAAAGGTTGGTGGGACTGCGACTATGAGAGTTTCGTGGATGTATCAAGGAGGGTAATGCAGGGAAGGTCTCGTATCCAGCAGCAAGAAGTGGTTCGAGAGGTGCTCTTGTCTATGCTTCCTCCAGGTGCACCTGCTCAGGTCTCATTCTTTCCTTTGCTTTCTCCCCTTCTCTTCCTTTAAGTACACTTGTGAATATATAGGCTTTTGTTCTCAGGTATGCATATTAAGTCGCTTTAACTATGTTTTTCTAGTTCAGGAAATTATTTCCACCAACAAAATGGGCGGCAGAGTTTAATGCTGCATTGACGGTGCCTTTCTTCCACTGGCTAGTGGGGCCTTCTGAGGTAATTTGTTATGAAATCCTAATTATTCATTTAATTTCCTCACAATCAACATTTTTTTTTTCCTTAAAGGCTTTGCCTAACAACTGTACGTTGTAAATAGGCATGCAATTCTGCCATTTAAAGTTTTTGGATTGAAGATGTAGTGCTTATTTCTTGATTTTCTTATGACTGGAATCTGAAAACAATTTTTAACTAGTGATGAGCACTTCTGGGAAATATATACTTACGGTTATAATGCCCAGCAGTATATTTGGATTTTCTATTGATTCTGTGATCTTACATGCTTTTTTGTTACTTACAATTGTCCAAAAGTTTCCCTCGTACAACTTTCTGGATTTGAAGAACTATATGTTATTTCATATTCTCTGGTGCTGTACTGTAATTGATATTCAAATTCTCGAGATGCACTAGGTTGCTGAAGTAGAGGTCAATGGGGTGAAGCAAAAAAGTGGCGTCCATATAAGGAAATGCAGGTAGAGTATATTCGTGTTTCTGATGGGAATCAAGTGGACGAAAGAAAGATAATTTGTAGCTATTTAATTTGTATAAAATTGATCGATCCCCTTGTGACAGTTTGAATTTCTTTCCTGTAAAGGTACCTGGAGAACAGTGGATGCGTTGGCATGTGTATCAATATGTGCAAAATTCCCACCCAAGATTTTTTCACTAAGGAATTTGGACTTCCGTTAACAATGACCCCTAGTATGTCATCTTGCCTTTGAATTACTGTTAAAAACTCTTTTAAGATCCACCTGCTAACCTTCATTGGATTTATTTTTTAACTTCCAAAATTAAGCTAGTTAATTCGAAACTTCCATTATCGTGTATCTCAATTTGATATCAGATTTTGAAGATATGAGTTGTGATATGGTGTATGGCCTATCTCCACCTCCATTTGAAGAGGATCCAGTTTCCAAACAACCTTGTTATGCTGATATCTGTAAGTATGACACTTTTTTGCAATGAACCAAAAAATTCCAACTTCTGACAACCTAATAACTCGATCGCAGGCTCTGTGGCAAATCCAAGCTCCAGTGTGTGTCCTAAACTACAAGCATGAGCAGACATTCCTTCTAATTTGGATTCTGCACGACAAAATTTGTTATCTACTAAGTTTCTCATTGCAGCCTGAGGTTACCCTGTTACAGCTTCACGAAACATCGTTTACATTACAACCATGTAAAAATCTCAGCCATGTCGGGTTTTTGTATTTTTTTTTTCTTCTTCTTTCATACAGTTATTATGGTCACAATTCAAATGATTGAGTATGAATCTTCAGAATACTATATTGTAATTTTACGGTCAAGCATCAGAGTTAAGTGGTGTGATTAACCGCTAGTATGCCTGATCTTTTTTCCCCCTCTGTATTTCTCGAATATAAATAGATATATAGCATTTTATTACTGTATTGACGCTTATTTTGCTTAAAGCAACTGACGACACATAAAGGTTTTAGTTACATTAGTTTTTATTTGTATTTAATGTAATATTATGTGACATATTCAACTTGACGTGTCCGAGACAAGCACCGTATAATTAGTTGCGTGTGAGCCAAGTGTTTGAAATGGCGTGGAACTTGAGCGCTGGACTTGTTTTGTGGTTGAAATTTCGGTCTTCAAAGAGGGTATTGGATAGTGTGTCTGCTGAAATTCAGGTTGTTTGGTTACTGTTGAGGTTGTGGGGTGTGGACGACAATAACCTTTCGTCCCGGGGTTGAGGTACCGGTTCTACTTCTTAATGGACAAAATATGCACAACTCAAGAACACTGCTTAATCAAACAGAGTGCTTCTGGGTATGATCAATTTTATTAGACACGGGATTACATCCTAGGACAGTTGCTAACATAGCGAGAGTTGCCTTGTGAGTTGGGAATGGTGGGAACTTTGCCAAATAAATAATCCAGTAAGTAATCGGGAGAAAATACAATGGGGGAGGCCCAAAAATCAAGCCGCATCCTCTCTTGCCTTCGGCTTCCCACCGAAAGAAACGCAGAAATTCTTGACCATGCATGTGAGCGTCCTTATCACGTGATTTACGTTATCGATTATGTGATAGGCTCTATGGCATTTTAAAAATTCATGCAACCCGACCCTCGTTTCTCTCTTTTCTTTGTTTGGCTGCTCATGTGACTCTGGATGTCCTTTGTGTCCGTGACTCGGTCGCTAATTCAGAAAGACGACAACTCCTCACCTTCATTTTTCAACCAATCTATAAGCATCAATACACTGTTACTACATATAGTTTCCCATTTTAGAAGGACAAAGGGATATCCCTTTGTCCTTTTCTTGCTCCATGTATTCAATGTACTTAATACTAAGCTTCTCAAGTCTCAAACAAACAACCGCCCCGTTTGGCGCAGTTGATCCCGTAGCCAACGAGTGCTAATGGCCGCTTAACTAACCTCCCAACTTCCTGCTTCTCTATAAATGCAACCCATCTCCACACATTTACAACCACCACCACTCTCTTCCATGGCTTCTGTCTCCACTTTGTCACTATGCCTCCCATTTCTCTTCTTCATTCTTTCTTCATTCAATTTACCTTGTTACGCATTCACTTCCCAACAATACTCTGATGCTCTTCACAAGTCCATTCTCTTCTTCGAGGGACAACGCTCTGGAAAATTGCCCTCCAACCAGCACCTCACTTGGAGGGGGGATTCTGGCTTGTCTGATGGCTCTTCCTATCATGTATGCATATTTTCTACTCTAAACTCACTGCCTTCCTCATCAATTAATTATTGCTATGTACAAAAACTAATTAACTCCCTTCTGGTCGTTTAGTTGGACCTTGTAGGCGGTTATTATGATGCAGGAGACAATCTCAAGTTTGGGCTGCCAATGGCCTTTACTACTACATTATTAGCATGGAGTGTCATAGAATTTGAAAGCTCAATGCAAAAGCAGATTGAAGATGCTAGAGCTGCTATTCGTTGGAGCACTGATTATCTTCTTAAGGCAGCTACCGCCACCCCCGACACATTATATGTCCAAGTGAGCAATATTAATATTAGGATACAGAATACTATGTAATGAACAAGCTATATATTGACATGAAAGTGATCTTGTGGATTGTGCAGGTAGGAGAACCAAACATGGATCACCAGTGCTGGGAAAGGCCTGAAGATATGGACACTCCACGCACCGTGTACAAGGTTTCGGCTCAAAACCCAGGATCAGATGTAGCAGCAGAGACAGCAGCAGCATTGGCAGCATCTTCTTTAGTATTCAAAGATTCGGATCCTACCTATTCCTCCAAATTACTTCAAACTGCCATCAAAGTAAATAACAATCAATGTGTCTCCTTTTCTAACCCTACTTGTGCTTCATCGTCATGATCCTACGTGATTTTGCAGGTTTTCACTTTTGCAGACCGTTACAGGGGATCTTACAGCGACACTCTTAAGTCGGTGGTGTGTCCATTCTACTGCTCTTACTCTGGATACCATGTAAGATAATCCTTTATCTTATAGCTGGCTTTGCCTGAAACAAATAACACAGTGCTTGACCCCTGCCTATAATACTGTGATTAGGATGAGCTTCTATGGGGCGCATCATGGATTTATAAAGCCTCAGGAAATAGATCGTACATGGCTTATATACAATCCAATGGCCACATATTAGGTGCAGATGATGATGACTACTCCTTCAGTTGGGATGACAAGCGAGCAGGAACCAAAGTATTGCTTTCCAAGGTACCACGTACCACTACCACTGCATCCCCAAATATTAAGCATTCTTTGTAATGACGTAGGTGTTTCATCCCCAAATACAGGAATTCTTGGAGAGAAATTCTGAACAACTTCAATTATATAAAGCACACGCAGACAATTACATATGTTCACTTATGAAGGGAACACCTGGTTTCCAGGCTCAGTATACCCCAGGTAATTGCAGTGGCAGTTTCTTGCCAGATACATTAGGCGTACGTTGGGAATAGAATGAGAAATAAAAGTTATATTTTGCAGGGGGACTTCTTTACAAAGGAAGTGAGAGCAATTTACAGTATGTTACATCCACAGCCTTCCTGTTGTTGACATACGCCAAATATCTCAACTCAAATAGAGGAGTTGTGTCATGTGGGACTTCAACTGTTACCGCAAACAACATCATCGCACTGGCTAAAAATCAAGTTGATTACATTTTGGGGGATAATCCCACAAACATGTCTTATATGGTGGGTTTTGGGGAGAGGTATCCAAAGTATATCCACCACAGGGGTTCCTCTCTACCTTCCATTCATGCACACCCTCAACCTATTCCCTGCAAGGACAGCTTTCAATACCTCCATTCTGCTTCACCCAATCCCAATCTTCTTGTCGGAGCCATCGTAGGAGGTCCCGATAGTAGAGACCATTTCTCCGATGATCGAAATAACTATCAGCAGTCGGAGCCAGCAACATACATCAATGCCCCGTTTGTTGGTGCTCTCGCTTTTTTCTCTACGACTTAGCAATTTCCATAGCGCCCATGCATGCAGTTGGAAACAATCAAACGACAGTACTCATCTTTATATTTCACGACAATGCTTTTGATTTGAGTAATTTCAACAGATTCCATATATATATATATATATATAATATGATTAATGATCAACTTGGAAGGAAGAGTTGTGTCACTCCTAATTAATTAATTATCCTCAAGTTGATTTATTTTATGTTATACCTTTCTTTCGCACCACCATATATAATGTCAGACATGATATATGGAGTTGATTTTCTAGTTGTACAAAAAGTTTGTAACAGTTATGTTGTAAGTTTATATATACTTTTGAATGCTTTTTTTTTTTAATATTATTCTAATTCCAATCCAAGAGAAAGCCTAATTTGTGATATATGGACGGTATCCTTACTGAAAGCGTGTGTTGAGAGCGGGGTCGACAAGAAACTAAGTTGCAAATTGCAATAGGATGGAAAATGGAATGACCTCCTATTAGTGTAGTGAGATGCAACATTAAGAATAAGATTATTAGTTGATTGTGTGTCCTTACGTTCCACCAATGGATCATTAGATCTCAATATTTTCTACATATAAGCAAAATAAATAGACTCAATTGTTCTAACATTTATATTTGAGGCTTGGCTGAACAACCAGAAGTTCTCTTACCAATCTCGAATTCTGTTTTCTTTTGTAGGCAAGGTTATCCGTTTAATAAGTCAAAAACTGACTCAATTAAGCAAACTCAAGGATGAAATTTTTGCTAATAGAAGGAGTAGGAGTTTTTATTTTATTAGCATGCTCACCTGAGTCTTATTGTCTATTGAAAAATGTTATGTATGACTGATTAGTTGATTATAAGTAGTTTTCTGATCCTTTTTTATCTTTCTTCCCATATATAGCTAGCATCCCTTATGTATTTGCTTAAAAGGAGTAAACACCACTTTTCCGTCAAGGCATCATTAGTTATATTGTGAATAATATTATATCTCTTTCTCAGTTAAGGAGAAATTTTTTTTTACTGGATCCCTATGTTACACTCTCTGAAATTCAATACTGGAGTTTGAAGTGTGATATATATATTCTAGTTTCATTGCAGTTTAGGACCTTTTGGAGGCTACATCAATTTGTAATGATGTTGTAGTACTTCCACTTTTCTTTTGAAATTTAATGTCATCTGTTATCTGGTTGGTGTAATTTCTTCTTGCTTCATATTCTATATTAATAGTATGCTAAACATATATATTAGCTGCTTTTGGTTGTTGGTTTTAAGTTGACATTGATTTAGATTTTAGTGTACATTGGTGTTGTGTTCGAGGCAGTTCTTGGTGTAAAATTTTCTTGGAAAAGACAGGATTTGACGAAAACGTTGTAAAATTTCCATATGCTATTTTGTCAAACTAACAACATGAACACAATCCATATTTGTGTTGATTTCACAGAAAGTAGCATACGATTTGATTTAATTTATATTTTATTTATTTGTCATTGAAATTGATGGATAGTACGGTCTCTTTTAGTCTAATTTCATTTTACAATCAAGTTATAGTTGATCTTTCTCTACAATATGAACTCATCCAAACATATTTTATTTTATATGTTGGCATGGAGTTTGAGACCGAAGAATATTCATATAAATTTTATAATATGTATGATGGCTTCTCTAGTTTTAATATTAGAAAAGATTGGGGGAACAAAAGTCAAATAGATGGAATGACAATACTATCTTGAAGATATGAATGTTTCAATGAAGAGTTCAAGAAAAAAAAAAAAATTGTGAAACAAATAAAAAAACTTCTAAAGAGATCAGAACTGAATGTTTAGCCGAAATGAATCAAATGGAAAATATGTAGTTAAATATTTTTAAAAAGAACATGCTCATGATTTTGCTACTCCGAAACAAGCGCAAATTACCATCTCAGAGGGGAGTTTCCACTGCTCAAACCACTCGAACAGAATTGCCAGATCATCCTGGCATATGACAAAAATTAATTTGAGTCCATAAGTTGGAGAACGAGAGAATTTTGGATATATTCTCAAGGATATATATTAGCAATCATCAGAATTCTAAGAGGATGAAAGAAATAAAAGACGAAGAGGGCCTATGCTTCGCTTCATTTTTTTTTTTAATGAAATTCAACTTGATGTTGATGCTCAAATAAAAAGTATTTTTAGGGCAGATGCAAAATGGTTGTAGACTATGTATGTTTTGGAGATGTGGTATGTTTTAATGCTACTTATTGTACCAACAAAATCTTTGGACCATTTGCACCGGCCCCTTGTTGGATTCAATTACTAACGAAAAACTGTGATATTTAGTGCTACATTATTGGACAATAAAATTGCTGAATCTTTTGAATAGTTATTTAAGATTTTTCTTAAAGCTATGTGTGAGAATTAGAAGCCAAAAACAATTTTCGCTCATCAGGATCTACCAATGGCAAAAGCAATTTCAATAGTTTCTCTTGAATCAGATCATCATCTGTGTTCTTGGCAATTATTTCAAAATGTCCTCAAGAATGTTAACCATGCCTTCACTTTTGCTGCTGACTTGAGGTGTTGCATTTATGACTATGAGTAAGAGGATGACTTTCTTAGTGCATGGGAGTCCATGCGTGACAAACATGACCGTGAAAAAATAACATCAGTATACTAGTGACATAGGACTTGTTTAATTCAGTTTTTATTTTTTTGTTTTTAAAAATTATTTTACAAAAATAAAAAAATAAAAAGAATGTTTAATACATTATCTTAAAAATATGTTGTTCTTTGCTTTTTGAGTGTTTTGAGAATAAAAACAACTCTTCCTTATTTTGTTATTTTGTCTTAAAAATAAGTGTTTTCAAAATAAATAAATAAAATAAACTTTCAAATAAATATTTTTGTTCTAAAAAAATTTGAAAGTAAAAAATTATCTTTAAAAATAGTTATCAAATAAGTACATACTTTTTAGCAGGTGCTATACTGAGTGAAAGTTTCAATAACTGATTGAGTGGTTATATGAAGTCTACTTTCAATGTGTTTGATTTTTTTAGGAACTTTGAAAGGTCGCTAGAGGACATCAATACAAGCAGTTAGAGTCTAACTATGACATGAGCCAAAAAATGCCATCGTTGAATTTGAAAATCCTTCAATCAACTGCACGAGATGTCTACACACCATTAATCTTTTATCATGTTCAAGAAGTATATGAACAATCACGTAACATGCTTCTCAAAGAATTTCATCAAGCTTCACAATTACTTCAGTATAAAGTGTCTACAACAGCCTTACGAGAGAGTACAAAGTTATTTTTAACTCAGAAGATGCGTCGTTGTCATAAATTTGAATTTATTAGGATTTTGTGTCTCTTCAAGTAGTTAATCGTTGAAATATAATAATTATTTCTTCAAAATACATCCTTAAAAGGTGGACTAAGAATCTTCAAAGTGAATGGATTTTAGATAACAATGGACGCACTATCAAAGAATACCGTAATTTAATTGTCTCAAATCATTTAAGGACTTGTGTCCAAAT
Organism: Gleditsia sinensis; assembly: GCA_037074535.1. NCBI lineage: Eukaryota > Viridiplantae > Streptophyta > Magnoliopsida > Fabales > Fabaceae > Gleditsia > Gleditsia sinensis. The sequence goes on from CM073467.1 coordinate 68,582,982, forward strand.
AATTATATAATAGAGCTAGCTAAGTAAGGTGTTGAATCTGGCGATGCTTCCACATTTTTTGCAAAAAAAAAATTGGTTGAATTAGGCATGGAAGCTGATAGAATCTTGATTAAATGTTCTTCTATGCCAACCAAGATTTATCTTTGGATAAGATGATTGATTTAGAATCTAGCTATCAACATAAACTAGCTAGTGAGTAAAAAAGAAAAATAATGTATCTCATGTCAAAGGTCGACCAAGAGTTGTGTGAAAAAGAAATCAAAGAGAAAATCATGCTCACAAGCATCAATACTATCTCAAATATAGTCTTTCTTCTATTGATTATTTCTTATATTAATTTTCAACTTGTATAAAGTGTAGGCACCAACTTTACAAGGATGTCAATGCAAGTCCCTAAACCTACGAATTCCAATATGCTCTAAATTCTAACTTCAAATTACGAAGCATTTTCTATATTGTTAAATAGTTGTTCTTTTTACTAAAATTAATCTTTTTCTATCTCTTGTTTTTTTTTTCTAATCTCAAAACATAGGTTGAAATGTTAAATCTTAACAAGGGTTGAGTACATATTATTTCATAGCAACATCAGCTATTGGAATATTGTGAGCTCAATTCATTTTTATTTGAGTCATTGTTAACTCTTACATATCAAATGTTTGTTGACTCACTAATATTAATATATATTGACCGACAAGTTCTTTCTTTCCTTGGTCATTGCAGTTGTTATTTCAAGCAAGTCTATTATTCAAAATATGGCAACTCACAAGATGCTTTCTTCAACCCTGAGCAGAAATAGTGTAATTTCAAATGATTCGATTATTTTGAGTTTAGGACTAATTTGATATTCAATTACTATGAACATAAATAATACAGTTTTGTCCTTCCAAAAATATTATAATCATTGAAGAATTTTATTAGCATTTACTTTAAATGAGTTGCAATTTTATAGTTGAATGGGTACATTTTACTGATCTCAAGACTTCCTTTGTGCTTCTTCCGGTTCCTGATCACACCAACATGAGATGAAACGAGGCGATAGCAATCAAAGGATTAGCCACCAGTTGCAGACTTGCATATTAATAATTATTTTCTGCAGGTATTCCACGTCTAATTTTAACCACTCAAATTAATACACCCAAAGCAAGTTTTCCACTCAAATAGAATCATAAAACTACAAAGTATATATAAAAGGTCAACACGCTAGAGCTCAATGGAGCACACATGCTGAGGAAAAGTAATATGTATCGTGAGTTTCATTTTAATTAGGCTACATGAAACAAAATCTATTCTTGCAATCACTCAACAAAATCATCCCCATGCTGCTGCTCCAGGTCTTTTTCTACTCAGTCAGAAGAGGTTATTTCTTGTAGCTCCCGCTCAATTTGGGCATGACTTTGCCTTTCAACATATGATGGTACCAATTGGACAAACTCTCACCAAAACTGCTGCCAAGGAAATTAGAAACACCTTGCCTGCAAAATGAACAGAAATATCTGTTATAAATTTATTTATTTTTACTTATAAAAAGAAGCACACAGTTCTCAAGTCGTATTTACCTATTCAACAGTACCCTCAGCTTCCTACTGTACATTGTCATCATTAGGAAAAAAAAACTCCGTGAGTTTTATCAACTGGAGCACCAATTTACCAATTTATCATTCAAATTATATGCATAGCATTTCAGTATGCAGGCAATATTAAGGTATAAACAAGGCTAAAGTTATAGAACACATAAACACACAAAAAACAAAGAATAAAAAACTCACTTCTCAAACAATTTGAAATCTTCCAAGACCATCTCCAATGGGGGTTGTTTAAACCACAAAACCAAGCAAACAACGTATTTTATCTATAAGCAATCACTGGAGTGCTCCATCGTGGCACTATCGTTGCTTCTGCAAGCAACATTGCTTAAACCCAAAGTCAGGAACAAAAATAATAAAAAAATCGTTGCCTCCATTTTCTTCCTCCATCGACCGGTATGTCATTGGTTTCATTGCCTTCCTATCTTCTGCATCAATCCACAGAACTTGAAATGAAGAGGCACGGGAAACGAAGAATGAAGAGAAAATTCAGAAATCACAATTAAAACACAATCAAAAATTCAGAAATTCAGAAATCACAATAAATAATCTAGAAAATTCAACTGAAATCACAAACAGAAATCACAACTCCAGAAAATAAATCAAATCAATTTCCTTTAATGCGAAGATGAATTCAGATCTTGAAGCCATGGGAGACCAGCCTTCAAATACTAAGGGAAGAAACCTCGCTAGCTATTATCTCGAGGAAATCTAGGGGAAACCAGGAGTTCACATCTTTGGAGAAATCCAAGGAGACCAGGGGTTCATATCCTCGGGGAAATTTAGAAAGCTAGGGGATCAAAAGGGGAAACCAATGGAAATCGAAAGTCAGAAACCGAAAGCTAGAAACTAAAAGCCAAGGACCCCATGGAAGGAAATCGAAAGCCAAAGACATTAAGGAAGGAAACCGAAAGCCAGAGAAGAACCTTGAAGGTTCCAGAATGCAAGGGAAAGCCAAAGAAATTGAATGAGCTCGGGGAGAAAAAGAATGAAGGTTCCATAATGACCAGGAAATCGAGTGGCTAGGGGAAATAAAAGAAAGCTAGAGTGTAGACCGAAGGTTCCAGAATGCATTGGCCTTGAAAAATGGAGATGATATAAAAATTATAAAAATGGATTGCCCGAGGCATGAATGTGGATTGCATTATAACCATTATACATTGATGGCCCATTATAGCCGTTGTTGATCGTTGCAATATTACTGTTCAACCTTTCTCCTATAAATTATGTATTGCAAAATTTTTCATTTATCTTCTCCATTTTTACTAATTTCTCAATTTTTATCAATTTTATTTGTAGTTTCTTTCAACTTAATTACTGTTCACCATTCAATTATTCAATTTTCTTATCAAACTATGCTCCAATTATACTATTGAATTATCCATCAAATGGATCCAAATCAATCAAACAACTACAACATATTCGAGTGGCAATTCATAGAAGAGAAAATGGTGGACAACTCTTAAGAAGAATTCATGAGGACAACACTTGAGAGGCGAAGGCAACAACAAGGTTGTGCTCCAATAGACATACACGTAGAGGAACAGTTATAGACTGAAATCGTGAAGAAGAATATAACCGATTGTTCATTGACTACTTTGAAAATCTAGTTTATACAGAGGCTCAATTTCGGCGAAGGTTCTGAATGCAAAGGCATGTGTTCTTTCAAATTGTAGAAGCCCTTTGCAATCATGACGAGTATTTTTGAAAGAGAGTCAACGCAACTGGTAAAATGGGTCTTTCAGCCTTGCAAAAATGCATTGTCGCTATTTGTATATTGGCATATAGATCGCTTGCTGACAGTGTAGATAACTATGTACGAATTGGCGAAAGCACTGTAATGAAATGTTTAGAGAGATTTGTATAAGGTGTGAAAGAGGTATTTGGGTCTGGGTATCTAAGAAGGCCTAACAACAATGACATTGAACACTTGTTACAGATAGGGGAGGAACATGGTTTTTCTGCAATGTTGGTAGGGGTGTACATAAACCAAACCGGACCGAAAAAACCGAACCAAACCGATTAAAATCGGTTTCGTTCGGTTTTTTTTCTTGAAAAACCGATCGGTTCAGTTCAGTTTTCGGTTGGGACAAAAATCAAACCGAACCGAACCGAATCGACTGATTTATTTTAAATATATATTATTAATTTAATTTTTATTATATGTTACATGTTTTTTTTCAAATCTAATCTACCTGACTGGCTGAGTCTAATCTCTAGACTTTTCTTCTTTTCTTCAGTTCTTTTTTCCCCCGATACAGATCTCTTAAATCCCTAGCCGCTTGTCTCTGTTTGCTGTGTCTTCTTCGTTTTTCACTTTACATTCATCACTCCTTCACAATCGTTAACTGCGCACAGACCCGCATAGCCCTTTGGTGCCAACAAGCTGTCGAGCTGCGTTGTCTATCATTTCGAGTAAGCTGTGACCTATCCTTACCCCTAGTTCGGCCACATTGATGCCATATTCATCTGCTCGTGCCGCAATGGGTTGATCTGTTTTGGACGCATAGTGCCTTGACGCTCTTCGACCTCTACGACGCTACCAGCTTAGTATGATTATTCTCTATTTCTCTTACTCCTTTTAATGCTTAATCTTATCTTTATTTTCTATTTTGTTAAAATCTTCCCGGCCTCTGTTGTTGCTGTGCCAAATAGCCAAATATGTAGGTATATCCTATTTGGGTATGAATACATATTCAAATAGCCAAATATGTTGGTTTACTTCAAGAAATTATATCTATACTCTTTCCCTTCATATGGTAATTTTTGAAGTTGACTTATTTTCTTCATGTACAAACCATTTCTTCTAATTTATCTGTCCTCTCTGAGTTAGTGAGTTGGTCTAACATGATATATTTCCTCCATGTGCATCATAGCTGTAATTTCTAATTAACCAGTTATGAAAGTTTTCCATTTCATTTTCTTGGCTATTTATTTGATTTGAAGGTTCAATACATTAAAAGAATATGTTGGTTTCTCTTCATGCTCCTGGGTAACACGATATATGTTGATTTCACATCCATTTTTTTCCTTTCTAGAGAGTAGAGACATGTCTCCCTTCCAAAGAAAACATACCATCATATCTGCTGTCATTTTGAGTTGCTAATTGTATTTGTTTGCTTAGTAATTTTTCCATCGTTACAGACCCAGGCTGAATATCTTGGCATCTGAGGTAATCTGCCATTTTATTTTGCCCCAAAATTTATACTAGCAATTTTGTCCCTCAGATCCATTTCGTTTATTCTTTAATCTTATAGATGATGTTATATAGGAAAATTAAATACATTTCAATTACTGTTACAGCTTAATGTCTGTTGGGATTCCTATTTTATGCTTTTTATAATTTTTTTTAGTAGAAAGTTAGAGACAAAGAGTAATAAAATATGACTGAGTCAGAAGAAATACAACAAAAAATTTTGGAGGATGCAAATGCCACTGAAGGATCAAGATCTCCAACTCCAAGTGTGCATGAAGTAACTTTAGTGCCTTCTAAAAGAAATAAAGAGATTAGTACGTCAGCTTCGAAGAAGAAAAAAGTGATAGAGGGGCAAAACAATGAAGAGGATGACATTGAAAAAGGTAAGAGAAAACCCACTAGACCTGAATTTTGGGTATGGAAGCATTTTACTAGTATTAAGAATCGTGATCCAAATTGGCCTAGGGCTTCATGTAATTGGTGTGGGGCTAGCTATACTTCTCATAAAAAAAGAAATGGAACTTCTAACATGGCCCACCATTTAGAAAAGCAATGCAAAAAATTTCCTAGAGAATTATTAGACTCTAGCCAAGCTATTCTTTCTTTCCAACCAAAAAGAAAAGAGCAAGGGGAAGGGACTGAGAGTAATTTATCATCAATTAGTTTTGATCTTTATGCATGTAGACAAGCTCTTGCTAGGATGACTATTGTTGATGAATTACCCTTCAAGTTTGTTGAAGGTGAAGGGTTTCGGTATTTTATGAGCATTGTTCAGCCATTATTTCCTATTCCATCCCGTGTTACAGTGGCTAGGGATTGCTATAGGTTTTTTTAGATGAAAAAAGAAAATTGAAAAATGTGTTATCCTTGAATTCTCAAAGTGTTTGTTTGACTACTGATTGCTGGACTTCTGTGCAAAATTTGAGTTATCTTTGTGTTACTGTGCATTTTATTGATGCTGAATGGAAGTTGCATAAGAGAATTTTAAACTTTTGTCTAATTGCTAGTCATAAAGGAGAAGTAATTGGTCAAACCATAGAAAAATGTCTTACTGATTGAGGAATTGAACGAGTTTTCACTATAACAGTTGATAATACTAGTTCAAATTATGTTGCCATAGCATACTTGTGGAGGCAAATAAATGAGTGGAATGCAAGTGTGATGAAGGGGGAATACATGCATGTTAGATGTTGTGCTCACATTTTAAATCTTGTTGTTGCTGATGGCTTGAAAGAAATTCATGAATCAATAAGTAAAATTAGGGATGCTTGCAAATATATACGTGCTTCTCCCGCACAAATGCAAAAATTTAAGAAATGTATAGAGCTTGCTAAGATACAAGATAAGAGCATGGTTCAATTGGATATTCCAACAAAGTGAAACTCTACATATCTTATGCTTGAGAGTGCCTTGAAGTTTCAAAGGGCATTTTTTAGGTTAGAAGAGTGGGATGCTCAATTTCTTTTTGATTCTCCACTTGGTCCCCCAAACACAGAGAATTAGCTTAATGCAAGACATTTTGTGAAGTTTTTGAAGATTTTTTTTTATGCAACTAAAAATGTTTCAAGCTCTTTGCATGTGACTTCATCTCAATATTTTCATGAATATTGTCTTATTGTGAAGACTTTGAAGGGTTGGTGTGAAAGTGATGATGATGCACTATTAAAGAATATGCCTATTAGAATGAAAGTTAAACATGAAAAATATTGGGGGAGTTTAAAAAACATGAACATGTTTATTTTTGTAGTCATAATTCTTGATCCAAAATACAAGTTAAAATTTGTTGAATGGAGCCTTTCAAAACTCTTTGATCAGGACTTGACTACTTCTATGGCTGACAAAGTAAATGAAATACTTAATGGTATGCATGATAAATATAAATCTTGTTATGGTGTTAAAAAATCAGAAGATGTTGGTCAATCTTCCCAATCTAGCAGAGAGGTGAATATTTCAGTGGATGCTAAAGATTCTTTTATTATGGAATTTGACATGGATATGAGTAAGGATGATAATGTAGAACACAAATCTAAGTTGGAAACATATTTAACGGATCCCCGAGAAAGATGTCACCAAAGTTTGACATTCTTAGTTGGTGGAAGGTGAATTCTACTAGATTTTTCATTCTTACTCAAATTGCTAGGGATGTATTGGCAATACCAATGTCAACAGTTGCTTCTAAATCAGCTTTTAGTACAGGGGGGCAAGTTCTTGATCAATATAGGAGTTCTTTATCTCCTAGAACAGTAGAGGCTCTTATTTATGCACAAAATTGGTTTCGGTCTACCTGTTTATCTCTTAACATGGAAGAGCAAGCAGATGACATTGATAAGACTAAGATAGGTAATATTATTTTTGTTTCAACTAGCATTATTTAATAAATTACTTGTCGTTAAAAGGGTTTGTAATAATTTATTTTCTTTCTTGACTTAATATGTCTATTCAATTATTAGATGAAGCTGGTCTGTTGGCTGAATCAGAATCAGATTTAGATTTGTAAACGAACATGTTCTAAGTGGTATGAGCATTATATTTAATCAAATAAACTGTTTATGTATTTTTACCCAATACATTTTTAATTGTACTAATTATGTTTTAATTATTGTTATATTTTAACACGTTGTGCACTTGGTTATGGGAATCTTAGTCTCAGAGAAACATGGAATTATTATGTTTTATGGACTTTCTAATGATAGCATAACATTATGGAAATTATTATGTATGTTTTATGAATTTCTGTTGGTAGTATTATGTAATCATTATAATTTGTGGAGTTCTGTTGGTAGCATTATAGAATCATTATGTTTTATAGACTTCTGTTGGTAGTATTATGGAAATATTACCATATGGAATGGAATTATTATTTTCTTCTTGCATTTCATCTGCAATTGCAAATAGCCAAACATTGTTCCTCTCCCACATTTTCCCTATACAAAGATTCAAACTTCACAACAGGTGATTTCTGTATCTGCAATTTCATTCATATTGTTTCTCTTCCTCTGTTTCTTTATTTTTTCCTCAATTTTCAAGTTCAGTAATTGGCAGTCATGTAGGTAGTTCTCAATTGCAGCCATCACTTTCAGCAAATTGGTTTTCTTCAAAGTCAACATAAAAGGTTATTATTCTATTTTTAATACTTGGATTGTTTCTGTGCATGCATTATCCTCTTCTGCTACAGAGATTAAATTTTTTGGGTATTATGGTCAAGGTGTACTTTGACTTTGCCTGAAATTAAATCTCTTCTCTGGGTGACCTATAGGCGCACTCCCTCACCATTTGTTTACTGAATAGTATAACTATTAATCAGTGACTTTTCTATGTTCACCTCAGCATGATGCAGGTGATGTGCTTTGTGATTCTGAACTGAGTTCACAGCTTAAATCTGCAGCCTACTCTGCGCTCAAGAGAATGGAGGGTGACATTCAAGATGAGTTGCCGACCTTAATGAGTGGAGCTGGGCATGATGCAATGGACATGTCCCATTTAACCAATGTTACATCTTTTTTTTTCTATATGCCAGTTTTGAGATCCAATTCCCCTGCAGAATGTGACAATGAGTGAGAATTTGGACAGGTGGGAATGATGTTTGTGCGATGTCGTGGAGGCATAAGTCACTCCCCAAGAACATGTGCTGGACAATGATGTTTGGACAGCTAGTTTAGCAATCTTGTCATTTTTGGACACCCTACAATAAACTGTAAAATTCAATAATCTTGTAATCATGGGTTAATTTATTGAGTTTATTCAAGAGAACACTGCTTCTTCAATTGCTTTTGTCTCCTTTTAGTTGTGTGCTTTAGTTTTGAGTTATTCTAGACTCCAATTTCTCCCACCTTTTCTTTGCAGATGTTTTAACCTTATTCTCCAAGGCATCACATGGCCAAACAAAAGTAATTTGGAATCTCATCAACAAGGTGGACTCTGATTGAAATACATGGCTGATTTGAGTATGATCGAGGGGCGGCTAATGCAGGAAAAAGGAGTCTTTGGGCACTAATGTTTAGCTCTAAGTATTTGAAGAAAAATTGCCTAATGCTTGTTAATATTCCTCTTTTATTTTGGAAGGTCTTTTCTGGGAGCTGAGTGTTGTTGTGAGTTGTGAATCTTTTAAGAGTTAGTTGACAAAAATTAGTGCTATTCTTTCGAAGATCTTCTATGTCAAAAAGAGAGAACTCAGATAAGAGGAAAAAAGGCCCGTAAAGATGGGTGGCTAGACATTTGTGGTAATGAGATTTGATTGGGAGATGAGTTTCAAATTTTATTGTTGTTGAATTTTATTTTTGAGAATTATAATTACTAATGTAATATTCATAATAAATTAGGCAAGAACTCAAATAATTAGCTATGGCAAAAATCTCAATATGCTTAAGGATCCTGATTAGCGCTATGGGGTGCACAGGAATGAGAAAATTTTTTTGGGTCCATTAATTGTCCAAGATGGGGAATTTTATTTTCGCTCTGTGGTCAAGTCTTCCGTCTATGAATTTATCAAGTTATCTTTAATTTTATATATATTAATAAATTAGATATTCATAATCAGTAATTTCTATTATTTTATTAAAAAAATTGAAACAAAAGACTAAATTTCAGGGAAGTGGATATATTAACAAAAATAAAAAGTTGGCCAGAGCCCAAACAAAAAATTGATTTTGGATACAAAAATTTAAAGAATGGGGTCAAAAAAATTCAAATGGGCAAAAACAAATCTGAAAAATTTGGCCCAAAAACAAATTAGAAAATCGAAAAACCGAACTGCCATTTAAACGGTTCAGTTTGGTTCGGTTTAACAGGCATGAATTGAACCGACCAGGTCTAATTTTTTTTTCTTTTTAGTAGTTTGGTTCGATTTGGTTGAGCCTCCAAAACCGAACTGAATCGACCTTTGTACAGCCTTAAATGTTGGGTTCCAATGATTGTATGCACTGGTAATGAAAAAATTATCGGGTAGCGTGGAAATGCCAATTTTGTCAAGGTGATCATGCAAAATCCATCATCATGCTTGAAGCAGTGGCATCATAAGACTTATGGATTTAGCATGCATTTTTTGGCATTACGAGTTCTGTAATAAGTCCATTTAAGTAACAATTTTTTTTAAATACCATGAAGTTATTACCTCGTGAAACGAAATTAGGGATGTTACAAGTTCAAACAATGACATCAACGTGTTAAACCAATTTAATGTGTATAATGATATTTTGAATGAGCAAGCTCCCAACGTGCAATATATAGTGAATAGAACCCAGTATAACATGGAGTATTATTTAGCAAATGACATTTATCCAAAGTGGACTACATTTGTCAAGAGCATCCCAATGCCGCAAGGAGAAAAGAGAAAATTGTTTGTCCAACATCATGAAGCAACAAGAAAGGATGTGGAGCGAGCATTTGGAGTACTCCAAACTCAATTCTCGATTATATGTGGTTTGATGCTTGTTTGGCATATGGATACACTCAAGCATATAATACATGCATGCATCATATTGCATAACATGATTGTTGAAGACAAACGACACACATATGGTAGTAATTTTGATTACTCTTGTCATATCCCGTAATTTTTAAATAATAGTGTTTTGCTATAAACAAATATATTTTTAATTAAAATAATTTTTGTTTTGCTTAAAATAATTATATATGCCTCTAGTAAATTTTGTTTTATTTTTAGAAATATTTTTTTATTATGCATAAATATATTTATTTTGTGATTTGTTTTATTAAAATTTATATCAAGAAAAGACATGATTTAAGAGTGCAATTAAAGTTTTGTAATAATATAAATTTTTAGAAAATTTTGAGATATTTTAAGATGAAAAATAGTATTTATATATATATACCTATAAATAAATCATATTATTAAATTATTAAATAATAATAATATTATTTAAAAAGAAAAGAAATGAAGAGGCAGAAAGAAATGGGGAGGACAATGCGCAGGGGGGAAGAAATTTTTCTCTCTTTCTCTCTCTAAACTTCTCAACTTTTCTCTAAGATTTCTCTCATTCTAAACATCCAATTAATGAGATACTGGAGGTACTGTTGGACTCATGGTAATGAGAACTTCAAAACCCACCGATCAATTTCGCCAAAAGTTCATCGAAATTTTGCCAAAAAATTGTGAATAGTAACTTATAGGTAATTTTTCTAAAATACTATATTTTTTTTATGGTTTTTCAGGCTTTTAAATTAAGAGTTTTGTTAAGGATATAGAGTATTAGTTGTATAATGAATTTCACGGTCAAACAACGTGATTTGGTGCTTTAATTTTACAAATTGTTCTTCGATGAACAGTACCCGAACAGTGTATGAACAATATTTTTCCCGACGTGAATAGTGATTTCCATCACATGAACAATATTTTTCGGCTGTGAATAGTGATCAGCGTTAACCAAACTTCTAGGATGATTTCTTAAGTTTTTGGACTTCCTAGACACGTTTTTGAAGTCTAATTAATCAAATGCGAATTGAAAAAGTAAATTTTAGGGCTATCCAATTTGGAGTCCTTACCAGATGAGTAGATAATATTTACTATAACATAATTTTTAACTATTCATTTGATATATACACATGAGACTTTACTACTAATGTGGAACTCATATTTTATTTATTATGATCATGTATTTCAAAACATGGCTCGTAGTATAAACCTTATGAATGTAGGACAAGTATCATATATACTTTATTTCTCTATTGATATTAAGTTATACTGATTGAGAATACTCAAAAATTGTGTTGGGTCATGGCGATATTTATATTTCACGTGAATTGATAAATGATTTTATGAGACACATGTGTGAACCTATGGATATAAATGTGCAAGTTAAGTTGGTATTGTTGTGGCTAATGTTAATCAGTGGAGATATGATTTTCTAGAAGTGACATCATCCTTTATTTATCTCTTGCATTTCTTGTTATTTCTTTATTGTATATATACACAGGAACTTAAATTGAAAATATTGCAAACTAGCAGCTATGAACGCTAACCTTAATGCATCTTGAGTTCTATATAACAAACTTTTGCCTAATTAATTGTGTGGACTTTTGCCTGATTAATTGTGCGGGCTTTTACTTAATGGATGGTGCGGGCCTTTGTCTAATAGATTGTGCGGGTTTTTGCCTGATGGACTTGGCAGGCAATGACCTGTTGGATTACGGGTTTTTGCCCGATGGATTACAAGTGGGTTTTTGGCCTGATTGATGATGAACACTCCATTTGTTGCATGCATGAGAAATGGATATGGTTTTAATATAGAGAGAGTTCTTCAATCTATGAAAAACTCTAAATTTATTTTAATTATTTATCTTCTTTATTGTAGATATGCATTCTTTGTTTCTTGTAAGAGATTCTTAACTTTATTTGATGCATGATCTTTTAGTTAAGATTCAGTAAATGATTTAGAAATTTGATGTGTATCTATTTATAGAATGCTGTAACATTAAATTATTACTTGTGAAAAAGAAAAACTCGTGCCTTGCTTGTCCTGTTTCCATTATAGTAAGAATTACCTGCTCACTGAGTTGTCAAATTCACTACACAATATTTCTACATTTTTCAGATAAGAATACAAATTTGGGTCAATCTCCTACAGATAGCTGGTCAGTTAGACGACACATTTTTATGGGTGAACTTACTTTATTTTCAAAGTTCCCAAGTTTTGGCTTATGTTGTATTTTACACTCTAGAGTTACTCCATATATCACAGGCAGGATTTTAGCTTACATTTGCATAGTATCTATGTATATATTGAGATAATTAAAATTATACAGTATAATTAACAAAACTTTTAAATGAATGTGATTATGAGTTTGGTTACAATCTATACTAATTGTGAGAAATTTATTTATATGTATCATTTTAGAGGCTTGCGGGATGAGATTATTCTCAAAACCCGTGCCAGTTATGTACTCCTAACTTGGGGTCGTAACAACTCTTATGATCATATAGACAATGGCATCTCAACAGCTAAAATATCTAATAATTCTTATCTCGATTTTATAACGCACCTACAAAAAAGAGCACTTGTTCATCAAAGACAAATTCATTGTCAACTATAAGAAGACTTGGTGGAGGATATATGGGGGCGTTTCGAACGTGAGAATAATTAAAATTAAATTTTCTTTTAGTTATATCATGTTATATATTTTTTTATTATTTTTAATTATTGTTATAACACATATTACTTGAAATAAATTTGTATTATTTTTAATATGTTTTAAGTTTTTTTATGTATTTATTGTTTTAAAATTAAAATACAAATGAGTTAATATTTTAAGTTAAAATATAAATAATTGTGAATAAAATATAAATATGTGGGGTAAACTGTAAGACTCATGTAGTGAACTTTTGAGAATTACACAATTGAAGTACATAGTTATTTAAAATAATGCATAGTTATTTAAAGAAAAAAGTGATAATATGACAATATAGAATCTACTTAAACAATTTAAGAGAGTTGCAGTATTGTAGATGCTCTAAGTAATAAACTAATAATAGTAAACATTGCAAAATCAACTCCATGTTTACTTCTTCTTTTTTCTTTTTATTTATAAAAATTTCTATAATCACTTTACTTTCTCAAATGCAACTATCAAAATTAACTATACTTAGCTAGACTTCAAACAACAACAATTAATTATTTTTTTATTAGGTGAGATCGGTTACTTAATCAAATAACATTGTAATCATACTTCAAAAATATTAATAAATTAAATAGCCAGCAACCTAATAAAGCAAGATGGAAATAAAACAACAACAGTAACTAAATTTTGTATCATTAAGTAGATACGGTATGAAAATAAAGACAAATTGGAATATAATAACCATGATCACCAATTCAGCAAAAGATGTAAACAATAAATCAAAATTCGTTTGCTGAGCTTATGCAACTTGTCTTTACCAAAGAAAAAAAAATCAGAATTGATAGGGAAACAACGTAAACTTGATGATGGGGATTCCCACTTGATGGCCAGAGACATGCAGTTTGTAAATAGTAAATAGAAGCTGTTGCAAACTCACAGTTTATCGAGTCACCTTCTCGATACAATCCTTTGTAGTGGGCAAGATCACTCAGATATATTAAACAACCATTACAAGAAAGGCGGAGAATGGTGACAGAAATTTAACGACGGTTACAAAAAATCGTCTTTAAAGCCAACTTTAACGACGATTTACAGAAAACCGGCGTTAAATACGGACGGTTAGAATCCAACCGTAGTGATCTGCGTTGGTCTAAACGTGGGAAAAAAATTTATGGACATTACGACGGTTTTATATAAAATTGTCGTTAAATGACGACGGTTTTTAGAAAACCGTCGTTAAATCCCAACGTTCGGAATTCTAACCGTTGCTCGATATTCGTGTGGTTTAGCGACGATTTTTTTTGGGTTTAACACGGTTTACAACCATCGTTAAACCACGCATACGCCTATAAATTCAGCAGCCCTCCTCATTTGTATTACAAACGTTTTTCAGTCTGGGCCTAACTCAAGTTTTCGGTCATGGATATAAATAAAATTTAAGCATTATTAGTATTATGGATAGCACAAAATATTATATTTTAAATTATAAATAAAATTGATATAAAAAATTAAATTAATTTTATTAATCAAAAATTTAAAAAAAAAAAAAGTAACGGCGGTTAAAAACCGACGTTAAAACTGGTTTAACGACGGTTTAAAAACCGTCGTTAAGCCAGTTATAGCGACGATTATTCTCACGGTTGCTGAAACCGTCGCTATGTTTGGAGTTCCGCGACGATTTTAAGACCATCGTTAATGGGCATAACGACGGTCAAAACCGTCGACCGTCGTTATGCCCACTTAAAAACCGCCGTAATGCCGCAGTTTTGTTGTAGTGAACGGTGACAAGATACGGAACCTTTCTTCATGTAAGCAAATTTAACCATTTAAAAACAGTAGAATGTGAAACCCACATCATTGTATACAACCTAATAACATACCTACGAGGATTTGCGGTTTGCAATTTACATATCCAGTCGTCATGCTATGAACATAACTTGCCATTTGCTATCTCTCATTTCTAATCCAAGCTCAGTTTTCATTTTGACTTGTCAAGCTATTAAACCCATTCTTGACTAAGCCAATTGCCAAGTTGATTTCCAACACTTGAACGTAACTCTATATCTTGGTTCTTTTAGACAAAAAAATTAGTAGTTTCCTTTCAAATTACCGACCAAAAAGCAGGAAAATATTTTTGTCTCAACCAAACACAACCAAATCGCTGTTCTCTGGATTGTCGAGTAGTAAATAAGAGGGATTAAATAGAACCCCAAGTATCCGCAGACTGAAATTCTGAGAGTGGGTCGGCAAGACCCGAGAAGGGGAAGAATTGCAGAAATTACACAACTGACGATTTGTGGGATTTGCAATTCCGGCGACGATTGAAGCCCATGACTAGACAGAGACAGAGACGAACTTCACAAATCACAACGACGATTTTGGCAACGATTTGTCCCGTTAACAAGAGAGGTTGAAGCCTTAGACAGAAGAGAAGATGGCGCCGTTAAGTAAGCTCCGTTTAGAGTTTAACTCTTTGAAAAAAAAAAAAATTCGGATGTCGAATTTTAATAATAGAAACTATAGTAAGGATATAAATAAGTGTACCAAAGATAGGGAGAAAGGAAATGGGGAATATTGGTGTCCAAAACGTTATGAAACAAAGTTGAGTGCTATTGTTGAATATATGACCTCTCTGATGACGACAAATTTATATTCTTCATTAGGAACTTATCTGAATTACAATAACAATGATATTGTGGGTTTCCTTGTTACTTTTGCACTTTCAGATACAAAATTATTGAATATACATATGCATGGTGATTCACATAAATCCCGAGTAGATTTAATATTAATTTAAAAACTGCATTACCATATACTTGGTTCAAGACTCGAAGCATGTTGCAAGTATGCCACCTGCATTTAACTTCAACAAGTTTCTCTCATTCATGTATGGTATTGTTTCGTTAACTTGCTCACTTCTTGATTATGTTAAATTAAATTTACTGATTAGAATAATGTTTTAGAGGAGAAAGGAATTGAAACTAGTGGAAAGCCTCTCCTCCATTAGTAGTTCCCTACAAAACAAAATTCAAAACCCGCGCCAACTATTAACCAATGATTTATCTCAGTCGTCCTCATCCAAAACTATAAAGCTATATATATAATCCCCATCTTCTTACAAAATTAATTTAATATTTTAGCTTTCCTCAAATTAATACTAATATATTTCCAATGAATGAGACATTTTCTCACTTCGTCACATCATTCAGGAGTTCTCTCTCGGGTTAATTATATTAATTAACTTTTACAACAGTACGTAAGCTTATTACGCAAACTAAAAAACAAGGCAAACCTCCACCGTCTTTTCCCTTCCCTGCTAATTAAAATTGTTTACAACGCAAATAACACCAACCAAAACATACACTCACCTAACATTATAAAGTGTTCATTATTAAGTCAGAACTCAGAAGTATTAATGGCAAAGTAGCTAGCGGACCCAACCAAACAATATATTCTGTTGGAAATGCTTCTGATATTTTGGGCTTTAATTAACCTTGACTGGCATTAATAATTGGAGGAGATTGTGGTTTATTTATTTATTTTATTTTTTGACTAATCCTTTTAGATTAAGAGTGCAACGGGGGTAAAGTTCTGATAGGAATTGAATTTTTTAGAATTCGAACAGTAATCGCCAACCGTGCTTTTGCTTTCTCTTTGGTCGAATGATTTATCTGTATTCTAGAATTCCATGTTTTGCGTTGAACAAAAAGAGAAAGAGAAAGTGAAAAGGATACACGATGGTCCACTTATTTATTTTTAACTTTGACTTTTGCTTTTTGGTTCCCTCCAATATTCAAGAGTGAATTAAGACGGGGCTATAAATAGAGGGAGAAATTAGATGATGAAGTCTATTTGATATGGGAAACTGCTTGTTTGGGGAGTTGAGAGATGGTGATGGAGTAATCAAAGTGATAACACCAAACGGAGGCATGATGGAATTGTATGGTCCCATAAGGGTAGGTTCCATCACCAAGGAATTCCCGGGACAGGGCATATTCCGAAGCCAGGATCTGTTCTGGAAGCCACTCTGCGAATACGATGAGTTGGTGGGAGGGGAGTCATACTATCTGCTGCCACTATTCCACCCCCGACAAGGTCACGTCCGATCCACCTCTACTATCCCTACAACTACTTCCACCTCCTACAAAATAAGCCAGCACAGATTGCTCAACACCTCTAACGCTACTACTCAACCTTTCTCTAATAATGGATTTTGGAAAGTGAAGCTGGTCATCACCCCTCAACACTTACTCCACATTTTGTCACAACAGTCTCGCACTGAGGAGCTCATTGACGCCCTCACCACCGTCGCCAAATCTGCCCTTCCTCCTTCTCCTCCTCCACCCATCACTTTTTCCACTACCACTCACCCTCCCTTACTTGTACACTTTTAATTAGTACACCCACCCATCCCCGTGCCTTTCCTCCTCCTTTTTTTTTTTTTTCGTTCAATCTTCTCTCTTTATTTGCACTAATTCTTGTATGCATTTTTATATATACTTACTCAGTTTTACGTTTAAATTCTAGTTTGTGAAACTTTCTCTCTCCGTTTTTCTTTGCTTTGTTTGATTGTATATTTTTATAACAAAATTGGATCCCGCAAATAATCCAACGAGTTTATTAGTTGGGAGGAAGTTCATGTGCAATTTCTTAACTTTTTGCTGCTAGACTCTCCGGTATAGTTATGACATGTAGAAATTTTATGTTAAGAGTCAACAAAGATATTGAGTTATGATTAAAACATATATATATTTTTTAAGAATCTAATATATAATAAACATGATTTAAAAAATTTAACTAAATTTTTGTCTTATAAATTATAATTAAGGTCGTCATATGAGGGTTGAACCAATCCTCATTTAATAATAAATAAATAAATAATTTTTCTAATTACTTAATGCTAAATTTATTAATTATACAATGATATAATATAAACCATAAAGTTTTTTTATATTTAAAAAAGCATGTTAGAAAGGCTCATATATAACAAATATTTTTATATAAAATAATATATATAGGCAATTGAAACAATGTATAAATACAAAGGTAACATATATAAAAAAAATTATAAGCAAAAAATAATACTATATAATTAATTAATTTGCTTTTGCTTTTGCTTTTGCTTTTACTTTTATACCTTCTGAATTTCTATGCTGGCAATTAGCAAATAGCCGATCTTATTCAACAAGCCAAGCAAGCACCCTTCCTTGTGTTCCTTGCTTCTGTCTCCTTTTGGTTCTCCACTTAAAAAGTGTGCTGGCATCTCTAGCCTTTTTAAAGCTTCCAACCACGTTCAAATTAAGAGTTTTTCTTTTTTACTTTTTTAGTTACAATCTGGTTTATTAATGATTATCTTTTCTGTGAGATAAAAAATTCGGTTTATCTATCACATAGATACAACTAAAATAGATTATTTATAGTTTAAAATATATTTTATGACCTCATTTTCACGTTTTAAGGAAGGTGTACGTCTACTTTCATGATTTTATTGTTAATATATACAGTGAAAATATATATCAATAAGATAAGAGTGATCGTTCATTTATACAACCGAGTTATCTATTATTGCAAATTGTGAATGCTAAAAATTTGTGACTTCGGCGCAACTAATTTATTTTGTCAGGCTGACCCACTTTCACTATACCTCTTTATTTTGTGTACAGAAGCTTTTAGTGAGTGCCATGCTCCAAGATGCAGAATCTCATAATTTAATTTAGCCCAAATTGCCATTTAATTTAGCCCAAATTGCCAGGAGGAGGATAGGACAGAACTTGCTTCTTATTTACATATTATTAGTCGTAAGGCTCATAATGAGATATACTTAAGGCTTCCCAACATGGTTGCTAGGAACAAGTTCTAGCTCCTTTTAATCCATTAAAGGGCGGGTGTGGAAGAAGCTTCAAGGATGGAGGGAGAAAATACTTTCTAAGGCTAGAAAATAGCTGCTCATTATGCATGTCTGTGGCTTTGTCTATACCCAATTAATCCATGAGCTGTTTTATCCTCCCACATAATTTATGTGATTCTCTGTGCAATATGATGGCAAAGTTTTGGAAGGGAAGCTCTAGAGATTGTGCAAAAATTCATTGGTTGAAGTGGGAGAGATTATGTGTTGCAAAAAGCATAGGGCGTATAGGTCTTAAGGATTTAAGGAGTTTTAATTTGACTCTTTCGGCAAAATAAGGCGGGGGAGTTCTTTAAAGATTGTACTTTTATGGAGGCTGAACTAGGGATGTGTCTGTCTTTTGCTAACATGATGTTGGAGATGTTACTCACCTGATGAAGAGCTAAATTTCATTGCTGAAGAGAAAGAGAGAGGACTACAACTTGCAATACCCAAACTCCTAAGAAGAGAGAGTATGAAATGTGTATGTTTAGAGAGGAGGATTACACTCCTTTATATAGAAAAAATTATGGTTTCATATGAATTAAAATATTATTTAATCATGTCTCTCTTCAGTCAGTATTGTGATAGAAAACTCACTGACTACATAACGGGCTGCAAGTTGGGGCCTCTACTCAACGGGTTTGTCAGTAATTAATCTGACTTATCACAGATTATTTACATTTAATCAGGTCTCAATCCATTATAAGTTTAGTGCTGGGTCAAGACTGATTACTTAATTTAATTCTGTATTTGGACTAATTTATTAATTAATGCTAATCCACATAAATTAATTCAACAATCTCCCACTTGGATAACATTAATCAATTATTAGGACAAATAACAGAATAACAAAATTTTAGAAAATATTAAGTAATCAGTATACACTAAATATCAACAAAACTCAGAAGTGAAACATTAATACAAGATCATTGAATCCGATAGGGAAATAAATGATAGATACATAATCATTGAATCCGATAGGGAAACAAATCATATATTCAATCATAAATAATATCTCAACATCTGAACATAATGGAATACATAAATGGACTTTAACCATTCAAAGATGTCAATATTACATAAAAAGTGTCTCTTAAAGACACAACTCAGACTCCCACTAAACCAAGGCATAATCAAAAGTTTTAACAAGACCCATATGAGTTACATGATTTTGAAATACTCCTACGGGTAAACTTTTTGGTCAACAAATTTGCTAGTATTTGTTCACTAGAGGTGTGAACCAAATGAGTCTAAAATTCAAAATTGAGACGATACAAAATCACTGAATCCGATAGGGAAACAAGTGATATTAAATACATAGAGTCTCAAAATCGAATAGAATAAAATACAAATTTGGTCCTTTAACCATAGCTCAAAAAAGAAACCACACAAGATCATTGAATCCGATAGGGAAACAAATGATATAATATTTCGATGTCTGAACTGAACAAAATTACATAGATGGTCTCAGAACCAACATAAAATTCAGACTCCCACTAAACCAAGGTTACATCAAAAGATTTAACAAGACCCATATGAGTTCCATGATTTTGAAATACTCTTGTGGGTAGACCTTGGTTAATAGATTCGCTAGCATATGTTCACCAAGAATGTGAACCACACGAGTCTGAAATTCAACAATCTTCTCTCTAACAAACAGGAGTTTAATATCAAAATGTTTAGTACAACCGAAATTCTTATGATTTTGAGAGAAGTACATGGCAGACGAACTATTGCAATAAATGGTTAGAGGTCATGATATAGAATCAACAATATGCATGCCAGATATCACTTTCTTCAACCATATGGTCTGACAAGTGGCCTCATAACAAGCGACGTTCTTTGCTTTCATAGTTAAGGCAGTTGTGAGTGTCTGTTTGACGCTCTTTCACGAAACAGCTCCTCCAGACATCATAAAGATGTATCCAAAAGTGGATTTACGATCATCCACACAAGATGCATAGTCTGAATCCGTGTACCCCACAATTTCAAATGAATCAGACTTTCTAAAGGTCAACATATGATATTTTGTACTTTGCAGGTATCTCATGACCTTCTTTGCAGCTCTCCAATGATCCTTGCTAAGATCACTCAAGTATCTACCAAGCACACTGATAGCAAACGTTATATTCGGACGAGTGCATACTTGAGCATACATTAAGTTGCCAACAACAGAAGCATATGAAACATTGCTCATCTCAATCCTCTCAATATCATTTTGAGGACACTGTGATTTGGACAACCTTTCACCTTTCTGAATAGGTGCAGCACAAGGAGTACAAGAATGCATATTAAATCTCTTTAGTACTCGATCAATATAGGTTGTCTGAGACAAACCAAGAATGCCACGAGACCATTCACGATGGATTTAAATCCCAAGAACGAAGGAGGCCTCTCCAAGGTCTTTCATATCAAAGTGGCATGAGAGCATATATTTTGTCTCATTCAGAAAACTCACAGAATTGTTGGCTAGAAGGATGTCATCAACATAGAGCACAAGAATGATAAAATTGCTCCCATCAAATTTCTGATAAATGCATTGATCTGAAGCATTTTCAATGAACCCAAGTGAGGTGACAACCTCATCAAACTTTAGATACCACTGCCTAGAAGCTTGTTTCAGCCCATAGATAGATCGATTCAATTTGCACACTAAGTGCTCTTTCCCTGATTCAACAAAACCATCAGGCTGAATCATATAAACTTCTTCAGACAAGCTTCCATTCAAAAACGCAGTTTTGACATCCATCTGGTCAAGTTCGAGATCAAATTGAGCAACAAGGGCCATAACGACTCTAAAGGCATCCTTTGTAGATACTGGTGAGAAGGTTTCTGTGTAATCAATACCTTCTCTCTGATTGTAGCCCTTGGCTACAAGTCTGGTCTTATATCTTTCAATTTAACCAGCTGCCCCTCGTTTGGTCTTAAAGACCCATTTACAACCAACTGGTTTACACCCTTCTGGTAATTCAGCAAGTTTCCAAACATTGTTGCGATACATAGAGGCTATCTCATCAATCATGGCCTTCAACCAATCAGACGAATATGGGCTTGACATTGTTTCCTTAAAAGAAACAGGATCTGTGTCATCAACAACATCTGATTCGTACTTTTGCAAATAAACAATGTAATCATCAGAAATTGCTGGTTTACGCATTCTCTGAGACCGTCTCAACTGAATGACTGGCTCCTTAAAATTTTCTATAGATAATTCCTCATTACCATCAACTGGGTTTTGAATAATTTCATTTCTATCAGATTGATCAACTACTGATAGAGGTGACAAAATAGGCATAAGCAAAATTGTATTTTCCTCGCGCAGATCAATAGTCCTAGGTACTTGACTCCCACTATCCAAGTCATCCTCAAAATAAAATGCTCGATCAGATTCGATGACTCTGGTAGTGTGAGTAGGGCAATAGAATTTACAACTTCTTGATCCTGTATAGTACCCAATAAAGAATCCACTAATGGTTCTTGAATCAAGTTTCTTGAGTTGAGGATTATATGTTTTCACTTCCGCTTTACAGCCCCATACATAAAAGTGCCTTAAGCTGAGCTTCTTACCAGAGAATAATTCATAAGGTGTTTTTGGTACAACTTTACTTGGAATTTGATTGAGAATGATGCCACAGTCTTCAAGGCATCACCCCACAAAAATTTTGGTAAGAAAGAGTGACTGATCATACTCCTGACCATATCCATCAAAGTCCGGTTACGCCTTTCTGCAACTCTATTTTGTTGAGTGGTACCAAGTATTGTATACTGAGCCTCTATACCATACTCTTGTAGGAATAGAGCGAATGGCCCAAGATTTTAGCCTGACTCAGTGTACCTTCCATAATACTCGCCTCTCCTGTCTAATCTGACACATTTGATAGTCCAACAAGTTTTCAACTCAATAGCCCTTTTGAAAGTTTTAAAGGCTTCCAAATATTTAGATTTCTCAATATCTAGTAATGTGAGACTTTGTTTCCATTCTTAACAATCCTTCCCTCGAACAAAGGATTACATTCGGGCTTCCACAATATTCTCTCTTCTCGAACGATACTCTCATTCCTCGTTCGGAACCATGTGATGGCAATATAACAACCTCTCCCCTCAAATGGCACTTTCCTTCTTAAGAATTGCAAGCAGTCCTCAGGACTCCGTATTGAGATGGGAGAGATTTCAGAATGCGCCACACTAAATAATTCTCTCCCAAGTCAATATTATAGGACTTTAGCTTGTTGAAACAATTAACAAGCCTCATAATGTGTTCACAGACACCTGATACTCCATTATAATGAGTAGTGTCCAGTAATGACAAGTAATAAGCTTTTTGAGTCTTATCAAATTTCCTTAAATTTCTCTCCAACAGCTTTCAAGAAGTCAATAGCTATATTATTATTTTGAATGTTCTGTCTGATGGTCTTATCCATAGTGTATTTCATCACCATCAGATAAACTCTGTTGGAGTCATACCATTTCTCATGGTAAACTTTCTCAGCAGCAGTAGAATTTACAGCAAGATCTACCGATCTTGCCTTACTAAGAACCAAATCTTCTTTGGCCAAAACCAAATACATGTCCAGGGACTCTTGTCAGTCGTCACAATTAGTCCCATTAAGAGTTTTCACTGATAATAGTTGCATGGGTACAAAAGCTGATAATGCATAATTAAGAAATATTAATTATATGTGTCCATCATAATTATAAAACAAGGTTTCCTCCAAAATTCAGTTTATGCAACTATATTCACAAGATTGTTTATCATAATCCCGCCGAAGGGTCTCGGATTACAATAAACCAAGAAAACTCATAGCATACCACAAATTTGACTCATAGAAGGACTAACACAAGAATGTACTCAATATCTCCATACCGATAGGGTACAACAGATATTGAAACATTATCTATTTACTGCTAACAGATTCATGGTAAAATGGATCAATACAAAATATATTTTGATAATGTCACACCGATAGGGCATATCCATTATCAAAAAATATATATTCCTTTAAATTCTAAAAGAATTCAAATTATTTGATCTCATAAAGTTTTGTACAATTATACTTACGATATGCAAGTTTATAATTATACAAAACAACATTATATTTGCAGCCATATAATAATCTATCATTGCATAATTTACAAAACACATCAATTTAATATAAGATATATTTAATCCACAAGATTTTGTATAATTATGCTCACGATAGGCAAGCTTATAATTATACAAAATAACAACATAACTTCTAGTATTTAACAATATAATATTGCATATTCTACAAAATTATAACAATTTAATGCAAAATATATTGTTTTAATTCAAGATTAAGATTCAAAACTTATTGTATGACCAACACATATTACCAGAGAGAGTACCCAACATATATATGTCACAAAAATGCAAAATAACATATACAAAATTTTTCAGGTTCAAGAAGCCGAGAGTACAATATATTTTTACAATGTATAAGTTTATGAAAATTCATAAAATATATTTCCAGGAGCCAAAATTTTTTCAACAAATCACTAAAAATTCTAACTCGGCGCGTGGAGTAGAACTGCCAAAGTTTGGGAAACCAAAAGGTGGCGCGTGACTGTCACGCGCCACCACGCGCTTCCCCTGTGCGTGGGCTAGACCGGGAGATGCTGTTTAGCGTCTCCCTCCTCCAGCCATGTCTGAAACCGGGTCGAACGACCCGGTTTCAACCCGCAAAGAACCCAATTGTATATCTCGATTTTTACTCAATGATTCCACCTGATTTTTTAGTATGTTGGGCATATTATTATGGGAAATAATAGTCCCAAACAAATTTTGAGTTTCATGGAGTATAAATTGCAGATCGGGCCTCGAAAGTCCAAAGAAAAACGCGCCATATAGATCAGCTTATTCACTTGGTTTTGAGCAGATTCGAACCACGATTTTCACATATTATATTTATGACATCATGTAGATCATAACCCCTCTATCAATTTTGGATTTTATCGGATAAAATGAAAAATCCCAAATTGAGTTTAAATCCGTGAAAATAGGTTCAATTTCATGCAATTTTTCTTGATTTCTTCAGCAATTGATGATACGGATCATTAATCTAACATCAGATAAACTAAATCCGAAACCATTTGTTCAATATATGCTAAAAACGCAGCCAACAAATTTAGGGTTGTTCTAGCATACCATTCATCAAATCTATCCTAACCATGCTTTGATACCAAATGCTAACATGATGTGGGAGATGTTACTCACCTGATGAAGAGCTGAATTCCGTTGCTGAAGAGAAAGGGAGAGGACTACAACTTGCAATACCCAAACCCCCAAAAAGAGATAGTATGAAATGTGTATGTTTAGAGAGGAGGATTACACTCCTTTATATAGAAAAAATTAGGGTTTCATATGGATTAAAATATTATTTAATTCTGTCTCTCTTCAATCAGTATTGTGATAGAAAACTCACTGACTACATAACGGGCTGTAAGTTGGGGCCTCTACCCAACGGGCTTATCAGGAATTAATCTGACCTATCACTGATTATTTACATTTAATCAAGTCTCAATCCATTATAAGTTTAGTGTTGGGCCAAAATTGATTACTTAATTTAATTATGTATTTGGACTAATTTATTAATTAATGCTAATCCACATAAATTAATTCAACATCTTTGACTTGGCGTAGCATTTTGGCTTGGCAGCATGTTTAAAAGTTTGGGCTTTGCCGTAGAATTTGGAGACGTTGCATCTACAAGAATGGGTAAAGATCCTTAATACCATTGGAAGGTGGTGGTTTTGGGAGTGTTGGACAGTTTATTAAATACAATGGTAATGGTCTTGACAAGGAGATGATTCTTCCTAGTAATTAACGGTGGAACCGTGAGGCCATTTATCAGTTGTTTGAATCCTGCCACGCTAATGCAATATGTAGAGTTCTAGGAGGGTGGAGGATCCTTGGGCGCGGCACCTTAAGCGCAAGGGGTGTTTTTCAGTGAAGACAGCCTTTAGAGTTTATATGTGTGAAGTGGAGAATGCTAGGAGTAATGGTGAAGAAAACAGAGATAGGTGAAAGGGTTTAAGTGTAACACCCTCTGGCTCACGTGAGCATCTTGTTATAGATGGTAGTTAGTCATTAGGTAGTTAACTCATTGCTTCTATATAGCAGTTTGGTGTAAAACAGATTGGTTAACGAAATACAAAGAAATGAAAGTGCAAAGTTCTTCTTCTCTTCTTTTCCTTCTCTCTCACAAATCTTTCTGATCTTCTACTTCTTTAATAGGCTGTTGGCAGCGTACAAATCTACATGGAAGATACTTTGTAAAGCCCTAATGCCGAGTAAATATAGAGTTCTTATAAGGAGGGCCTGCAGAAATATTATTCCAAGCATTCGGATACTGCAAGATCGGGGGATGGAGGTGGAAAAGGACATTTTTTTTATGTACAGATGGTTTGGAAACGGTGGAGCATGTTTTGCTGAATTGTTCCTTTTCAAAAGCTTTTTGGGCGTTATCTCCATTTAGTAGGAAGCTAGTTGTTTAGATTGAAGGAAGTTTTCTGGAATGGGTGGCTAGAGCTTCAAAGGATTGGGATGTGATGGAATTTTCCCTCTTCTCCATTGGGCTGTATAAACTCTGGGAGAGAAGGAACATTAGTACTGATTGAATCAAAGTGTAAAATCCTGCAGCTGAGTCATGGAATGTTACTGTATCCTGTTGGGATGAGATTAAGGAGCTTGCCAATTTTAATCAAGGAATGACATCAAGGGAAATTAGAAGGAGGTGGTGCAAGCCAGATGTAGGGGTGGATAAATCAAATATGGATGGAGCTCTGTTTGAAGGTGGGGTTGGGATGGTTGGATGTGTTTTCAGAAACGATAAAGGGGAGTTTGTGGCTGCTTTATCAAAGAAGTTCCTTGGGGTGCAGAGAGTGGATGTGTTGGAGGCCTTGACCGCTTTGCATGGAGCTCGTTATATCCAGTCTGTGGGTGTTCGCGATTTACAGATTGAGGGCGATGCTCAACTAATTTTTCAGCATTGTTTGATGGAGCATAATGACCTTTCGTACAGAGGGATAGTGATCCAAGATCTCTTGAGCATATGTAGCTCCTTTGGCAAGTGATCTTTCTCCTGGTTCAGCAGAGATGCTAACACAGTGGAGTCGATTGATAATTAAAGAAGGTGGGGGAATGGTAAATAGCGACGAAAAGGAAAATTAATATCACTCCATTATTTATATATTTATACCCAAAAAAAAATTGGTAGTCTCCTCCTTATTGTTTGAAAATACAATAGTAATGAATAAAATAAAAAAGAGTTAACAGTATTAATTTCTAATTTTATCATGAAAAAATAACTGTTTTTTATCTTTATTTATATTACTAATTATAATGTCTCATCTAATCTAATAATTATTACAATTGTCTTTATAATATATAAATTTATTACAAATAATACTCAAAATGATAAAAATATTTCTCGTTTTTGTTTTTCCTCACTAATAATTTTGGCCAAATTGTCTTTACTCTTCTAATTTATTTTTTTAATTTTATTTTAATCTATTAATCAAAAATAATTTTTTCCTAAAATTCCTTAACTTTATAAAATGTCACTTATAACTTAAACTATAATATAAGTGAAAAAAGAAAGAAAAAGAAATACTTGTAAATCTTAAAATTTAAGACTATTAATCCTAAATATAAAAATTTAAAATTATAAAACTCTAAAATTTAAAGCATAAATTTAAAATCTTAAAACCCTAACTATAAAATCTTAAATCCCAAATTATAAACTTCAAAATTTTAAATATAAAAATTTTAAATATTAAAAAATAAAATTTTAAATTTCAAAATTCAAAAAATTCTAAACCTCAAAGTTTAAATTTCAAATTCCAAAACGTAAATTATAAATTTTAAATTTTAAAACTCTAAATTCTAAATTTTAAATCTATAAATTTTAAATCTTAACTTCAAACTCAAAACATCAAGGCTGAAAAGTTTAAATCTCAAAATACAAACCTAACCAAAAAATCTAAAACTCAAGATTCAAAACTTTAAACTCTAAAACATTTAACTCAAAACACTAAACACTAAACCTCAAATTATAAACTTCAACTATAAATATTAAAATCTAAATATTTAACACTAAACAATAAAATTCTAAACTTTAATATGTATAGAGTTTGGGGTTTTGGATTTTAAGGTGAGAGGTTTATAGTTTTGGAGTTTGAGATTTAA
Organism: Gleditsia sinensis; assembly: GCA_037074535.1. Taxonomy (NCBI): domain Eukaryota; kingdom Viridiplantae; phylum Streptophyta; class Magnoliopsida; order Fabales; family Fabaceae; genus Gleditsia; species Gleditsia sinensis. Next base: position 68,610,929 of record CM073467.1, read on the forward strand.
AATTTGGTGTTTTGAATTTTAGAATTTGGTGATTGGAGTTTTGAACTTGGTGGCTTAAAAGTTTGTGGTTTGAGGTTTGAATTTAGAGTTTAATATTTTAGAATTTAGAGTTTGAATTTTTTAGATTTGAGGGTATAATGATTTTAAAGTTTGGCGTTTTGACTTTTTTATTTTGAAATTTCAAGTTTGAATGTTTTGTGTTTGAAATTTAGAGTTTTTATAGTTTTAGTGTTTGGGTTTTGAAATTTAAAGTTTCAGAATTTAGAGTTTTAGAATTTGAAATTTAGGGTTTGAATTTTGATAGTGTGATTTTTTTGGATTTTGAGATTTAAAAATTTAAGGTTTTCAAACTTTTGGAGTTTGAAGAGTTAGAGTTTGAAATTTTTGACTTTAGGCATTGAAATTTATAGTTTAGAGTCTTGAAGATTGGTATTTAGTTTGGGATTTGAAGTTTTAGAGATTAGAGTTTAAAATTTTGATATTTGAAATTTAGGGATTTATGATTTTGGTGTTTGCGATTGAAGTTTGTAATTTAAAATTTGGTGTTTTAAAATTTAAAGTTTGATGTTTTAAAATTTTAGTGTTTAAATTTTGAATTTTGAATTTTAAGATTTAGAATTTTGACATTTTATGTTTTTAGATTTATTGTTTGGTATTTGAGAGTTGAAATTTTAAAATTTTAAATTATTGGATTTAGAAGTAATTTTTTTCTTTCTTAATTATGAATTTAAATTTAAGTGACACTTTTTTTTAAGTTAAATTTTTTAAAAAAATTAATTTTAGTTGAATGATCAAAATGAAATTAAAAAATAAGTTAAGAGATTAAAGAGTAATATAATAAAAAATATTTGCAAAAAAGAAAATTAAGTAATTTTTATGTTATTTCGATTGTTATTTATAATAGTATGATAAATTAGAAGAATATTATAATAATTATTAAATTAAAAATAATATTATAATTAGTAGTATAGATAAGTAAGTAATTGCTATTTTCCTTTCTATCATTATATATTACATTTTGAAATGCATAATATAAGTATAAAATAATAATTGACAGATAAAGAAATTATTTTAAATTCCTTAATTCAAGAGGGTTTGAGAGAGTTAAGAATGAAGGATAAGGAACCAATCCTCATTTTTTAAAACATTTTATCTCACTTCTTTACTTTGAAAAGTGCAAATAAACACCGGTAGCTAGGGGTGAACAAAAACCGAACCGGATCGAACTAAACCAAAAAAACCGAACCGAACCGACCAAAAATCGAACCAAACTGATTAAAATCGGTTTAGTTCGGTTTTTTTTTTTTGAAAAACCGACCGGTTCGGTTCGGTTTGGTTCGGTTGGGACGGTCCAACCGAACCAAACCGAACCGAACCAAATTATTTTTAATATATTTAATTTATATTATTAAATTTATTTTTTATTATATTTTAAAAATATTTTACATAATTTTTTTAAAATTTTTTAAAATGGGCCCAAAGAATTTGAAATAAGTCCAAAAATTAAAAAAAATTAGGCCCAAAAAATTTAAATGGGCCAAAAATTAAAAAAATTTGGCAAAAATTTTTTTTTTTTTTAAAAGAACTGAACCAACCGAACCAAATTGAACCGCCTTTTGGCGGTTCGGTTCGGTTCGGTTGATTGGACCCCAACCGAACCAAATGGGTCCAATTTTTTTTTTTTTTTTATGGTCGGTTCGGTTTGGTTGAGGTCCAAAACCGAATTGAACCAAACCTATGTACACCCCTACCGGTAGCTTCTCTGCTTACCTCACTTCACTCATTTATCTCCACTTCCACTCTACTAAAATAAACAATTTAGGGTTGATAGTGCGACACATGGAGATTGGTTTTTCCTTTTCCATTTTCATTTTTCATTCTCCTCTTTAATATTTAACTTATACCTTCTCCGATTTTTTTTTAATCCACTCGTGAAACTTTTATTGTCTTAGCATCACTTTACCTTGTTCAATTTTAATTTTATTTTTTATCTTTATTTTTTAAAGTACATTAATTTTATTTTATTTCTATAATTTATAATATAAATTTAATTTTTAATTTTAATAAATAAATTAAAATAATTTATCTATTAAATTATTATTTATTCTATTATTAATTTGTTATATTTATATTATTAAATAATATATGTTATATTTAATTATTTAAACATACATATTAATGATAAATTTAACAATATATACGTAATATTTATATAATAAATTAATAGTAAAATAGATAATAACTTTGATATAAAAATTATTTTGACTTATTTATTAAAATTATAAAAATTAATTTTATATTATAAATTCTAAAAAAAATAAAATTATTCTTTTTAAAAATAAAAAAATAAAAAATGTTATGAAGTAAAAAATAAAGGTAATTTATAGATATATAATTTTTTATTGGTAAAAGGAGGGCGGTGAAAGGACCCCGAAATAAGTTTTAAAAGCCACTCGATGGGAAGGAAAAAAAAAAAAAAAGAGTTGGGTCGTGGGCTGGCTTGTGGAGACGCTTAAACGGGCAGAGATATTTTGCTGTGTAGCTGAACTAGGAGGGACGTCCCATAAATCCATAACCCGAAACAGTTTCGAGTTCGACTTTGACGATTTCAGGTTTGTTTTATTGCACCCCCGGCGTTGGGGCCATTTTTGTCTGCGTTGTGTGGTGATAGAGATCCTCCCCCAATTCACAGGCAACCTGCAGATTTGCTTACGGAATCTTTGCCTCTCTTAATCACTATTCGCGATCCTACTCAATTAGATGCGCTGCATGTCGCTTCATCATCATCTATCATCACATTAGCAGAAGTCCAAGTTCTATTTTTCTTTCTCTCAAGGTACGTCATTGCTAAGCCTGAGATTCTTATGCGTTTAAACTCGAATTCCACGGGGCAGCCGATTCATTCCTATTAGATTGCTTTTGCTCAGAGTAATTTGTGTTGTTGGATTTAGGTTTTGGTATTATTCTCTTTGTAAAATCTCTGGGTCTTTGTATTTATGTATTTTGTTCCTGAGGGTTAACTAGATCCCATAATAAATAAAGCCATGAAAGGGCGCTCGCACCGCCTTCAGAGTTCAGACCCTCCCGACGACTGGATTGACGGTTCTTGGACTGTGGATTGCATATGTGGCGTGAATTTTGACGATGGAGAAGAGATGGTGAATTGTGATGAGTGCGGTGTGTGGGTGCACACGCGTTGCTCGCGATATGTGAAGGGAGATGATATGTTTGCATGTGATAAATGCAAGAGCAAGATTAATCGGTCTGATACTGAGGAAACCGAGGTTGCCCAATTGTTGGCTGAGCTCCCGACGAAGACCATGAGAATGGAGAATTCATTTGCATCCAACGGGACTCCTCGGCGTCCCTTCAAGCTTTGGACTGACATACCTATGGAGGAGAGGGTACATATTCAAGGAATCCCAGGTGGGGATCCTTCCCTGTTTGGAGGGCTGACCTCTATTTTTAATCCGGAGCTATGGAAATGCACGGGATATGTTCCCAAAAAGTTTAATTTTCAGTATAGGGAATTCCCCTCCTGGGATGAAAGTTCCAGAAGGGAGGAAGAGAATGAGAATCCTATTGATAGAGGGGCAGGAGTTCTCTTTTCCTTGTCGAAAGAGAGTGTCTTGGCCACCCCAATTGCATCTTTAGTTGATATGAGAGCCAGGGAGGGGGAAGATGGTTTTGACGTGAAGAAATCTTTGAAAGAGATGAAGAAATGTGATAGTGAAGATACAGAAGCTGTAAGGCATGTTCAGAATGGCTTGAAGAAGGAGAGAAGTTTACTTCGGTCTGTTATGCATTCAGGTAAGCAGAAAAAAGAAGACTTTGGGATGTCCAAAGATCGTAGTGGGAAGAAGAGAGTTAAAGCTTCAGAGAAAGAGGTAGATCCCAAGAAGAGAAGTTCACATTCTTCTAAAACAGGTTATTTAATTTGCTTTTATATGGGTTTTTTAGATATATGCTACTGTCACAGTGCACGCCCAGACATATATGGCTTTGCAAAAGTTTGGTCTCCTGGTTTCTCTAACATTCAAACTTTAACTTAAAAAATAGGGAGTTGTATTTAGTGGTTAGTTATTTAAAGTTTCAAACCTCTTCTGGTATCTCTTTAGTTTTTATATGAAAATAAATTAAAGTGTGGTTTGAAACTCACTCAAGTGCGTGTTAAACAAAACACTAATTATTATTATGGAAAAAGTTATCTACATTCCTCATTCAATTATGGTACTGTTTCACATTCTGCCACACTTGTCATGCGCTTGTTGACTCCATTTCTTTTGTTTTTGTTTTTGTTCCTTCTGACTTTTACTACTAGCATTTACACCCACCAGTGATGCAAAACAATTGGAATTTTATGAAGACAGAGGTCCGAAGATTTTCAAGACTGACCCTTGGAGTATGAAGAATAAAAATTTGAAAAACATTGTGGTTCAGAAGCACATTTCAAATGATTACGTGGCTGTGGAGACCATCATGGAGGAGCCGAATAACAACTTGGCAACTACTGAGGACTCTTCAGAAGCCTTAAATCCTGACGTGACAAGACATAGTTTTTCAGTTGGACATGTAATAACAGGAGAGAAAAGCGAACATAAAGTTTCTTCTGTGGTTGAAATTTCTTCCAAGACTGATGATACTGCTGCACCGATTCTAAAGCATGATTATGTTGGAAATGCTTCAATTAAAGAACAGGTATGTTTTGCTGACATATCCATTATCAAAATTTGGCAAATGAAACGTTATATTTTTATTATCATTTGTGGGTATCAGTTATAACCATTTTATGTTAATTACTTAAATAGGGCTGGGTTAAAGCTTGCTCTCTAGCTGTATCTTGTATCATGCCTGCCTAACCACTTGTTTTTCAGTATCTGATGATATCGAAAGCATGTGGGCATTCACTTTTGAGCTATGAAGCATGGGTACGGAAAAATGGTTCTGTACCCCTACCAAATATGTCTGGGGTACGGGACTGTAGGGTTAACAGTAAAATACGTACCCCATATGTACCTAATATTTAAAAAAAAATCCAACTATGTACCTTAAACTAAATAGGAGAATGAAAGTTGCCACTTTTTTTTCAATCTTTTCCTTTAAATCAGCTAGCCTCATCTCTCCTTAAACCATCGTTCTTCTCCAACTTTCCTCTTCTCCGGCCCATCGCCGAGTAAGTACTCTGCTCCATCATGTTTCTCTCTAAAAGGCCAATGCTTTGCTCCATTGGTAATGCTGTAATGGAACTAATTGAGTAAAGTGGGTAATGGATATATAGGTTGGAAACGTGGCTGCTTTAATGGCTTTTTTAATTTATTCAATATTAGATATTTTAATGATTTTCATGAATTTGAATTATTTTACTAGTTGATTACATTATAAAATATTTATTATTTATTTTTATTATCGATTATATATATATATATATATATATATATATATATATATATTATTTTATATAAATATCTCTTGCCTTATGCATACCCTCCTGTTGTACACGTCCCCATACCCGTACCCGTATATATGCAACATAGCTTTTGAGAGCTCATGAGTATGCACGCCACAGTTTGCCCTTCCTTTCCTTCCACTTCGTTCTTCCTATTTTTCACTTCTAAGCTTAGCCTGGTTTTTAAAAAAGGTTGTGGAATGTGAAATGGATTAAAAGATGACCAGTGAGATATATGGGGATATTTCCCAAGGTTTTTGGTGATGTATAAGGGCAACGTGTTTTACATCGATTAGCAATTAGATCATAGAACTTCTGCAAGACTTTAGATATGACAATACTTCATGTTTCTGGTTGTCTTTGGGATTGAAATTGTGAAGTGGGATTAGTGAAATACTTTGAAGATGAACGAGGGAAAAAAAGAAAAGAAAATTTTCTCTCAAATACCATCCCAAAATGGTTTGCCCTTCTTTTCTGCCCCACTCCCCTTTTTCTTAATAAACTGTGGCTGATCCAAAAAAACATATGCTTACCTTCCACAGATGTATCTATTTCATTACTCAATGATTGTAATCTTGCCTGAATAATTTGATACCTGAATTTCAAATTGAGACTTGAGACCCTTCACCTTAGATATGACTATACTTCATCTTTCTGGTTGTGTTTGGGATTGAAATTGTGAAGTGGGATTAGTGAAATACTTTGAAGGTGAACGAGAGAAAAAAAAGATAAAGAAAACTTTCTCTCAAATACTATCCCAAATGGTTTGCCCTTCTTTTCTGCCCCACTCCCCTTTTTCTTAATAAACTGTGGCTGATCCAAAAAAACATATGCTCACCTTCCACAGATCTATCTATTTCATTACTCAAATGATTGTAATCTTGCCTGAATAATTTGATACCTGAATTTCAACTTGAGACTTAGAGACCCTTCACCTGCTGTCTATTTACTAACATTTGAAATTTATTCTTGTTAGAGATCCTGTATATTTTGACTATGTTTAGACATGCAAAGCTTTACACATGCCTTGTCATGTATTATTATAAACATAATCTTGCATTATGGTGTGATTACATGTCTTATTTCTGCAAACAAGGAGGGAGATGGTCTGGCAGTTGATAATGCTGATGATAGTATACTAGTAAGAAGCACTATGAGTCCTCCAGTAGGAGATCTTTGTGGTTCTGCACCAGAACATAGAGATAGCCAGGATTTTCAAGATTCTGACAGTGAAATGTGTCCAAGCTCTGGACAAAGCAAATTTAAGGTGAAGAGAGAAGGGGATGATGATAATTTTAGGAAGCATTTGATTTCTCATTCTTCTACTATCAGTGATCTTAAAAATGATGAGAAACTGCCTAGCCACATTTCTGACAATGTTAATGAAACTGCGGTTACTAATTCACCATCCTGTGAAAATAAGGTGGAAGATATTGACAGAAATTCTGAAGTATTCATTGATTGTCATACCAATAATTCAGATGAATTATCATGTGATTTTTATCATGCAAAACAAGAACTGGAGGGGTCAGAAGGTACCACGGAAAGACAGAAGGGTTTTCCAGATGTAAAAGATTGTTCTGGCTATGCTGAAGAGCCATCAAAATCAGAAACAACAGTATGTTCTCATAAAATGTTATCATGTGTTGGAAAGTCCTCTTTAACTTCCTCAATTATGAATTCCAAATTTCTGAGTAATGACAAAAAATCTGAAGAGACTGAAATAGTTAATACTCTTACAAAGCATGGGGTGATGACTGATTGCAAAATGTATGTTAAGAAAGAAAGTAATCAGAATGATGCTGTGAGGGATGAAGTTCCAAGGAAGTCTGTAAGAGAGCGTCCAAAATCATCTCTGAATTCTAATTTGAAAGCATTGCATGCGAGCAAAAGTGCACAAAGTTCTGGTTTAAAGCAAGTAAGTTCAGATTCAAAAGATTCTGTTATTTGTTCATCCTCTAAAGCATCTTTGGTCCATCAGACTCCAATTAATGTAGGCTTGAGTGAGTCTAATACATCATTGCTCCATCAAAAGGCCTTACAAGCGCAGAATAAAATTTCATCTTCAGTACCACAGAAAGGTGAAAAGCTCAACCAGACAAATTTCCAACCTTCTTCTAAGGTGAACCAGAATCATGTGCCGTCACCTTCTCCAGCATCAAATTCTTCTGCAATGCTAAGTGATGAAGAGGTTTGTGCTGGACTCCTGTTTCTTCTAATTAAAATCCCAATTAGCTTCTGTAAGATTCTCTTTCTTTCCATTTTCTTATTTGTCTCTCAATTTTTCTATTTTTTGTGTGTTTTTTTTGGGTTGGTAGCTTGCATTACTATTGCATCAAGAACTGAATAGTTCTCCCCGAGTACCTCGTGTACCCCGAGCACGCCATGGGGGTAGCTTGCCACAACTGACTTCTCCTAGTGCTGCAAGCATGCTAATAAAGCGAACATCTGCTGCTGGAGGGAAGGATCATTGTTTGGTAGGTTTTGTGCCATCAATCTAAATTATATTTATGGTATTTTATACCAATTTCATTTCTAGGAGTTTACAGTCTTTCACAAAGAAGTTGGCTAATTTGGCTTTATATTGGTGACTGATTCCATATAAATTGTAGTTTTCTAGGCGAAAATACAAGGATGCATCTAGAGATGGGCTTTGCAGTTCTCGTGAACTTGAAGATGAAGCTAAAAGGATAGAGAATGTATCATCTTCCTTTGATCAGAAGAAACAAGATATAGCATCTGTTGAAGATGTTTCTGTGAAGGAAGAAGGTGTTTTATCTATGACAACCATAAATTCTGTAACAAAGAATGTTGCGCCTGCCTCTTCTGCCACTGCAAACAGTAGTCCATCCTCCCCTCCTGAGGATCGAAATTTGTCTTCTAGACGCAACTCACCAAGAAATATATCTGATGATGATACGGGAACTGCTGGAAAGCCAGTCCATCGCACTTTACCTGGTAGCTGCCTGTCAAGGAAATTAATTCTTCTTTTTGTTACCCCCTTCTTAATAAAAGTCCTGTTACCTTCCTCTCTTGTCTAGATCTAGGAATCATTACATGCACTCTTGTAATTTGTTGGTATTCACTGAATTAGTTATTTATGCTAAGAAAGATACCCAAAAAAAATGGTGTTTGTGTAAGGCAATATGTCCATTGTTTCTCATTATATTTATCCATTTCCAGGCTTGATCAATGAGATTATGAGCAAAGGCCGGCGAATAACATATGAGGAACTCTGTAATGCTGTGCTGCCGGTATGTTTTTTTTTTAATGAATTTCTGTTTGTTGTTTTTTATAGTCTTTTTTAACCCTCATGAATGAAAAAGAAAAATGTCCATAAACATTTTTGTATTCTTGTTTGCTGCAGCACTGGCATAACTTGAGGAAGCATAATGGAGAGCGTTATGCTTACTCGAGTCACTCTCAGGCTGTTCTTGATTGTTTGAGGAACCGGCATGAATGGGCAAGATTGGTTGATCGCGGTCCGAAGGTGTGTGCATGTAATTTTTATAATTAATTATCAAGTATATTTATATGTATCTTTAATCTCTTCATGAATCATGATGAAGATTAAATTTTCAGAAATCCACGAAGTCAAGGTTCAATGAATGTGTGTGATCATTTAAAAGAACTTGCAGTGGTTATAATTGAGATATCACTTCATTTTCACAATTGGAATTTGGAACTTTGTTGCAAAATTTTGTAGTGCCGCATAAATTTGGTTTTACTGGAACCTTGTTGCAATTGTTTTTATCATTGCCATGTAAGGAATTTGGCTTTAATGAGGCCTTGTTGCAATTGTTTTTATTGGTACCATGCGAAGCATCCGGCTTTAGCTAGGAGCAGCTCAGTTGATCGTATATAAACATTATCTGGCTCATTTTTATCTTGATGGTAGTCTGACTCTGATATAGTACGCTGAGCAGGACTTTTCCTGGTATGCAGTGCAAGGGTAGGCTTAGTTTGGTCATTATTTAGAGGTGAAATTTGCTTAGGATTGGGTCTTAAACATTGAACTATAAAGTACAAAATAAATATAGATTTAATATGAAAAAACTCATAAAATACTATTTTAAATAAATACAAATATAAAATGTTAAAAAATAGTTTTAGAATATACAAATTAGATATATATGTTTTTCAATTTCTTTTTTCCAAGAGATGTACTTTTAATTATTAATATTTTTATTTTTATTTTGATAAGAAATGGATTTTTGTAGAGTCCATTTCCTTTCCTCCCTCCCTCTAGCCTCAGATTTCCATTCCGGTACCGAGTGAAGAAGTCAGGCATTCTGGCCACACCCTTTTCATCCTTCCCTGTTGTTCTCTCTTCAACATATGTTCCCAATTCACCCTTGGAGGTGCTATAAGAACAAGCTCTGATGCTTAACCTCTCTCTAATATAGTAATGAAGGCATAGACTCCCTCTCTTTCTTCTCTTCAAAACTTTCACACCATTAATGATTATATAATTGTTTTTAGTGATCTGCATTGCAAACACACGGCATTGGGGGTTGAGGTCCTGATCTTTTGGGCAGTAATGGTCTTGGTAATGTTGATCTGGCTTGTTCAACTGATCTATATTCCTATCTGCTAATGCCCCTGATGTTTACTAAATTGGATTAGGTTAGACCATTGTTCTCCATTACTTGTGCTGTTCATGAGTTTGATGCCCAGTGCTGGACCTTGTTACTGTTTAGTGAAAGTTTTAAGGGGTGGATTAGTTTTGGATTCCCGGTTGGCAGGTCTAATCTGACTCTGGTCAATATTTGCTTTGATTCTTTGGCATGTTCTGAATAGATGTTGCTATGCTTGCGGATAAAAATTGATTTCTTTGGTTACAGTTAATCTTTGCTTCATGTTAGTAAAGGATATTCAACCTTAAAACTATATCTGTCGTGTTCATTGACATGTAACCAGCACCATTATTATGCAAACAGACAATTTCAAGGCCTTTCCTATAATTGCTGTTGAATGTTTTGGATTCTAATATAGAATTCCTTCTGTTGCTATTGCTGCTGGACTGTTTGCTTCCCAGGAATTTGTGCTAGAAAGTTTATAATTTCCCTAATCAGCAAAAATAATAAGTTGAGAGTTCAGACTATGGTTTCATAAGGCTGACTAGGCATAGCTTGGATATAATAATAGAAGAAGCGGGGAGAGACATTTGATTGTGAGGGAAATATATTCAAGGCGTTGAGAAGTCGATGCTTGTATGCAATGAAATTTCATTGTAACTGTATTCAGTAATTCAGTAATTCAGTTGCATTAATCTGAAACATGATTTAGTAGAAACTCTTCTATTCATCTGGTCATTTTGTTTCCTACTTTGTAAATGTTCCTTTACATGTTATGGCCATTGGATTTAACTGTGTAGAAATATTTGAATCTTTACCTGAATCAATGTTTCAGACAAATTCTACTAGGAAAAGGCGTAAGCTTGATGCTGAAGAATCTGATGACAACGTATATGGCAAGGGCAGAACCGCAAAAGGGGTTGAAGGGAAGAACTTTGAGTTGCAGAAAGAAGAGTTCCCTAAAGGAAAGCGTAAAGCACGAAAGCGTAGGCGTCTGGCTCTTCAGGGAATTGCCGTAAAAGATGTCAGGAGAAAAAAAGCTGAGTCGCTAACTGATGAAGATGTTGGTCCGTTCTCCAACTCGAGTGAGGAGAGCATGTTTAGTGAGGATGAAATTCAGGGTGGCAGAACATGTGCAGAAGGAAGTGAGGCTTCTGCTAGTTCAGATGAGGCAGGTAGTGCCTAATCTGAGGTTGCTAAATATCTTCACAGGTTATTTTTGCAACTATTGTTTGGCTTCTCTGCAAGCAGTCTGGCTTCTTCAGATTTATAACTCATGAAAGACAGGTGGCAGGCTATGTAGGCAAGTTTAAATGGAAGAATGTTTAACCGTTTACTTGAAATATTGGGGCATTGTTGGGTTAACTTTGCTGTCTTCTGTGACTTGTCTCGCGCTGGATGGATTGCTAGTACCGGCTGTATGTCAGATTGTATCAATAGTGTATATATTCCCTATAGTATGGAGTGCCCATTTCACGCATGAGGCATAACCGTGTAGATTCTGTGGAATTTGTAAGCTACAAACGACTCGGTTAGAGAGCTAGAAAGAATGTAAAATTGAATTTTCGTTAGTCATTTTAATTTTGAAACTTATTAACCGTTGGGAGCCTGGGATGTGGTAATTCTGATGTTAAACCATGAGTGGTTTTGAGAAATGATTAAATCTACGAGGGTAAGTAAAACAACTGTAATGGGTCTTACCGAGAGAAAATGCCTAGGGTAATTATTGATTGGCGGTTGTTATTTATTGATTAGTGGGGTTCTTATGTATAAATCTAGGTTTAGCATTTGTCATTCCTGAGGCTTTCAAAGTACAATTTTTTAATAGCAATTCATTATTAGGATCCAATAAATTTTTATTCTTCTGGTTTTTCTCCCAAACTATTTCAAGCTCTACAGCATTTCCATCGCTGCACCTATAGCTTTGTAGCTTTTGGTTTACTGGTTCATACGTTGAGTCCTTGAATCAGTTAGTTCCCACGAGTCCTGTTCAAACATTAACGCCTAGTTGGTGGAATTAATCTCTCTCAATTTCATTATCATATATGCTCGAGTCAATCACACGAAGGAAGAAGCTCAGCTCTTTGGGTACTTGTTGCTCTACAAGGACGAAGCTGCAATCTGAGATAGTTTTCATTCTCAAATTGGTGGGGGTCTTCGAAAGCTCAGCGATTAGCTGAGTTGTCCGTGTTGGTCACGAAGTTGGGGAGGATTCTACAGTGTATTGGTAGCTAACATGCGATTGTGGCGGCACAAATCGTTGGAGAGAGGTCGGTGAGGGCAAAAAGAGGGAGAAACGAGACCACTTCATTTTGGGTATTAATAGTGATTTATACACACGTGTCATTTTTTGACTGGTTATTCAGAATCCGCAATTCAATTATTGTGAGTAAGGCTGCATGAATTAGAACTCGTTCGCCTGTATAAAACTGTCTTCCTTCTCCGTGTTTGGATTTGGAAGAAGTAAAAATATGCAATTTCAAAAATAACAATTATTGTTTAAAAAAAATTAATTATTTTATTCTCTTAAATTTACCACTCAAATAATTAATTTAATTCAAACCATATGTATTAATCATATTTTATAATAGAAATCATAATTTTAACAGAATATCAATACTTAAAAATAATTTAAATTCATCAAAAAAAAAAATAATTGATAACTATTTTTTTTTGATTAGTTATTTTAAATGATAAATATATTTAAGTTATAAAATAAATAAGATCTACGTCTCTCATCTTATCTTAAATTTGAATCTAATGATATATAATATACAAATTGCATTTATGTGGTTAAAAGTGGCCTAAAGATAAAATCAAAATCATTTTTAAAAAGTAAAATTAGAAATTGGTTAGTTAGTTATATATATATATATATGGGGTCAAAAGACCAAAATAATGGGATTGCAAATGGTGAAAACATGATAAATTTTTGGTAAACGAAAAATATGATAAATTGACCTCTAGTGTTGCCTACCGACCGGGAAGAAAGAAAACAAGAAGAGAAACATAGAGAGAAGAGGCCGTTAAAAAAGACGGTAAAGATTTCTCCAGTTCGTTTCTCTCGGAGATCCTGCAATCTAGGGTTCCTCGAATATCCTCTCGTGTTTCAGTTTCATTTCTTATTTTCCTAGAGCTTTAGTCTCTGTTCTTCGATCTCTTTAATTAACCTGTCAAGCCTTAGGTATGTATCATCTTTCAATCCTTAATTGCTCTTCGTGTCGAACTCATTTACAATTCAAGCTCAATTAACTCTGATTTGACTATTGATCTGGACGGATTGGGACTTGAATTGCAGATCCTTATCGTGTTTCGGGTCGACAATATCCACCATGACGATCGCTGATTCTGGTTTTCCGATGGACAATGGTACAAGTTGCTTACCACATCCACCAGAGGAAGAAAATCGGATCATAGCGGAGTTGATGAAAGAATCGGAACATAATTTGAAAGAAGGCAACCTATACTATGTTATTTCCAATAGGTATTGTCTTCATTTACATTTGATGAAGCTGTACATGATTTTTTATAGAATTATTTATGTTCTTTTTAACTCTGGAGCAAGTTATCTATTTTGATTAAAGATAAAACACGGCATGTTTCCTATTGGTCTGTCCCAAGTTCTGGACACCATGGGTAGCCTCCATATTAATTGCTAGCTATATAAGGCTTTACCTGGCATATTCAATCTTATTGTTCAATATGTCTTTGTGAAGGTGGTATCTGACTTTATATATACCCACCATGTCGCTTCATTGTCAGTTGTGTTATTTCTTGGTTATCATGGAGTAAAGGGATCTTGTGCCTAGATTGTGGTTATTGTTTACCGCTGCATGCCTCGTATTATTCTTTTAAAATGTCCAGTTTTATTTGCATCTGCGCATGATTTTTTGGAAAATGTTTTTGTTATTTTTCCTTAACATATTCATCATATTATTTGTTAGTATATTTGTAGATACTGATTCTTCTATAAATGCATTTGTGTGCAACTGTGCATTTCTTCATGACATCTTGTAATGAGCCACAGCAGCAAGTAAATTTCAACTAAGGTTGTATATCATGTTAAATTTCAAATGTATCTATTCTAAATTATTTTTCTTCTGCTACCCATGCAGGTGGTTTTCAAATTGGCAGAGGTATGTTGGGTTTTGTGTTGGTATGTTTTCGACTGAAGATCAATCTTCTAATTGTCAGCATGCCAATGGGGTTCGCTCAGAGATAGCAGATAGACCTGGGCCAATTGATAACTCCAATATTATTTTGAATAGCAATGATTGTGAAGGCAATAGTTCAGATATTCACAGAATGTTGGAGGAGGGATCAGACTATGTTTTAGTTCCTCAAAAAGCTTGGGAAAAGTTGTTTGAATGGTAATTTAGTTCTTGCAAATATGATTGCTTTTTTTTTTTTTTTTTTTTTATCTGTATAAGATTATATCTTTTCTAGATGTAAGAATGATTTAATACTCTGTATTTTTGTAGGAAGAACCAGATAACCGTATCTTTTATCTTGATCTTGTGATTGTATTTTGAAGAAAGAACCTGATAACCATATCTTCTTTATCTTGATCTTATGGCTGTATTTTGATGAAATAGCCATATAACCATATTTTAATACTTTACATCAAGTATGCATTGAGACATATGCGTATATGCAAAAACTGAGTACCAGAACTCAGGAAGAAACTTCTTAACGTGGTGTATACAAATAGCCTTCAACTTGCTGTTTTTTTCATCTTTTCTTTTTCATGGTAATTCAATTGCTCATGAATAATTTGGTTTCTGTAGTAACCAGTTACCACATTTTATATGGATTTTATTGCTTTCTGTTGATGGTAATCTACTTGCTCATACATAGTAAGGTTGCTCAAGGATTGGTGGCAATTGATTTTAGATATTGTGGTTTGTAGTTTGAAGGCTTGGAGGGTTTCATTGTATTGAATTTTTCAGTCTACCAGTTATCAAAATAAAGCTGAACCAGGTTTTGGAATATTCGGAAATTATAGCTTACAAGATTTGAATTTTTTTTCCCTTTTAATAGTTGATTTCTGTCTTGGCCTAACAGGTGTTATAATCTTGTATTTTTACATGCTTTTACCGTTTGTCCATATTAATGTGACTGATAAGTAATAGGCATGTTGTAACTTTTAAATTTTTTTGGTTTTTGGATGTCTTGATTATTGCATATTAAAGTACAGTTACAGGTTGTTGGCCACTTGCTCTTGAGCTTGTTGCCTAGTTAGCTCTGATGTTCAAAATTCAAAGAAAACCTATATCTTGAAATAGCTGTTGGCATTGAGGAAATGGGTGTCTTCCTTTTACAAACTATATGGGCATTTATTATTATTATTATTTAGATGGATGAAATTTCTTTAGTTGTAGGGTATCTGTTTTTACGGCTTTTTTCCTTCTTCTTTATGGTGAGTTGTTTTTATAGCTTTATTACAACTGTCTAGGTACAAAGGAGGACCAGCATTACCTAGGAAGTTAATTTCACAGGGTGTTGAACACAAGCAATACAATGTTGAGGTTTACCCACTTTGTCTAAGAGTGACTGATTCCAGAGATAACAGTGTGTCAATTGTAAAATTAAGCAAAAAGGTACCAATTGATTCATTGCAGGCTCTTTAGTTTTTAATTAGTTTCATTCTGGATTTTAGAAAAGGGGGTTAAGAGTCTAAGTCTATTAGTTTGGACTGTATGGATGCCCTACAACTCTCGCTACATGAAGTGATTATATGTATCTTATCAGTAAGTCAAAAATTAAGTATTCATTATTTTCTTATATTTATTTTAGGTCTCACATTATATGTTAATCTTATGGACTGCTGATAAAACAAATTAATTTTTTACTAAAATAAAACATTATGAGCATGATCTACATGATGTGGGCTTTTGATTTGATGGTGAATTTCATGAAGCTTTTTATAAAAAATTCAAAAGTTTTTATTTATTAAATAAAGTAACTTTATAATTTTTGCTATTTACATTGGTGTCAATTGAAGCTGCCCTATCTATGTATACAGTCGTAAGGTAAAATTAATTTTACACCACTGGATAACAATTTTTAGGATGAATGCTCCCAAAATTGATTGTTGGATTGAAAGCTCCCATATTGTAGATCATGCTCATCAAATAAAATTTGATGTTAATTGACTTAGTTCAAAACTGATTTGTGCTCTGTTGGTATATCTTAAGCTCAACCTAAAATCTACTTTTCCAAAACATTAAAAAAAAAGTCAGCTATTTGGTTCAAAACTTATTGATATCCAAATTTTCTAAAATTTGGTATGTGAAATCTGCTTGATAACTACTTATAAAAAGTTATATTGTGGTAAGTATATAAAATTTTACACCAATTTTCTATATAAAAAACTCAAATAAATTACTAATGTATAAATTATCAATTGCCCTTAAAAACCTTTATATACTCACATTGTTATTTCATTCTTCTTGAGATAACATAGCCAGAACCTGAAAAAAAAAGGACACAAATAAACCTTGATAACCTTTATCTACACATTTTGCTTTTAGAAATATAGTTTTTTTTTTCCTTTTGCTCATTTTTCAAGGCCATTAACCTTTTGTTGAATCTTGAAACAGGACCACAAATTTAGCAGCTTTTCCATCTGATCTGAATTTTGCTTCAGTTTTGCTAAATGATTGGATGATCAAAATAATTAGACCTAGTGACCAACCATCATTTTGGTTTTTGTTTTCTATTCAATTGATATATTTCAGGCTACTATACGTGAGCTTCATGAGATGGTATGCAAACTTAGACGGGTAGAGCAAGAAAAGGTGCTTTTCTTTTTTGTTTTTGGCCTTTTGCTCATTTGGCAGGTGGTTTGCTTTTTTTATTAGTTACAAAAACTTACACTTCCTTTTTTTTTGGGTCCTTTGTTGTTGGTTTTAAATAATATTAACAGGCCTGTATGTGGGACTACTTCAATAAGGAAAAAAATTCTTCATTGAATGTTTTAGACCAGACATTGGAGGATGCAAACTTGATGATGGACCAAGATGTGAGTAACCTGGACATATTTTTCCTTCTAAATAATTGATTTTTCGTTGGGAATTGAAGTGCATCAGGTGTGTGTTATAGGGTTTAAGTTGTGAATGTTCTTAAATGATGATGAGTTGTGTATTTTTACGGAAATTTACATGTTTAAATACCAATATCTCATATAAAAAAAGTAAAAAGAAAAAAAAAATGATATCAAGATATTCAGATTTTAATATTTGTTATCGGTTCTTCCATAGAAGTTAAGATGCTCCTGATTTGTCTTTTGCTCACAGATTCTTCTGGAAGTACCACTTGATGGGGATCAGTCTTCTCATTCTGGCATGGATTCAATGGGAAATGAATTAGCTTTGGTACCATTAGAACCTTCAAGGTCATCTTTGTCGATTGCAGGGGGACCTATGTCAAATGGTCATTCCTCTGGGTCTAGTTATTTGTATCAGGGAAGTTCACTAAATTCAGCGTCGATGGATATGGATAATAGATATGCTGTTTATAGAGGAGAAAGGGGTGGTTTGGCGGGATTGCAAAATCTAGGGAATACATGCTTCATGAATAGCTCTATTCAATGTCTAGTCCACACACCACCTCTTGTCAAATATTTCTTACAAGATTACAGTGAGGAGATCAACATGGACAATCCTTTGGGAATGCATGTAGGTGACAGTTTCCACTAGCTTTTGGTCTTGTCAGTATTCTATGATTCCATGAGATATTGAGTACTACAATGGCTTTACTTCAATCCATTTTGTATCAAATTATAAGCTCTAACATATGTGCCTGATGAGCAGGGTGAGTTAGCCATTGCATTTGGTGAATTGTTAAGAAAACTCTGGTCCTCAGGCCGAACTGCAATTGCACCCCGTGCATTCAAGGGTAAATTGGCTCGATTTGCTCCACAGTTCAGCGGTTATAACCAGCATGATTCTCAGGTTAGTTTTCAAAGAAAATTAGGAACAGTTCAGGCGTTGTTCTGGCAATACCTCTTTAATATAAAATGCCATTTGTTGCTTCCATTGGTTACTATCATTTCTCACCTATTTCTAACCTTTGGTTGCATAACATTTTTTATTGTATGATTAAGGAACAAGTGCATCAGAGTATATCTTAATCTGGCTTCCTTTTGTATTAATCAGAGGTTAAAAGAATAAAATTAAAAGTCAGTGGCCTCTTCATATTAGCAGTGTAGGTATCTCATCATGAAGCATAGGGTTCCTTTCATAACATATTCTCTGTACATGATCCTGTTCAACTGCATTTTCTTAATAAAAGATGCTGTTTTCTGCCATCTGATGTTCTTATTTGAATTGGACAATACCACATTTATTTGGATTAATGCCTTTCTGGATATTTGTAGAACTTGTTGAAGTTGTCAGTTGGCTGCATTTTATGTTTGAATATAAAACTTGATATGGATGCGATGTGTTGCAGAAATAGAGTTGCATTTGTAATAAACTGAGTGATGGCAAGTTTTTTTTTTCTATTCTGGAAGTCTGATCTACATAACATAATTGTGAGTTCAAGGTTTTAGTATTTTTCCCTTCTTAAGTATTACCAAGGCAGGAATAGACCATTTGCTAGATAAAGTTACTGAGGACTGACTATAAAATTTTTTACAGTTATTGGTCATGGATGTATGATGCTGTAGTGGTTTGTGATGCCGACATTCACAAACGAAAGCTGAAATTACTATCTGGGATGTTATCTTTGTTGGATATTGTTAGGCAGATTGATCATGTATCCTATGTGAGCTAGTCTGCCAAGTGGCTGGAGAATTGAGAGTAACTCAGTGAATTTAAGTTCTCCTGATTCATTAATCTTTGGCTTTTTGCTGTGAGAAATAACATGTTTGAATATAATATGTAGTTCTCCCCTTGAGAACTTAGTTGGCATTAAGATGAAATTGGACTTGAGGAAATAAAACAGCTACTTGAATTTCAGTTTTTTTTTTTCAATTCCTATATTGTTTCAATGTAGAAATATGTATTTTTGGACATTTCATGTTAACGACTGGATATAAACAAATTTCAAACAGACTACTTTTATAGAAGTGCTTGTGATTGTTATTTTAATGACTGTCCTTTTGGGCTAAATAATAGAACCCATTGGACTTCTTCTTGCTATAATTGTTGTATTTGCTCTGAGTAATGAATTACTTTGTTTAGGAATTGCTTGCCTTTTTATTGGATGGGTTGCATGAAGATTTAAATCGTGTGAAACAAAAGCCTTACATTGAAATGAAGGATTCAGATGGTAGGCCAGATGACGAAGTTGCATATGAGTGTTGGAAAAATCATATGGCTCGGAATGATTCATTGATTGTTGATGTATGCCAAGTGAGTACTGGTATTTATGCTCTTGCTGTTTCATTAGCTGAATTGTAGTTCACCTCTAAAAGAAAAAGAAATACATTCAGTTATTGAATTGCTATGTCTGTATTCGTTATGCTCTCAATAACTTCCTCATTATATTTTTTAATATCTTTTTTTTTTATCATTTGTTTATATGCTAAACTGTGATTTTCTGCCGTTGGTAGTTTTGAATTTTATTGGATTCCTTTAATTTCTATGTTAGCTTGACAAGGTAAAGTTTGAACTTTGAAGTATATACATGGTACCTCAACTAAGGATAATAATAATAATTATTGTTATTATTTTCTTGCAATAAAATGCTCAGGGTCAATACAAGTCAACTCTGGTTTGTCCAGTCTGTGGCAAAATTTCCATCACTTTTGATCCCTTCATGTACTTATCATTGCCACTACCTTCTACTGTCACTCGGACAATGACAGTGACGGTCTTTTATGGGGATGGAAGTGGTCTTCCAATGCCATACACTGTGACTGTTCTAAAGCATGGTTGCTGTAGAGATCTTTGCCATGCATTGGCTACTGCATGTTGCTTGAAGAGTGATGAAATGCTTTTGCTTGCAGAGGTAAGTACATCTTGGAAAATTTCGTTGACTTTTCATTTGACATTGATTGCTGTGGTTGATGCTGTATATTTCTAACTCTCAGGTTTATGAGCATAAGATTTATCGATATCTGGAAAGCCCTTTGGAACCACTGGCTTCAATAAAGGATGATGAACATATTGTGGCCTATCGACTGAAAAAAGGAGCACAGAAAACAAAACTAGAAATTATCCATCGATGGCTGGACAGGTAAGCTTACACTTTTGGTGTATGGTTTCAGGTTTTACTCTAACAGGAAAAGTCATAAAGCTCTGTCGAGTCGTATGACCTACTGAGCAGTTTTTGTTGTCCGTAATAAAGTTTTGGTGGCCTTGAACCAAAATCTTTTGAGAGCTTCCTATTTAGGTTTCTTTCAACAGAAAGGTGTACTTGGTTCCTTAAAGTTATTATGCTTTGATAAAATGTGGAAATTCAGTTTTAATCACTTTGAGTTAATTTCTTATATAATGTGGCAGGAGCCCCATTGGTTTTTTTTTCTCTCACGAGGAACTGATTTGGGAATTTTCATTGTTAATCAATAATAATTTCAGTATGCATCTTCCAAGTAACCTGTTTGTGAGTATAATAACAAGAACGATGCTTCCATGAAGTGATAATGATAAAATGATGAATGCCTCCTACTTCTTTCTTTGTGACAGCAGAAACTACTATTCAATCATCTTTCTATCAGCGTTTCTAACTCCAATATAATTTTTCCTGGTAACTGCATGATTTAAAATAGGAAGTGTTTATTTAGGAAGATTTTGTAGTGAAATGATGTATGCCACTGGCCTCCTTTTAAGCACGTCAATTCTGCTTTGAATTATTTTTTATTATTATGTTTATATTGCAATTTTGTTGGAAATAGTTTTCCAAGAATATTTTAATGCTTTGTTTAGTTCTCCATCACGGGGTTTTTCAAGCACTACAGAATCTTGTAGGTGCCATTGTATCAATTAGGTAGGTACTTGCTACTCGGGATATCACATAGGATTCTGACCCCAACCTTGTACTATTGTGGCCATGACATGATTGCACAGCTGATTGTTAGAGAGAATTCACTTACTTGTTCCTGATCCATTGACAAAGAACATGATAATGCTTTAATTACTCTATTTTTGGTTGATCCAATGCTTTAATTACCCAGGTGTTCGCCTGATAATATGAAGGGTGGAGAGAGGAAGCTCTTTGGAACTCCCTTGGTGACTTATTTGGCAGAAGACCCTCTATATGGAGCCAACATTGAGGAATCTGTTGATAGAATGCTGTCACCTTTAAGAAGAGCTTATTCTTCAACTAAGTCTAATAATGAAAAGGAAAATGGTTTTATCTCAGTAGGCAGTGATGAGCAATCGAACATACCAAATACTCAATGTGGACTAAGGTATCAGACAACTGACAGCCATGTACAAGAGGGGACCTCCAGTGGGGAGTCCTCTTTCCAGCTTGTTTTAACTACTGAAAGGGCCTTGAGCTGTAGTCGTATCGAGAAGGATTCTCCTATAAAACCTGGTCAACTCATTAGAGTTTTTCTTGACTGGACTGACAAAGAACATGAATTATATGATGCCAGCTACCTGAGGGATCTTCCTGAGGTTCACAAGACAGGGTTCACTGTGAAAAAAACCCGGCAAGAAGCTATTTCTTTGTTTTCATGCTTGGAGGCATTTTTAACTGAAGAACCTTTGGGTCCTGATGACATGTGGTAAGAGTGGTTTAATTTCCTTTAATTGGACATCATGCTAGGCCACCATGACATATTTATTTTTGGAAATAGATTGACTTCACCTACCTTTAAAATAATTAATCAGGTACTGCCCTAGATGCAAGGAACACAGACAAGCTACCAAGAAGCTAGACTTGTGGAAATTGCCAGATATTCTTGTTTTTCACTTAAAAAGATTCTCATACAGCAGATATCTGAAAAACAAGCTTGACACTTTTGTGAATTTTCCCATTCACAATCTCGATTTGACCAAATATGTGAAAAGCAAGGATGGACAGTCCTACATGTATGACCTTTATGCAATCAGCAACCATTATGGTGGTTTAGGTGGTGGGCACTACACTGCTTACGCAAAGGTAATCTTTTTATTCTTCATCCTAGTGGAGTTCATGACAGGTCTTCCTATTATAATTTGTGTAATTATGCTATTTGAGATGTTCTATTTTACACTCATGCATTGAATCTGTTAATTTTATACAGTTGATCGATGAAGACAGATGGTATCATTTTGATGATAGTCATGTTACCCCAGTTGCTGAAGCGGAAATCAAATCTTCAGCGGCGTATGTGTTATTTTATGAAAGAGTTAGAAGTAAAACAAAGATGGAAGGAGAGACATCTCAGGTTCATACAGTTTCTTAAAGACAATGACTGAGGACATTTGCTATTTTTTGCCTGGCTTTTATGCTTCTCAGGATGTGGAGCTTATGCCAATCCGAGCATATTTTTCTCGTGCATAGTTATTTTACTTAGCATTGCAAACTCGGTCAGCTAGAAGCTGAAAGACACAATGCCAGGGTACCTGGCATGGCAGTTGAGCAAATGTAAGTGAGGTTCCTGAAAACATGTACGGGGGTAGTGGGATTAGTTATTAATTTCTCTGTAATTGATATAACTTTTACTCATAAAATTTTGGCAGCCTATGAAAGTGCTCATAGATTTCTGGTATTCATTTGATTGTACGGGTTAAAATATATCATCATCATTGTTGTTTGAGAGGTGTTTGGATTTATGATGTGGTGATAGGGTGGCCTTCGTGTTTGACGAATAATTTGTACGAACTGTACGTTGTTTTCTTGGTTGTTAGGAGTCTGGAACCCAATATCATGTGTTAGTTTACATAATATGTGTGTGAGATATTATATTAACCAAAATTTATTTTTTAAAAGGATTGGCTTCCTCCCTCCGCCTGTTCCTATATAGTTCTTCACAGTTCACACTTAGTTGGATTTTGGAGTTGTAGATACGGAGAGACGAAATCTGGATGGAGAGGAAAGAGATCTAACACGCATGGTTGAAGTGAGTTCTGCTTCAGCCTTTAGAGTTTCGTTTGAGGATTAAACAGCAGTGTACTACGAAAGGTCTTTTGGTCCGCGAACTTGGATGTCTACTATAAACAAACAATGTAAAATTGATGCAAATGAATCCACTTCTTCAGTGCTTCTTGAACTCAGTTGAATTTATTTATTAAATGAATAGATTCGAAGGTCACTTCAAGTTAAGCCTGATTTATTTAGACAAACCGACGGTGGAACTTCATTTATTTTTTGAAGACCCTGCCTCGTGGCATGCTGGAAGTTACAATGGGAAATTTCAATAATCAATTGGACAGAACCGATGATGCGCTTGGTGACAAGGGACCATAATAAATTCAAGGACAACAGTAACGTACAAGCAAAGAAAAAATGAAAAAAAAAAAAAAAAAGTTTAGCTTCTGTGGTCCATCTTGACTTTACTCTTTTCTCTCTACTGCCGCCGCTGGTTGTCCTCCTGGATTCTGCAACTGGTAAACGGAGAAGAATGCTCAAAATTTCAAAAAGACCAGCTTTATCGCCCATGGCAACAGAAAGGATACAGGCCCAAGGAAGTGGTACCTCTCCTGGAAGAATTCAAACAAGATTAAATGTGAAGATTATAATTCCCAACTATATATGAGAACGACAAAGAATTAAAAAATATACAAAAGGACTAGTTTTACTGAAATTCACATTAATAAGAGGATGCAATGCAAGAAATTGAATGTTGCGTTTTCAGTTTCATCATAGTTCGTCCCCTGGACAAACTAAAAGTAATTAAGTAATTAATGAAGCTTCATTTTGATTTCTTTCTCAGAGGTCATCATCAGAATTCATCTATCTAAATGGGTTGTCTCAAGGGTCATCGATTACACCACATGGGGTGGGTAAAGAGAATCTCGACAATTTCAACCTCAATAGATATGTCATATACTCCATGAATTTCTCAAATGGGCATCTTGTAGGACCACTAGTCACTACTCCTTGCTACAATGTGCAATCGTTACATGCTAGAGAAAAGGCACGGAAGAAAAGCAAAAGTGCTAGAAACGGAAAAGAATCTTCCCTATTTTTGTTTTTTAATTAAAAATAAAAAAATAAAAAATGGGAAGAAAGGGAAGTAACTCACCTTGGCGGAGGAAATGGACATATAACCGGTGGAAGAAGTGGTGGGCAATGGCGGTGTGGGGGAAGCAGGGGTGGATCCCCCAAGATTTGAGGATGCGTTGGTAGAGAGGTCGGTTGAAGAGAAGCCGAGTGAATAAGCAGGAGTACCATCAGGGTTAAAAAGACCGTAATTCCTCTCGGAAGTAGGCCCTGGCTTCATGTTCTCATTGAACAATGCAAAAACGTAAATATTCAAGTCGGAGTTGGGCCTCATGGGCGTGCCCTTCTTCTGAGGGTGAGAAATGAGCTTGATTAGGTTGCCATTGTATTTCTTGGCATTCTCCGGGGTGGCACCAGCTTCGTCCTCGTCTCCCTTGGACGGCCAACCAGTCTCCGAAATGTGAACTGCTAACTTGTTGTAACCCAAGGAAGCCAGTGCAGAGTAAACGGCGTCGATCTGGGCAAATAACATGTTGTCGTAGTGGAGATTCGTGGAAGGATCCACAACCCCCTCCCCCTGCTTCTGCTGGAACAGTACAAAGTCCAGCGATACTTGCTTTGGATTCGCCTTGTACGCGAAGTAAGGATAAGCGTTTATCAGAAAAGGGGATCCCGTCTTGGCGTGGAAGTTCAAGATGGGAGTAAGGCAGGGAGTGAGATCACTACGAAATGCTCCTGCTGAGGGTGGGTAAGAGGTTTCCAGAATCGCTAAGGAGTGGGTCGTGGTCACCGCAACCTGTTTGTCAAGCCCCAAATTCACGAGCGCCGTGTGCACACTCTGCATTGCCGGAAGCAGGTTATTGCTGAGAGAGGTGTCGTTGAAGGTTAAGATTTCGTTTCCAACAAAGATACAGGTAATCTTGGTGGCCGGCAAGTATGGTTGTACGTTTGATTTAATCCAGGCTTGGGCTTTGTTGGGATCTTGCATCTTCGACAGGTATTCGTTCCCCAGCCCAACCATGAATTCCACTCCGCTATTGGCAAATGCACGAAGCACCCGCGGATCGGCGTCGTAGAGCTTCACCTTGGTGGCGCCGATGGATTTTACCAGCGGCACCACCTCCTCCGGAGAAGGCAGATTGTTGGCTATTTGGCCGTAGTTGATCCCAATGGAGGCCACCATTTTCATTTCCGTAAACACAAGTCCTACACACACAAAAATTTCAACAATCACAACTGCTTCTGCCAGGGGGTAATCACCAATCACGATCAAGCAACCATTTTGATTATTAAATATATTACCTGAAACAAAAATTACGAGGAACCAACAAGAGCAGCGGCGGAATCTAGGAAAATCCATGGATCTATACTTCAATTAAGGGAACGAACAATGAATTGAAGGAATTTAATACTGGGGAACTAATTCTATGTACTATAAATGGGAAAAAGCTCTTCAATTGCAGCGAGTAGTCATGAATGATTTTGACGGACAGATCGCTGACGAGAGTGTGAGAGAACTGAGAATAATCCTGATGCCTCTGTCTCCGTCTCTCAGAAAGAGACAGAATGGTTATATAACTAGAACTACGAAAAGCCGAAATATTGTTAGAATATAAATATACAAAAGCAGAGGAAAGTGAAGGCGGATGGCCGAAGGCTGAAGGCTGAAGGCTGAAGGCTCCAGGCTGCAGCTAAACTACCAATCTACTCTGCCTTTGTTTCGGAATTAAGTAATTTAAGGAGAAGAAACTGTGTATGTCTCTCTGTCTGATATTTTGTTGGCGTCTGATATTTTAAGACTGGAAAGGCGGCTGTAAAAAAAATAGACGGTGATGGTGATGAGCATCATAATTGCCGTAACGGTCTGGACTCTGCACCTGTGGGGCCCTATCAATTGTTCGAACACCACTTTCACATGATCATCATTTCCCAGATCCAACCCCCGCTTGGCCACACTTTACACAATTTTTTTATTTAAAAAAAATAAAAATGTTAAAGGAAAAAAAATAATTAAGGTTGTATCATTTCCAAGTCAGTAATTAAAAACCAACAAAATATTTTGATACTGTCTGTCACTCTAATAGACACCTTTACAACTATGAAACTACTTTTTATTTATAATTAAAACAACTAAGAAACTTATGAATTATTATATATATATATATATATGCAAAGCCAACATCTCCGCAATTACTCGCGAGTTGCGTGCGTATCGAATATAAATGACGTCGGATTTAAATATATTATCGACTCACCATCCGCCCCCATTTATATTCCTCAACTTTACTGCCTTGGATTCCAGTTTCAAAATATTTTTATTAGTCACTTGTATTTTAAGATTTGATGAATATATATTTGTTTATTGTATAATTAAATTATATTGATTAACTCTATTTTAGTTGGAGGATTTGATTATTGGACTCAAAATTAGTTTGCATCAAGTGCGAGATTAACTAGAAGAACCCAGGAGTATAATGTTTAGATACCAAAAATACAAGACCTCTGCAACAACATCCATCTGGTCTTTATTGACTTCCACTAAACTTACTACTACAGCTCCTTACCACATTGAAAGCATATGTCTGTTAGTTCGTTCGTTCGTATTAGCTCTTATGAAAAGACCTTTACACTCATTCCCCCGATTGTTGCAAAATGAGTAGGT
The DNA here is from genome assembly GCA_037074535.1 of Gleditsia sinensis. Lineage (NCBI taxonomy): Eukaryota > Viridiplantae > Streptophyta > Magnoliopsida > Fabales > Fabaceae > Gleditsia > Gleditsia sinensis. The sequence goes on from CM073467.1 coordinate 68,637,657, forward strand.
CCCTTCCCCAGAACTCGTTGACCCAACTAGGAACTGGTGGTGGCTAGTTTCTGCAACCAGACCTAAAAAGGCTGGCTATATATATTACAAGTCAAAATAATAAAGAGGCAGGAGGCTCAAGGAGTTGCAACGTTTTCCTTAGCAAGAGGAGCAATCTCCTCCCCATCTACTCCGGGTGTGCTGCCAGCTACCTCCAGGCTCAACAAAACCTTTTCCCATTGCTTGGCCGGTCCCTGTATCAAACGGCCGAATTGTTAGATCTTGCGTATTTGATCCGTACTCACACCGTTCTTTACATGAGATGTGATCGAAACACTAACCTTCCATGAAAAGTCTTGGGCCATGCAGTTCTGGATCATCTCCTTCATGGCACTCGTACCGTAGCTCCCAAGTGCTCTCTTGACAGTAGTTGCTAACTTGTCCACATCAGCTGGATCAACCGCGTCACACTGGAGACAGCTCAAAGGTTATGGTACATCCTTTTTAACTCCACCAACAAGAAACAAGATAATCTTTCTACTTACTTCTACGCTGAATTCTCCCACGTGGAATCCAGTAAAACCTTCTTTTACAGTGTCAACAAGTCCACCAGTTGAGGAAACTATGGGCACCTGTCGCCAGGCAGTGACACCAGTTAATATTTAAACACCCAAGAAATCCACGAATAAGAGAAAGACATCACAACTCTACCGTTCCATATGGCATTGAATGCAACTGAATGAGACCACATGGCTCAAATCTACTCGGGACAACTATAAAATCAGCTCCAGCAATAATCTTGTGAGCCAAGGGGCTGTTGAATTTTGCTACCCCTCTAGCCTTGTCCGGATATATCACCTCTAGTTGCTCAATTTGCCTCTCCATGGTCTTTTTGCCAGTTCCCTGAAGAGAAGACGTCACTGAATCATCAGCATATGTTTGTTTGGATGACATTAAAAGAATAAAGAGGGAAAAAAATTCCATTTGCTTACTAGAACTACTATCTGAACATTCTCATCGATGAACTTTGGGATCGCAGCTGCTAGAATATCCGAACCTTTCTGCTCTTCTAGCCTCCCAATGAACCCTATCAAAGGGATATTCTTATCAACAGGCAAGCCAACTTCTGCTTGAAGGGCTTCCTTCAAGAGAGATTTTGCTTCCATGACCTGAACATGACAATTATGATGAGCACATATTTCTGCTGCCCCAAAAATGTCAAAGAAGCCAGGTACTTACAGTTGTTGCATCATAGTTTACACCTATGTATTTGTCGGTTCGTGGACTCCATTCTTGACTATCCATGCCATTAACAATACCAGTGATGCCAGTTTTACGAATCATGTTGTCCAATTCCACACCTCTTTCTATTCCAGAAACAAGCTCCTGAGCATAATATGGGCTTACAGTCAAGACTCTGTCGGATTCTAGTATTCCAGCTTTCATCCAATTAATTTTCCTTCCCTTCACGGGCTTATTGTACCTGACAGAAAAAACAAAACTATGAACATGGTTGGCAATAGAATAGACCCTTGTTCTAATGGATGTATTTAAAAGATATAATACCCGTCAAAAAAGTCAAATGAGCTCTTGAATTCATCAGGTAAATTGAGAAGAGAGAAGTCCGAAAAGGCATGTCTACCCTGGTAGGCTATGTTATGAATACAAAATGCAACCTACCATGATTGACCAAGTAAAGTCAGCTTCCCGAGAACGAAGCATTCAAATAACACAAAATTGATTTGATACACTTGATTTCCTGAAAACAACAGAACCCTCACCTTTGCATTTTTGTACATCCCCTTTGACTGGTACATTGATTTCAAGTAGCATGGAAGAAGAGCAGTGTGCCAATCGTTGGCAATAAAGACTACATCTTCCCCTGCGAGAAGATAGGAAAAGCTCATAATCTTCATTCAGAGTTTTTAATAAAAGGAAGTTTAAGGTCAAGGAATAAACAAGAGATCCACACCATATGGTCCTGAGAAGTATTTATTGTTTTCTAAGTTCAGAACCCTCGGCGCCTCAAGTGCAGCCTGAAAGTTATTAAACATGCTTACAAAATCAGATATACTATCAAGATAAAGTAAATGCAATTCTCTGCTATCAAGCACAGGTAGCACTGAACCTACAAACATGAAGACCTTTGAAGGTCTTGTTTCTTCGGTTTAAAAATATATATGAATGTAGTGTCGTGGGCAATCATAGTGCAAAAAATTGTTTATCTATAATTCAGCAATCAGCTATGGGCGGAATTCAGTTATGTGCTGCAATATTGAATTCTGCATTTGTGCATAAGAACCCTAGTTCATATCAAATTATCAATTAACCCAGGCATCAAGTGATGGTAGGAAAAGTAATTATCAAGTGAAAAATCAACTAGTAATATTAATAAAGGTAAATTTTTTTTTTTTTGGGGGGGGGGGGGGGGGGGAGTAAGGATAGGTTACCTGGCAAAACAAGCTGAATCTCAGCTGGTTATCCTTGTAATCCAGTCCCGTCCTCGGGCCATAGAGTTTTGACCCAGTTTTGCCCCAGACCTTTCAAATTCAAAATTCGGAAAACATCAATTAAACTGTTTTAAGGCATATTATGATAACAAGAAAGAAGCATTATTTAACCTTCTCAAGGAACATTGGATGATCCACGAAAACACGATCAACTCCTCGCTTGTAGCAGTGGAAGAAGCGGACAGTTTCAATTCTATCTCCAACCTTGACCTGAAGTACATTAATTAAACCGATAACGAGAATACTCCTAGAATTGGAGAGCCTTAAAAAGCATCCCTCGGGTTGGGCCCTAAAGAGTTACCTCAACTGATACGCTAGTGTCCCATGCGTCCTTGTACTGGTCATAACGCGGTGACACTGCCATAACACGGTGCCCATTCGCCTATATTCATTTGCATAAAAAAAGCTTGGTCTAAGTAAACAGGGAAAATGGGAAAGGATATTGAAAAGTGAAGGAATCCACTTACGGCCATAGCTGGTGGAAGTCCCCCGAGAACGTCACCAAGCCCACCAGTTTTGCTCCAGGGTCCTACCTCGGCCCCCAGAAAGACCAAATTCATCCCTTGGCCACATACAATTTTCCCAAAAAGCTGGTCACTCCTAGTTTTACTGTTTGTTGCACAAATTTTGGGTGCACGAGTTGGAATCCTTAGCATGCCCAGATTGTTCAAAGATCTAAGCCCATCATGACTGACCGTCTGGTAGCAGTGAGCTATCAGAGACGAATTTGCTTTGGTCTCTGCTCTCAAGTTTACGTGGTGGTTGGCGCAGGGGCTTCTGGATGCTAAATAGGAGGCGGTCACAGTTGCCATGGTTGATGCCGGGAATGTTGCCCAATAGGCTGGACTTCTGCATAAAATAATATTAATTAGAAAATTAAGGATGGTATGTTTATTCATGCATTGAAGGCCGGAGAGAAGTAATAGTTGGAACCGAAAGCTAAGAAATTAAGCGATAATAATCATAGTGACAGAGATACTAGAAATATGAAGAATTGGGAAAAAAGAGATAATAGGAATACCGTGAGTTGGTTGAGAGAGAGAGAGAGAGAGAGAGAGGGATTGGTTTTAGAAGGCTTGATAGATATTTATAAGTAGTGAGGAAGTGAAGGGGTTGAAATAGCCGGGCTACTTTAAAACTAACCCCAGATCGGAAAGGCGATAGTATCTGACCTGCTAGTTGAATCCGTCAAGTACGGGAGCTGTGACCGTGAATCGCCTCAAGAGATGCTTACACTTATGCTTATGCCTCAATCTCAATCTCACTCTCACCCTCGACAAAGACCTGGCTTTTGTAGAGCACCGAAATATCTGACTAGACACCTTTTTTAATTTTATTTTCTAGGAATTGCAAACCAATGATGCATTTTGAGGTCAGTAAGCTTAAAACGAAACAAGAGATCTTTCATTTTATCATTCTCACTCACCCTCGTCATTCGTTTGTTCACGTGGGTTCAGTACACACACTGTACATTCTCCTCCAAAACAACAGCGCCCACTTTACAAAATAGGAAAATCAAGTGGGAAGAGAAAACGACAAACAACGCCGTGCGGACTGCGGAGTGAACGGTAGGAGTGGAGCGATGTGACGGGTGAGCAGTGAGTTTGGGTCCACTTACTAGGAAACCCCCGCCACGGATCGCATTCATAATTCTGCTTCCCGAGAAGATTTTTTTTTTGTTTTTGGTTTTTGTGTTTAGGTTAATATAAAATAAAAATTAATTTATGCGAAAGACGATGCTCCTCAACCGCACTGTACATAAACCGGACCCTCCACATGACATGATGGGAGGAGGAACGGTGGAGAGTTGGCAGAATTAAATTTTGTTTATAATAATAATGCAATACTATAAAGACACATGTCAACCTATCTTTTTCAAGTAATTGTATAAGTTCTTCGCCAGCATAAGGTAGTTGTTGAATATCCCTTCAACTTGTTCGTGCTCATTATTATGGTGATATTGAACGTAGAGTAGCGAAAGCCAAATAAATAAATAAATAAAAGAATCCTGACGAGCAGAAAATAGTTGTTGCAGACTTCAAGTTGTTCACGCCCTACTATATATGGTGATAACTGATAAACATCTCATCAGTTAGAGAACTGGATCTCTGGTTAATTTTTTTTTTTTTTTTTCTAATTTGGTAGTTAAAACAGCTTGAACCCCCGCCATTTCTTTTAGAGGAGCATCAAAATTTTATGCAAATTAAAAGAATATGAATCTGTGTTTTGACTATGCTGAATATATTAAAATTTCCCAGAAATCACGTTTTCTGCTCCACCATGGGCTGTTATTCTTTGCATGTTTTTATTCACATACTGACGAGTTAAGTCGATACTTTAATATGCTGTGAGAGAAAATTAAAAATTATTTTATATTTAAATTTTGAAAAAAAATGATAATTTAGGTAAAATTTCAAGACATGCCATTAAGTTTTATGATATTTTAATAATAATTATTCAGAGACCAAAGAATATATATTGAATGTTATAGCTATTTTTTAAAATTATTAATCAAAATTTAAAAAAAAAATTGAAAGAAAGAAAATATAGAACATCAATTGTCAATAAATATCAATTTGGCTCCAGTGACAATTACTTTATTGTATATAATAAACAATACATAGATATTAAGGGCTTATTTGTCTTGTTTGTTTTTTATTTTTATTTTTAAAGAATATTTTTAAAATTTTCAGTAATATAACATATTGTAATAGTAGTATTTTCACAATTATTTTAAATTATATATATAATATTTTATTATTTATATAATTATAAAATAATAAAAATAAAAATACAATTATATAATTAAAAAATAGTAAAAATAAAAATATATACTAAATATATTTTAAAAATATAAAAACTATTTTCAAAAAAAAAAAAAACGGAAAACATTTTTATAAATAAAATATATCCTAATATTTTCTCGTAGCAAAAATATAATATTTTTTTCTTATAGAATGTAACTTCTTTGTCCAAGTGTAATAAAAACTATTTTACGGAGTAACTCAAGTAGGACTACTTGTAAAATGGTGCACAATTTTGAATGACATTCCCAACTCGTAAAATGTTTTATATGAATTTGTGCGAGTAATTTAACACATTTTCTTAGTTTATAGCAGTAGTCCCAAAATACAGTGTACAAACTACGTAGCCTAGAAACCCAAAGCGCTCTACTTAGTATACCACTATTCACATAGAAGACGTTTTGGTTTACTAATTATGAAATATCATAATACTTAAAATATTCATGTTTGATATTATAATATTAAACTCTTACATAGCGTTGTCACAACCGCTATTCATTTTGTACCAATAATTTTTTTTATAAAATTATGATAAAAAAGTTATTACATCAGGCAAAAAGAATAATAATAACATAAGACAAATACAAGTGAAACAAATAAAAAAAAATTTGTTCAGCAATTTTTAAACAATATTAAAGAACTACATAACTTTGTCAAAACGGTCATTTGTTATATAACTATAGAATTTTGCTTCTTTTTTTTTTTTTTTTACTTTCATTCATAAATATAATACAAAATATTAGGTCATACACAAAAATCAACAATAACAAAAAATAAGTATTAATGAAAGAAAAACTTGTTCTATAAATTTTAAGCAAACAAATATAAAATATTACAATCAAAAAATATAAAGACAAACGTACTTTTCAAACATTAATTTATTAAATTATTATAATTTAATATTTTAAAAACAACTATTACAATAAAAAAATTGAAAAACAATACTATCTTAATTTTTTTATGTTTTTTTTACTAAATTTTAAGTAAATAAATTATAAATTTAAACATTCAAATTATAAAATCTTGAAGTTTTAACTCGTTTCGAGTAGTGAAAAATTCTTCATCAAAGAAATAAATAACTCCCCCAAAAAGAGAGAAGAAAAAATTGATAACAAAAGAGAGAGAGAGAGGGGGGGGGGGGGTGGCATCCTCAAATCTGGAAGCACTGTGGATTCTCTGCTGTGCCGCTGTGTTTCAAAATACAGTTTTTTACTGCGTTTTGAATTTTTAAATTTATTTTTAATATATGTTTTTTAACAAATTATTTGAAAATTTATTTTTTATTAAAGAGAAAATAAACTATTAAAATTAAAAAAAATTTGAAAATAATTTTTTGTTGAAAATTTTTTAAATTAAATTTTTGATTTAATTTTTTTAAAGAGAAATTTTTTTAAATAATTTGTTGAAAAATTAAAAATTAAAAATATATTAAAAATAAAAATCCAAATTATTTAAAACTAAAATTTGAAAATAAATTAAAAATGAGAAAATAAACATAAAAAAGTATAAATTTGTTGAAAATTTGGATTTTTCATTTTTTAATATATTTTAAAATTTAAATTTGTTTCAACAAATTATTATAAAAAAATTTCTTTAAAAATTTAAATATAAAATAAAATATTAAAACTTTCAAAAAAATTTATTTTCAAAACATTACTTTATTTTTATACTTTATTATTATTTTTTTAAAGAAAAATAATTTTATGAAAAAATTAAATTTAAAAAAAAAACAGTTAAAAAATTACATTTTAAATCACAGCATGCTCTGTTGTGCCATAAGGCACAGAAGAGTATCCATATTCGAGGACTATTAGAATGAGAGTTGAAATGTATCTAAATTAATCATTTTACAGCCAGTGTTGAATTTGCACAAAGAAAAACAATTGAAGTCTCGTTGGTGTAGCTGGCTCCGCCGTAAATTTCAATAATTAAGTAAATAGAAAATTTTATGGTTAAGAAAACATAAAGAAAGTTTGATTCACAGAGAAATGATGCAATTAAGCAAATAAGAATATTTATTACCTTGGGATTATGAGACCACCTACGTATACTTTAGTAAGTTGATGGGCTTTGAGTGGTTTTAGCAAGTTTAATCTGCCGGATAGAGTCCACATGCCGAGCTATATTACCCATCATATTAATTGCAGGTATTAATCATTGTTATTTATTTCTTAAATTTTTTTTTTTTTCAAATTATCCCTGCAAACTACTAATATCAAGCTATATACACATCATATTAATTGCCGATATTAATCATTGTTGTTTATTTCTTAAATTTGTAGTTCTTTCTTAAGAGTTATCACTCCAAACTACTGATAGATATTATTGAGACTATTAACACTATAAAACTAATATCTCTCAAATTCTATTGTGACAAAAATAAAAGCAATAATCTTTGAATAAATCTTGTGATATTTAATCTAAGATGAGATACCAAAAATTTTTAGATGTCATTAGTCAGCACATGCCTTTATTTTTTGTGCCATGTGATATTAAAAGTAGTATCTCAAATTCTCCCATAGATATAGTCACAACAAATTTTATTAAATTTAGACGTCAAATTTAGGCATGCAAGATGTATAATATTTAGAATAATAAAAGCAAAATCCCGATCAACCAAACGTCTAGTCACTGCAAACAAACGTAGAGAGAATGGTAGCCATTATTTTCAATTCATTCTCTCCATTTCTTCAAACATTCTACTCACTTAATCTACAGAGATCATTATCAGAACAAACTCATCCGGAAGACAGTTTTTGGACACAAGCCTGCCATACTCTGAACTGTATTTTCATGATCTAAAGCTAGAAAATAATAATATACCAAACAAAAATAGGTTTTTTTATTTTTTGGTGAAGGGGGGGGGGGGGCGTTGTGGAAACAGGAAAAACTGAGGATGGGTGTTATCCCTGAAGCATGAAATACCTTCAATGACTTCAACTAACAAATACAATATACAATCTCCCTATTTCCAGTTAAAAGCTTCCTTATACATCAAACAAGTGGACAAAAAATAATACCCTATCCTGTAAAAACAAGGCAACCAATTAGTTCCAGAATGAACAGTTTCTTCAAGGCATCCAATTATATCTCTTTCTTGTTCTACTGCTAGAATGTCCTCGCCGGCACTTCTCAATTATGTAAAAAGCATCATGGATCACAAACTCACAAACCCCTTCCAATTTTTGCAAACCTCCGGGCTACTCCAAAAATAACTGCCTTTGTTAAGAGCCCCCGATCGAGAGTGCAGGCAATGGCAATAGCTCCACCAACAATTAGAAGTTTAGGTACGTTCCTCCCAATTGGTTTGCCAGAAGAATCCTGATTTTCAATCTCCAGATTACTGGTCGTGCTTTCCAGATACCTCAGATAGTCTGCACTTACTTTAGTGTTGACCTTGGCTAAGCAAGCACAACGTGACAATGGGGCCCCAGAAGCCCTCTCTTTCTGATATGTTCGTAGGCCAGGTTCAATTTTCTTGACAGCTCCCCACATACCTTGCCGAACTCCAAGCTTGGCAATTTCCCAGGGTATACCCATATCTTCATGATGAAACAATAACACTTCACATGCAGTCAGCTGGCCATCCTTTTTTGATTCAACTGATCCATATTCAACAGATGCAGCAGATGTTAGTCTCTATAGCCTTTAAAATCAAAATAGCAGTAAGCAAGACAGAATTTAAAGCTGTAATTGGAATCCCGGGCTATAAATCCTCCTCTGATAAGGGTAGACACTAGACAGATTTTTCTTCTATTCTATAAATTTTGAGAAACCAACAACGCTTCTATTGAGTTCCAGTTAGATTCCAAATGAAAAAATACATTGCAATGACAAAAATAGCAGATGTTAACAATAATTCATATCTAACAATTCATATCTAACATACCATATGCCACAGATTGGATGTGAATGTCTAGGTTCTGCAAAAGCAGAACTGCCTTCTGCTTTACTAGGCAAGTGAATCGTTCCACAATCCACACCAATTTCTGAAAACAATCTATGATTATAATATAGATGGGAATGCTAACCTTCTCACTTTTGAGTGAAGGTTAGCATCCTCCACATTTTGTGTTGGACCAAAAAATCATCTCTTTAAAATATACAATAAATGCATAGGTATTTAGATCAGTTTTCCAAAACATGAATTAAATGACATTGTATTTATTGCCTTTTGAGAGAAAATGACCTAGATCCCCTGCAATCACTGCGACTTCTAAAGAGAGATATTAATTCCCCCCCCCCCCCCCCCCCCCGCGATTTTGCACCCATCCTCTTTTTTCTTTTTCATTTTTTTATAAAAATAAATTTTACTATATAGAAAGAAAGATACTCTCCTCTATTTTCATAACCTTCAAAAACCTCCCTTGAACACAGGGAATTTGCCAAAACCTTAGGAAGGGGAGGTCTATGTAGGTTTTGAAAACAAAGGGTAGGTTCATGTATCAGGAAATTTCAAAGGAGCTTGAAGTATTTTACTCTGTACATTCACTTCCATGGCCAGATCTCTGTTCCACATAGAAATTTATTTTTTTAATTGAAGAATCAAAATTTGACAAAACAAACAGAGTCCTAGAAACTATATTTCAAAATTAATATCGGTAATATTTTCAACAATCACAGGTGATAATTCTAATAATATATACATAATAGTTTCATAAACATGCAATGCCAGTCCAATAAACAGTATTAAAAAGGAAAACTCTAAAATGGCAGTACCTGCACGGATACACCAGCTAGAATAGTATAGATCAACTCGCTTAGGTTTGTTGCGTCTTGGCACAGAGGAGCAAGGAACTCCCTGGACAAGCAAAGTATGTAACTAGTTTATATCACAACTTAGAAACATTCAGATGTATTCTCTGGGAAGAGTTTACATAAAACACATAACTATCTATCAGCTCTTCACTGAAATAAAAAGTAGATTTATAAATTCCAATAAGTTTAGATCAAGACTGCTAAAAATTCAAGGCAATTGAGACCATTAAGCAACCTGCTTCTCAATACAAACCTATACTACTGCAGCTTATAGGTCTTTCACTGTAACACTGTTGATACTAGCAAAAACTAACCTTTTAACTCTGACATACTACTCTAAGTTTTCATCAGTGTACTCTTTAATAAATTTAAAAACAATCTTATCATCCAAAAAATATAACATAAATAAGAAATGCAATGTGCTTTGATAACGAAATGCTGAAAATGAATCTTCTTGTTAATGATTTTATAGATGAATGGGAAATGACCAACTTTGCATGGAAATGTAAAGATGCTATCATATTTGTATCCATATTTTGGTATTAGATGTGTTTCAACACTTTTTATAATGACTAATGATGATTATTGTTAATTTGTTCTAATAATTCATTAGTATGGTTCATCTCTTTAAAAATAAGAAAGTATCCAAGTAATTTGACCACTTTTTTCCTTCTACATGTTAAAACAGAAAGCTAAACTGCAAAAGAGCCAGGAAGTTCAAAATAACTAGAACCAATGCAGCACCCTCACAAACTCTTAGGTGGTGTTTGGTATAGAGATTTCCAATTCCCCACATATAATTAGTTGCCCAGAATACTTAAACCCGGGCATAAGTTTCCCTGGTAATTACTTAAGAAGCTGTTTGGTTTACAATGAAATCCCAAATAACTTTCTCTAGTTTTTAAATTAGAGGGTAATTACTCAAGCATGCCAGAGAGAAGCAGAGGAAAAAGGAAACAGCATGATGACAAAAACCCTCGTCCTCCTTTGTTGAACTCCAAGAAAAGGAAAGAAGCTTTGTACAAGAAATGCAAATAACTCATTGTGTGATCTGTATCGAACACAAGGGAGAAATCGATGCATGGCTAAGTCTTGATAAAGCCAAGGCCATTCTTGGAATTACAACTGCTGAAGTACATAATGGTGAGATGGAGAAGTAAAAATCTGTAAAACCCTTGATGAACAAGTCAGATTCAAAATTGGATTTGGATAAACTTTCTGGAGGGTCACCGATGAAGCTGTGGAGCCATTTGGACTCAAAATTGAAAACTCTGGATGAGAAAAATAACATAGAAGCTTAATAGTAAAGCTACCAGTTTTTGCAATAATGAAATTTTTTCTGGGAATTAAGATGGGAAACCTGAAATCCCATCCATTTAGATGGGATTAAGTTGACCAAATTTCATGGGTAACTAATTAACTAGGGAAACTAAGATACTCTAGAAAGTTAACTAAAAATCTTATACCAAACATAGTAATTTTACTTTCCCACATAAAGTTTCCTGGGAAATCTAACAAAATCCCCATACCAAACATCCCCTTAGAGTGACGCTCCAATAAGTGAGACTGGGAAGCGTTTACATACCTTCGTTACACAGTAGTAAGATTGTCCTGATTCCCAAATTCGACGACCTATCACATATTCTCTATCGCTACAAAAGAAGGGAAACTGTAGCACGCAGAAATAGAACAGCATCAGTCATATCAAGCAATGCAAGAAAGGCAATTCAAACCACTAAAGACACAAGGAAGCTGTCTGCTGACCTTGCGCACCCACTGCACTACCATTGTTCCAGTAACAGGGCAGTCTTCTAATGTTGTAGCATAAATAAGCATGTCATCCCACTTCATCCGGAAATCATCATCCCAAAAGAAATCTCTCACCAACTCAGGAGCTGCATCTTCGAACACAGTTCTGCTGCGATACTGGGGCGGTCCAGTCTAACAAATATTCAAGCAATCTTATGAGTAGCAACAAACTTGAACAATCAGAAATACAAACTTGAACAATCGAAAAGCAACCTCTGGATCTCTCCGCCAAGCTTGATATCTCATAAGTGGGGTAGAACGATCCATAATCTGAATCCAAGCAGGGCCCCCATCTTTTTCCTCAACCAACTTACACAAATGCTCCAAATCTTGTTCGGTCAAGAGAGGAGAATTTCCTTTATCAATCTGTGACGAACTGGCCATGTAGAACAGAACGGTTAGGAAAAAGTAATCGCCATTGTAATTGAGAGCATTATAAAGAAGAAAGCAAACCTGGGGTTGGAAAAAGCAAACTCCTTTTGGAGTCCGGAATTGGAAGGCCATGGGATACAACTGGGCAACTGAAACTTGAATGAATTTAAACTTGGAACCGAAGCAAAACACGCGAACAACGAGGTAGATGGAGCCGAAGGATCCTTTGGAACCATGCTATCAAACATATCTCGGCGAAAATTGACCCATTTGGGTTTCCACGCCCAACCGACTAAAACTCCAACAATAGCCGCAATCCAGAGTGGAGCTATAAACATGACGAGATCGCCTAATATATCGATAATTGTGGGTCTTCGGAAAATTCCCAACAAAGCCGAAAGCAAAGCCATTGGGTAGAATAGATAGTATTACTACCGGCGAAAAAAAAGAAGCGGATAAAGAAATTGGGAGGGAGAGGAAGAAAAAGAGGAAAAAAAAAAACCGCTTGAATGGGAAAGGTGGGGTGGAGGAGAAAGGAGGGAAGCAGATAAAAAAAATCCCTAGAACCAATCTCCGCCAAACGTAGCAGAGGAAATCAGAGAAATAAGATATAGCTATGGGCTGTACAGACAGAGAAGCAGACGCAGAAGGTGAAAGAAGAGGACAGGAAATGGTGGCAGAATACGGATAAGGGTGATGGGATAAGTGGTGAGGGGTGGCGTTGTTGGGATTATCGTAGGGCCTGGTTGATATGGTTTTATGTTGTTTTCATTTTTTTTATATAAATTATTTGGGAGCATAAAAGAGCCAAAAATGGTTTTGCGGAATTAGGAGGAGGAAATTATGGATGGAACTTGGAAAAGGAATGAAAATTTTCCAGAAAACAATACTGGGTTTGAGATTTGGATTGTTAATGAAAAGAAGGGGAAATCATGTGTGGTTGGATTACATTTGCTTACATTAAATGGATATGCCTTTTCTTTTCGTTTGATATCCCCCATCTCCCTTTGTTAATCTTCCCTATATTTATAAGATGCCCATGGCTGACTCTCCCTGTTGGACTTGGACGGTTGGACCGACCCTAGCCAAGCTTGTTTCTCACGTTTTCTGATTTGGTCTTACTAATTTTATTTTATCTTCTCTTTTTCATCTTTTTTAATTTCAGCAATTTTAAAATTTACAAAAGAAAAAATTTAAATAAAATTTATTCAAGTGTCATATTTTATTATAAAATTTAATAATAAATATGTTAAAAAAACGGCGCCTAGATCATTTACAATTACACTTATCTACTATATAAATATGATAGCTATATAAGATATTGATAGCTTCACATGTACTAAATGTGTATAATAATTTATTTTTTTAATTTATAATTATTATAAAAATGAGTAAATTAAAATTTTAAATATATAATTAACTAACCATTAATTTTTATTATATATTATTTAAAAATTCATTATTTTTTGAATAGCTGCTTATTAAAAATTACCAAATATTTATTTTTTATAACTCTATAATTTTTTATTCTGTTATACTGGATATATAAACAAAATCTCATAGTCACATATATTAATTTAATTAAATAAAATAGTTTATCCTATATTCTATTTCTTATTACACATCGTAGCCATAATATATTCAAATTTATTAAGTCAATTTCATAAAAAATATTATTAAGTAATAATATTTATTTTATATTTATATTCATCTAACATTTAATAACCATAGCAATAAAAGAAAATGTAATTATATTTTACAAATTGAAAAATTCCCTTTAAGTAGTTTTATTTTATCAAATAATTCTTTGTTTTCTCTTGTCTTTTGTTATAATCTAAATAAATAAAATTTAAATTTAGGATTTTGCTTGTTAACTTTAAATTAATAAGTTTAAGAATTTTTTAGGCCTACTAAATTACCTACATCGTCAGTTTTATTAAAAAATGTTTAGTAGCATGAAATATTTATGCGAGATAACTATTTTCAAAAATAGAAAGAAAATCAAAATCAATGTTTGATTCTCTTGGATGTGTAATTGGTCTGAAGATTAAATTTAATAAAAAATATACCATCCCAACATCATCAGTCTCACACTTCAAAGTTCCAAATCGAATGGGAAAAAGGCCACCGACAAGGGCCGGTGAGGAAGCAAAAAATCACATTCAAAGGTTTGATTGGGAAATTTGGAACCCCTGGTTATCACGTCAGTCGCAAACCCCAACACCCTATACCCTCATCTTTTTTTTTTTTTTTTGGACTTTGTCTATACCATGACGCTTTTACATCAATACAGAATGATTAAATATGGAAGTAACTGGAGTTCTTTTGCTCTCATTGTCGGAGAGATGTCCTGCTCGCCTAGGTAGAGAGGTGAAAGACTCTTCTAGGATGAGATTGTCTTCTTGAGTTACTCTCAAATCGCTTGTGATACAGTACAGCTACAAAGTTCAGAGAGGTGTAGAGGAACTATGGAAACAGACAGACATCAAGAGAAAATGGGGAGTAGCAGCAGGAGCAATGCAAGGAGGAGTGGAGACCTCCTGGTCTTGGAGGCTGATGCACAACAATCACAAAAAGTCACAAATAGATGTCTGGTAGGCCGAATAATGGTCGACAGGCCACTGAACAAGAAAACTGTGAAGCAGATGATTAGTAAAGGGTGGGGGGAACCAGAGGGTTTAAGTATAGTTGACATGAGGCTTAACACCTTTTTGTTCAACTTCGAAAAAGAAGAAACGCCTAAAAGAGTAATGGAGGAAACTCCATGGAATATCATGGGGCATTTGTTAAACCTATAGATCTGGAATCCAGAGTTAACCATTCAAGAGATGGACTTCAATGTAGCTCCATATTGGGTTCAGGCTCATGGATTGGCTCTAGAAAACTTGAATACAAAAAATGGTCTCATCATTGGTAGTAGACTGGGGGAAATCATTGAGGTTGAAGACCCAGTCTATGAAGGCAGATTGCTGAGACATTTTCTACGTATTAAGGTTCTCAAAAACCTCAAAGACCCCTTCATTACCGGATTCTGAGTCCCCAAAAAAAATGGGAAAAACACTTGGGTCAAACTGAGATACGAAAAGCTTCAAGAATATTGTTACAAGTGCGAGTGCTTGGGACATGAGAAAAAGAATTGCAGAAGAGGAGGGGAGACCATGATGGACGGAGATTACTCAAGTTATGGTCCAAGTCTGGGGGTTCAGTCAGCCAAACCACTCAAGATCATCGCTAGGGAAAGCAGATGGAGAACCAACGACGGTGGTGGACGGTGGAGCTCAGGCGAGTCAGGAAGCCACATGGGGCATTTCAGAACAAGAGGCACAAAACCCAATGATACCAGCAAAAAAACCCTAGTCTTAGGCCCAGAGCTATTGAGGGAAAGAGCAGAGGCAAGAGCAGCAGGAAGACAGGAGGTTGGAAAGGATAGAGGTGCTTTCATAGAAGAGGAAGCTGGGGCAGCCGAATATAAACAACCAGAGCGGATTAGACATGAAAGAGGAAAGGAAAAGTCAGAGGAGGGAGAAAAGGAGCAAACAAAGGTACAAATAGGCACTAAGGTTGACCTTAAAAACTGCCCCAGCCAGTTGACTAACGGGTATCCCAAAATAAGGAACAGAGACCTAGCAAAAAAGGACTTCAGGCCTAATTGAGCCATCTCTATAGAAGGCCCGAGTAGGCCCAACCAGGCCCGTATCCAGGAGGGAGGGTATCCGCGTGAGATAGAGCCCAATATCTGGATTCCAAATAGAGGGCCATCAAACTTAAAAGCCCTGGGAATAGAAGATCTGGAGCAGCCTGAGACGCAAAGCCCACAGACAGAAAAGGAAAACAAACCCAACAAGGAAGAAGGAGGTAAGAGTGAAGGGAGAGGTGAGGAAGGAAGAACAGAGCTGGAAAAAAATAGTATGGAGAGCTCGGAATACAGAGGAAAGGAAAGCAAGAGATGGAAAAGGAAGGAACGGAAAATAGAAAAATTTAACCAGTATTATGTGGAATTTCCAAGCGAAGATGATGAAGAAGGAGATGGCGGAGGAAAAATAGCAAATGTTTTAGAATGTCCAATAGTGGACAATGAGTTGGCTGTGGCTATTACCAGAGTCCTTAACCTGAAGAGACAAAGCCCAGAGACTGGGAAGAACAGGCAGAGCAGAGGTAAAGAAGACTGCAGGGGGAGTGATATTGCAGAGGAGGAGGAAAGAAGGAAGATAAAAAGAATAAAATGGTGGGGCAATGCAGGCGTCCAGAGGGCTGGAAATAAGGCTCAGAACATGCACAGGGCTGAGGAAAACACTACATTGACTGAGGAGGGAAACATCTTGGCCGACGAGGCGGGCCTTATCAAGCCCCACCCCTAAAAATGACGACCATAAGTTGAAACTGTCGAGGGGTGGGGGTTGCCTTGACAGTCCGAGAATTAAGAGACTTATGTCTAAAAAATAAACCCTCATTTTTGTTCCTTATGGAAACAAAAGCAAAGGAAAAAAATATGGACAACCTTAGAAGAAGGTTGGCTTTGAAGATATGGCTGTAGTTAACCCTGTGGGAAGATCAGGGGGTTTATGCCTTATGTGGCAGAAAGGAAGTGAGGTGGAGATCATAAAGAAATGTCAAAACTACATTCATACAAGAATTAAAACTCAGGAGGAGCAAGAAGACAGCTACTGGACCTTTGTCTTTGGTGATCCAGAGCCGAGGAAAAGGAAGCAGGTGTGGAAACAGGTAACCGACCTAAATCCTGGTAACTTTCTTCCCTGGAGCTGTGTGGGAGATTTTAATGAGATTCTACATCAATGGGAGAAAGAAGGCGTGAAGTTACACAGTGGCAAGCAAATATAATTGTTTAAAAAGTTCCTTTATGAGAATAATCTCGTTGATTCCCCTGTTAAGGACTGTAAGTTCACATGGAGCAATATGAGAGAGATTGAAAATATTAAAGAAAGAATTGATAGGCATATTGCTAATGAAACTTGGCTTAATAAGTTCAAAGAAGCGAGTATTATAGCTCTCCTAACTGTGGGTTCAGACCAAAGTCCTCTTCTTATTTTAACCAAACTCAAAGAGAAGAGAAAAGAGAAGAGTTTCAAATTTGAGGCGTATTGGGTGGATCATGAAGGCTTTAATGAAGAAGTAGGAATGTGCTGGAACAGCAATCCAGGTGTGGAGGACATCTTGGCTCTGTCATCAAAGGTCAGGAATATGGCTGACCACTTAGAGAAATGGAAGAAAAACAGCTTCAAAAGAGCTGACTTCCAAATCTCTAAGCTTAAAAGGAAGCTCCAATCAATCCAGAACAACAAACAGAGTAAGGAGGCAATGGAGGAAGTAAGGAGAATAAAGAGTAGAATTAATTTCTTATGGAAGTAGGAGGAGAAATACTGGGCACAAAGATCCAAAATCAAATGGCTAGAGTGTGGGGACAAAAATACTAAATTCTTCCATAATACCACCATTCAGAGAAGAAATTACAACCGAACCAAGAGAATCAAAGATGAGGAAGGAAACTGGATGGAAGGGGAAGATAACATACAGAATATGTTCCAAGAATTCTACCGGAAGCTGTTTGAATCCTCACAACCAGAGAATAGCTTGAGATTGGAAGAAGTTATCCCTAAGATAATTTCTAGAGAAGACAATGAGGAGCTGCTGAAGGCTGTAACAGACGAGGAGGTAAAAAGGGCGGTCTTCAATCTAGGAGCCATGAAAACCCCTGGACCTGATGGTATGAGTGGTATTTTCTTCCAAAGATCCTGGGAGGTGGTGAAGGGGGATGTCTGTTGTGCAATCAAGAGGTTCTTTGAGGATGGCATACTGTCCAAGTAGATAAATGAGACTCAAATCACACTGATTCCCAAAGTGTAGCACCCAGAATATGTGAGTCAATACCGCCCCATTAGTTGCACTAATTTCATATACAAAATTATATCTAAGATCTTAGTGAATAGGCTCAAACCTCTCATGAATGGACTAATCTCCCATAACCAAAGTGCCTTTGTAAGTGGAAGATTAATACAAGATAATACCTTAGTGGTCCAAGAGGCTTTTCATACTTTAAGACAGAATAGAAACAAGAAGAAACACTTAATGGCTATCAAACTAGATATAAACAAGGCCTATGATAGATTAGAGTGGGGTTTTCTCAAGAAAGTCATGGAAACCATAGGCTTTGATGGAAAGTGGACTGAACTGGTTATGAGTTGCATAACCTCAATAAGCTATAAAATTAAAATTAATGGGGCCTTAGGGCCAACCATTAACCCCCAAAGAGGATTGAGACAAGGAGAACCTCTATCTCCATACCTCTTTATCTTAGCTGCTGAGGTTCTATCAAGAAGCATTACTAGAGCAGCTATAAAGAAAGATATTAGTGGGATCAAGGTGGGTAAAGATGCACCGGAATTGACACACCTATTCTTTGCAGATGATTCTATTCTGTTTGCAGGGGCAAATGAGCACAATGCAGCTAATATAAAGCTGATTCTGGAGGAATACTCAAGGATATCCGGGCAAGTGATTGACTCAGAGAAATCTGTGGTTATCTTCAATAAAGCTACACCAGAGGCCTTAAAGGGGAGAATACAAGGAATTCTTGGGGTGCCAACATGGGAGAACCCAGGGAAGTACTTAGGTATCCCAGCAGTGTGGGGAAGATCTAAGAAACAAGCTCTAAACTGGATTATGGCACTTTAAACAAAAACTCTGCAATTGGAAGATGAAGCATCTCTCTCAAGGAGGAAAGGAGGTCCTCATTAAGGCTGTCATCTAGGCTATCCCAACCTACACAATGTCCACTATCTTATTTCCAAAGTCTTTCTGTACTAAGTTGTGTTCAGAGGTTGCAAAGTTTTGGTGGAGAGGCTATGGTAAGGAAAATGGTATTCACTAGGTTAGCTGGGAAAATCTGTCAAAGAAAAAAAGTGAAGGAGGAATGGGCTTTAAAGATTTTAGAAGCATGAATGTGGCTCTTTTGGAGAAACAGGCTTGGAGGTTGCTAGAGGATTCATAATCCTTTTGAGGTGGCATCCTCAAACATAGATACTTCCCGAAAACTAACTTCCAAAAGCCAAGAGGGGAAGAGGTAGTTCTTGGGGGTGGCTCAGTTTGTGGGAGGGCAAGGAATTTTTGATGAAGAATGGGCTTTGGCAAGTAGGAAATGGGGAGAAAATTAACATTTGGGATGATAAATGGATTAAGGGTGGCATATTATTATAGAATCTTTCCAACAGCAGTCTGGTAAATGTGAGCTCCCTCATTGATCTGGACTCGAGGAGCTTGAGGGTTGAAGTCCTAAGAGAGATGTTGCCTAGTTGATGAGTGAGTTTTATACTCATAAATTAAATATTTTCATCTTATCTTTTGCCATAATTAAACATAAATCTCCCTTACTTGTCTTTAGTTTTGTGTCTTTCTTATAGATGGAGAGAAGAGTAGAAAATTGACTTAATTGGAGGAATCAGAGCTAAATTGTGGTTCTTTGGGAATGATGTCTATAAATCAAGCAGATAAAACAAATTCATTAAGGATGGCTGAGTAAGGAGCATTATCATATTGTCTCTTGAGACGCATCCTAATAGATATATGCACAAATTTATTCTTGATTTATGATCACATTTCCAAAAGAACTAAAACATAAAGATTCAAGGCAAAGCACCCAATGTTGAGAATATGTTTGTTGGTTGCAGTCCAGCCCAACCTTGCTGTAGTACTTGGGCCATAGCTCCGAAAATACATATCCAATATGTATAAAATTTGGTAAGTGTGTCTCAGACACAATTAGGTACAACTTTCATGTTCAAGTGGTCAAACAATTCGGACACTAGAAGGGCCAAAAATGGGCTAGAAGAGAATCTTTCTACTGCTGCAGTCTAGCCCAACTTTGCTCTAGTATTTTGATCATAAGTCACAAATTACGTATCCAATTTGTCCACGATTTGTCTTGATAGAAAGCTAACGAAATTTGCTACAACTTTCATGTTGAAGGAGTCAGCAAATTCGGCCGATTTCAAGACGATATTCAAGGATCAATTTCGGTGCACATGATGGAATCCAAATTGTCAACTTTGTACAACTTTCTACCTAACAATTTTGACAATTACCACACCTACCACACTTAATTATATCTATAAATAGAGAGCTTTTAGAGTTTTTTGGAGAGCTTTTGGAGACTTGGGAGAGAGCTTGGGAAAGCTTTGTTGGAATTCTACATACTTGTAATGTTATTCTCTCTTTAGACATCTTGTATTTTTCATTTTCTTTCGTAATATTATCATGTTTCTTCATCCTTCATTTTACTTTCTTACCTTCATTATGGAGAACTAATCTCCTAATGCTAAGGTGAAAGGGTGAAATTCTTGGTATGAGAATGATAATTTATCTAACTTGTAATCTTAATGTTTATCTTTGATATTGTATTTACCTTCTTATTTCTTTTCTCATAATTATTTCTTAATGGCTGGTTTTATCAAACCGCCTATTTCTTGTCATTTTATTGGCTGGTTTTATCAGACCGCCTATCTCTTGTTATGTTTCTTCTTCGTACCTCTTTTCATTTTAATCTTGTAAACTTTGAATCTTGATACATTGTAGACAATCTTTAGCACAATAAATGTTTGAATTAATCTTGATTTATTGTAGACAATATAATGATTGGCACAATGTACGCTTGAATTTAGTTACAAGTTATCTTTTGCATCTTTGTATTTTTAATCTTGTGAAATGTGAATTTTGATATATTGTAGACAATCTTGGGCACAATAAATGTTTGAATCAATCTTGATTTATTGTAGACAATATAATGATTGGCACAATTTATGCTTGAATCCATTTTACAAGAATGTTTTAATTATTAGAAAGGAGGTAAATATAATTCATGTATAAACAAAGTTGAGCTTAAATTAACATATGATCCGATTAAAACTTTATTCGTGTAAAGATTCTAATTGAGTAATAAAAGAGTTAAATTTATTTTTATTCGATATACCAAGAGTGGATCCCCTAACCTTAGCATACTTCTTTACTTTGAATACATCTTCATTTAATTTCGGTATATTAGTTCTTCGTGTAATTTGTTCAATATTCCTCTCACAAAACAAGACATTGGGAACTAGGTTAAAAGTATTTATTTCGGATCTATATTAGAATTTTCTCTCAATTGGCAATCTCTGTGGGATCGACCTTGCATACCACTAAATCTATACTCCAATAGATTCGTGCACTTGCGAGTTTTAATTAAAACAACAACACTAGTCATCAAGTAAAGGAAGTGCTTGCTATACCTATTCCCCCCTCTCATTCACCAGATAAATTTCTATGGCCATGGGACAATGAAGGCAGGTATAGTGTTAAAAGTGGGTACGAAATAGCCAAGAGAGGGGACCTAAGTGAATCCGTTAGCAATGCCTCTACCTCTACATCTACAGATCCTAAGATGTGGGGGAAAATATGGGATTCAGTTATACCTCCTAAAATCAAGATTTTTATCTAGAAGATTCTACATAATGCCATTCCCAGCTTTGAGAATTTGCACAGAAGGAAGTTGGTTCTAGACCCTACATACCCAATTTACAACAAAGGCCCTAAGACTCTGGAACATATGTTTCTAGAGTGCCAGTGGACAAGGCCAGCATGGTTTGGTGCTGATATTCAGCCCTGTATAAGTCTGAGCGAAGGAGTCAAGCTAGTGGAGTGGCTAAAGGCTAAAATTAATTCGTTTAGTGAGACCCAGGGGACAGATTCTAAGGAGGCTATTGCTAGATGCTTTATCATGCTATGGTTCATGTGGAAGGATAGAAATGATTTTATCTACGAACAAAATAGAATCAATCCTCTAAGAGTTATACAGAAAACAAACCAGTTGGTCTCAACCATATCCAAAGTGCAATCCAAAAATCAACACACAGATAACAGGGATGGAGTGGGAGATCCAAACAGAGCAGTTATATGGAAACACCCCCCGGAGGGTTGGTTGAAAATTAACATAGATGCAGCTATTCCAAATAAAGGGATAGAGTGTTACCCTGCTGTAGTAGTTAGAGACCACAGAGGGCTCCTCCTTACTGCCAGCGTGAGGAAGAGTTGGTCTCGATCAGTCTTGGAGGCAGAAGGTCGAGCAATTGAAGAAGCCCTCCTACTAATCAAAAACCTACAGTTAGATAGAGTGATAATCGAGTCCGATTGTAAGAATATAGTTGATGTGTGTAACAAAAGGAAGAAGTTTTGGTGTGTGAACCACATAAATAGCATGATCGATGAAGTTACCTCTGGGGGAAGGCAGATCAGGGTTGACTGGATCCAGAGAGAGGGGAACGTCGTGGTCCACTCGGTGGCTAAACTCTTCACGCAGAACCAACTCCATGGAAACTGGGTCTGTCACCCCCCGATTAGGCTCAAGAGATTGATCAGAAACGAGGCCGTCTCCGGCACCGGAAATCCCTAACCCGTGCCCAGGTCTCTCAATGGTTCTTGAAGATTCTCTCGGGGTTCATTTTCTTATAGAGTGTGATGTTTTGTGTTTTGTACCTTGATACGTGTTATTTTTTCTGTGAGCTGGATTGCGCTGTGCTACGTGGCAAAATCCCCAGAGTCTCTCAGTTTGGGCTTATGCCTAGAGTTGTATGCTATTTTAAGGCCACGGCCTTACGTCCAAAAAAAAAAGAATGATTAAAGATGGCACCCAACGAAAATAAAACAGCATTTGTAGTGTCCCCACCCCTCTTTTAATTAGCTCTTCTTCTCTTTTCTTTTCTTTTTCTTATTGAAAGTAAATAATTTTATTTCAAAAAATAAAAAGGAGGAGATAACTTTTCAAAACCTTAGAAAAGGTTTCTATCTTAAGTCTCTCTTTTTTTAATCAAAGATAGATAATTTTATTTTAAAGGATGAGAAAGAGAAGAAATCTAATATCTCATAAATTTTGAAATAGCATTTTTATTCTTTCATTAACTTTGTATTATATAAAAAAAAATTTAAAAGAGTGAATATACTTTATTTATATGACCATACTTTTTTTAATATACAAATATGTTTTTTTTTATTGTGTTCATTGCTATCAAAAGATTTTATGATTTTAAAGTGTAAATGAAATTTTATTATATGTGGAGATTTATTACATATGGAGGTTTTAAAAGCAAATCAATGTGCATAAGACATTTTGATTTGTATGAACTTTTGGTTACTTGACTTTCCAAATTTGCCTTAGTGATTTTATTAGATTTTCAAAAATATTCTCATAGAAATCTTATTTTTGAAAATTCCAAAATTGTCCCTTAAGTAACTATTAAATGGCAAAAATGTCATTGGATTTTTTTTCATGTGCGCGGCTAGTTGGTACTAGAAAATTCCAACAGGTTTCTTCTCCTCCCACCCGAGAAAGCCCTGCATTTTTCTCTCCCTTTGTGAGTTTCTTCTCCCTCAAAATACAGCCATCTAAACCACCTTTTGCAAAGCCAAATTACTACTCTGACTTAGCAAGAAACATAGGGAGATTCTGGTAACAATTTTCAGCTGAATTATGGTTGTTTTGAGGCATTAGACAGCTTGAAGTAGAGTCCTGGAATCTTTTGTTTTTGGAATTTTCTGATATATTTGGATGATGGTATAATTTATATATGGAAGTTTTCATGACCAAATATCATCATTCTAATGCAAAGAGATGAATTTATGACTCACGTGGGAAAGATTAAAATTCTGGATATTCCAAGTTGAAGAGTGTGAATTTGAGGTTCAAGAAGTCAGTCTATTTGGTTGTAGAGAATTTGCTTAAAGAGCTACTCTTTTTTAAAACTTAAAGATGGTGAATAAATAATACAACTTAAAGCATGTTGAAATAATAATTTATTTCTAAAAGTGTATGTCTTAATTAAATTCTAAACTTGAATTTATGAAGTTGGACTTTTGTGAATTGATGGGATGATTCTAGGTATACTTGTATGTGTGTGACATTTACTTTGACACGAGATTAGTGACTACATGTTGTTTTGAGAGTAATGAAATTAATCTATGTTGTATGTTATGTGAATTTTGTTTAATTTGGGAGGCATGAGGTTAATGATAAGTTATGAGATGAATGGTTAGTCAACAGATGAAATATGTGGATGGTGGGGTGTTTGACTTCAAGATAATTAATTGTTGAAAAGTGTGTTTTGGTGATAAGCATGATTTGTATTTTTGAGAGAATATGTTAAAATTTCATATATATGGTTAGAATTGACATATTGTAAGATTAAGTAAAGTTGAAGATAAAGAACCTATGAAATTGATGTTCCTATATGCTAAAAATTTGTTTACAATAGAAATTATGGAAGTGATTTGGTTTCTAGATTTATTATGGTTTTCATACTAAAATTCAGGCATTGTGAGGATTAAGGCAGCTCGTCTGTGAAGGTTAAATTTTGGGATTATGTGATAATGTAAGTAATAAATGGTATGGTCTAGGAGCATCTCGATCGTTTGAGTAGCCTAAAACCTTTTATGTGGATAATTAAGAATTAATAGAATATGAAATTTGTTTGAGTTTTGAAGGAATGAATTAATCCATGAGAATGGTAAAATTTTATATTGAAGACGTATGATAAGATTGCTTTTAGTAATATTTGGGTATAGAATTCTTCATAGTACTAGGATAACTTTTGAATAATACGAGGATTTTAGAAGTTTTGTATTTATAAATTAAAATGAATTGTATCTGTCTTTTTGTTAAATGATATGAACTATGCAAAGTTTGTATAATTAAAGCATATCTTATTGAAGAAGTAGAAGTTATGGATTATACCATGGTTATATAAAGAAGTAGGATTTGTAAATACCCAAGTATCAAGTGAATGACTTTAAAGCAGTAGTCTAAGTTTGAAATGGAGATTTAGTTGAACTTCTAATTATATGGCGTACAAATATGATAAGAGTAGATATTGGATTTTGCGTAAGTTTATTAGTATGTAAATTTGGTATCAGTCACCTAGTTAAGTTGGAAATTGTTTTGGTAAAAAATATAAGTTAAGAGATATGGAGCTTATGAATTTACATAAGATATAAAACAATAAAATAATTAATATGTAAAGTGTGATTATATGAAATTCGAACAATGTCTAATATTAATGATGCTAATGAACATTGAATTAAAGAATTGTTGACGTGTATTTATAAATATAATCTTACTAATTTAAAGAACATTGAAATGAAAATATAATACCACAAGGCTTATTCTTGTGAGTAGCTGAACAAATTAGAAATAGATTTATAAGGTTATCTAAAGCGTAAAGCTATAAATTGTTCTAAATATTTTTGTATATGTATATGTGTATAAATATTTAGACTAAAAAAATGTAATTATATGGAAATTTAGAAAATGTTTTAAGATCAATTATTCTATTATATGTACGTATATAGATATCTGAACTAAAATTATGGTTATACAAAATCTAGTAAATGCTGAATAGTAATGATTTTAATAGATATTGAAAAGAAGATTTATTAACACGTGCTTGTAAGTGTAAATTTCTTGATTGAAAGAATTTTGAGATGAATATGGATTGAATGTAAAATTTTATGAATGTGAAGTTCAATGAGACTTGTGGATCTAAAACTCTATTTTGATTAAATGTTGAATAATAGTAACTCTAACGATTATTGCAAAAAAAGATTTTATTAATGTATGATGGCAAGTATAAAACTATTGATTTGAAGAACTTTGAGATAGATATATTTTGATATGCATCTTATAAACATCAATAGTATAATGAGTGATGATGAATGATTAGAGGAATTGAGACTTTTTGATTGAATGTGAAAGCTCATGAATTTGGTACCCGATGTGATAGTTAAATCGTTATGTTTTGAAATTTGTGATATGTCATTAATTGCTCATATATGTATTCATATTTGGAAATAAAGTATATATTAAATAAAATTATCTTGTAAAATTTACCGTAGTAAATAAATGAGTAAATAAATAATTAAAAATATATAATAATTAAATATAATTCATTTTAAAAACATCGTTAGCTAATAATAGCAAATATTAACTTTAGTACACTTTGAGTTCTCTGTTATGAATTTTTATTTGATGGACTTTACAAACTTTTATCTGATAGATTATGAAGTTATGATTAATGGATTACGAAATTTTTATTGATAAATTTTACAGGCTTTAGCTTGATTAGCTTGATAGAGTACGTGCCGTGCCTTTGTTTTATAGATTCCAGGTTATTGTTTAATAGATAATAATTACTTCTTCCTTTGTTGTTTGCTTAAGAAATATTTGTATGGTTATGATATAAGATTCTATTATATATTAAACCTAAAAATGAAATAAAATAAAAATTTAATCTTAATTAATATATTTAATAGTTAAAGGTATTATAGATAAATCTTAATTAATATGTAGACATATAAATATAATAATTGGAAAGATAAGTACTCAATGAGTTTTAGTTAAAATTATTTTCGTATTAAATTAAGTTAATAGTAATAAATGCAAAGATATTGTAAGGGATAACCTAATCCAAAACTGATACTACATATGAAACCTTTTGTTATAAGTGAAACTTATGATACGTACAGTTGGTAAAGGATAAAAAAAAAAAAAAATAGAGTATGTGAAGAAGGATGGCCTTGAAAGACTTATTCCTATTTGATTAATTGAGAATCTCCTAAGAAAACGATAATGATTGGACAAAATAGAAATAGATATATGTGCAATCTGACAACTATGCATAATTTATTTCAAGTTATACAAAAATAATTTTACGAATATTAATAATGTTGTTCATAAGGATAGTAATGGACTAAAAAAAACTTGTAGAATATGGTATATAAAAATTAAATCTTAAATTTTGAGCCTAATAAAGTTGAGTAAATTGATCAATATGGATACTATATTATATATATAGACTTTTATGCTGTAATTAGTAAAATATAATTTGATATCGAAAATCATATTTTACATGTTGTAGTTGTACTATTTATTTACTAAATCGTAAGACTCATATCTTTTAATTAGAGGCAGGGTCATCAGTAAAAGTTTATAGAAAATTCTGATGAGTCTAAAGTTGTCTTTGAGCCTTATATTGTTAATTATGTGTATATTTTAAAAAAAATTTAGAGTCACTTTATTATCAGAGCTAAGGTCTACATTTTCGATGTGTTTCAATATAGTAAATATATATGAGATATTTAGTATTAATTAATAATAGATTTTTTGTTGTATATAAAGTTGCAATTTGAAAAATATAACGAATGATCTTGCCTATATAAATAATATGTACATTTATGATTCTTTGAAATTAAATTTTTATTTATATTTTAAATGAAAATAAAATTTTTAATAAGGGTTTAATTGTTTTACAAGCTCAAGATTTGCCTTGCTTGAAATCAATAATTTGTTTTTATTATATAGACTTATAGAACAAGAAAATTTCTCATTCTATATTAATTATATATTCAGAAATTTGAACTGTGACAAGATAACCTTCCAAGAACATCATAAAAGATTTCTATGAAATCTAAAGTACATAATCAGTTAAAAGAATAAAACAGATCACATCAAAATGACAGTTAATCAATAGAATCATAACAAACAATCACAAAAAAAAAACATTAATAAACAAGAATTAATTTTAATGTAACAATGCAGTTTGATAAATACCACCACTTTGTTTTGCATTAGATCTTTTGATGACATATTGCTTTTTCTCACCCATCTATTTTGCAAAATAACTAGACACTTCTTCACCATTAGAGTTTTGAATAAGATTCTGATTAAACACTGTTTTAGACATCTTTTTTAAAAAGCACCTTGACTTTCTTTTGAAAACACACTATATGTTCTTTATAGCAGACTCTATTGTCCCTTCAAGAATGAATTTCTGTTTTACCCCTCAATCTCTTGCTACAATCTTGAAGCCCATAATCAAAAGTCCCATTGTCCAAAAGGAGAATCACCTCCTTATCATCTAGATTCTCTGATTCTCTTTAAACTTCTTCTCACTCGTCGTAGCGGAGAAGAAGCACAAAAAGAAAATTAAACCGATCTAAAATAGGGAGGTTGCGGAGTCGATACACTATCGTCATTTACCTTGCAGGAGCCAATAGAGACAACTTACTCCGCCCCTTAATCTTACAATGTCGCCTGTCAAGATCAATGAGCACCCGTAGAGAAGCACAAAATTGTAACAAATTATGACATAATCACGGCTAGGACGGAGCAAGTGCTCTTTTTGTCGCCAACTCACAAACTGCTAGGAAAGTTCTAAATTTATTTTATGGTAGATTTTATTTTAATTTTTTGTTAATATACTATTTTGACAAATATGAAATATATTTTTTGGATCAACAAATATCAAATATTTTATTTCACTTTAGTCTTCACTCCAATGAAGTTTACAATTTTATTTTGTCTTTTTGGGTTTAATCATGCAATCATTCTCTTTGTCCGATGAATGCTAATTCTGTATAAATCTAATAAATATTAAGTGGACAAATGCATTTGAATTGGGCAACACATATAATGATAACCTCCAATCTATTGGACTCAGATTTTATTTGTTCATTCCTCGATTGTCTATGACAATTTTCATGATTGTTTAAGGATTAAAACTATTGATTATGAATTAGTTTGAGATAATTGTAGATGTTTTTTTTTTATAATAGAAGAAAATTTATTATTATTCAATCCAACCATACAAACTTTTATGACCAGCACTTACAAACTTCCCGAAATAAAAAAAAATACAATTTCAAACGATAACAGATACGCTTAAGATCCAAACCCACATTAACCGACTGCTTGTGCTAAACAAAATCTCTTTCAAGGAAGACTTTATGATAATCCTCGCAATTATAGATCGAAATTCTATCATTTATTTGCTCGTTTGCTCGAAAAACAGCCAACGAAATTAACCATGTATGTAACACGTTCCATGACAACCTGCAACTTTCCAACTGGTCTCTTTTCTCCGTAGGCTGTACATTTTTAATGCTCTGCTTCTGATACCACAAATTTGCCATCAACCAAATCCTTCGCCGGTTTGCCCCTTCTTTTAGGTACTTTTTGATAATGAATTATAAGGGTCCAACCTGTTAAGAAATTGGGAAACGAATGACATACCTTATTTATTTGAGATTTGTTACTATATGCTTACTATGCATGGCTTGCTTCCCAGCTAGAAGATAGTAAGGATACATGCCTGAAATCTTGTCTATGCATGGCTTACTATGCTTGGATACGTGCTTGAGATTTGTTCGATCTGCTGCACTACCCACCATTAGGGATGGTTGATTTGAATTTGTTCTTCATTTTCGATTTGCCATTTCAAATTATTGCAAAAGATCTCTCTTGATTTAAAAATATTTTTCTATCTCCTGCAGGTTGAATTAGAGTGTTTGTACAAAGACTCTTTTAAGTTCAATTTTAAATATTTGGGACCTAGAATCTAAGGGCACGTTTGGTTCAGTGGAAAGGAAAGGGAAAGGTAGACGGAAAGCAAAATTGCAACGTTTGGTTTGAAGGAATAAGCCTTCCATGGAATCCAGGATTCCATTCTTTAATGGAATAAGCAATCCACCGTGAATACAAAGGAATGTGGCATTCCATCGCCCAAAAGACAGCCCAGCCCTCCCCCCCCGATATCCTGTGTGCTCTTTTCCCATCTTCTTTTTCTCTGGTTCCTTCTGCGTGCTCCCCCGATATCCTGTGTGGTCCTTTCCCATCTTCTTCCTGGTTCCTTCTGCGTGTTCCTTCTCCAGGGTTCCATCTCAGCGTGCTCGGTTTCTTCGTGGGTTCCAATCTCATCTCAGCTGCGTTTGTTTTGCTCTCCTTCTTCGTGGGTTGCATCTCAGCTCAGCTTGATTTCATCGTGGGTTCCATCTCAGCGCAGCTCGGGTGCCTTCATTCTCCTTCTTCGCGGGTTCCATCTCAGGATCTTCTTCTTTTTCTGGTCCTCATTCTTCGTGGGTTCCATCAAGCATCCGTGAAAATTTCTTGCAAGAATCGTCGTCAAGGTAAATTCATCATTCTTTTCTCTTTGGTTTTACAGATCTGATCTGTCACTGATTGGATAACATGTTGATTGTGTGCATCCTCCTTTGTATAACTCTTGTGTTGAAAAAGTGGTGACAATTCTGCATTCACAAAATTTGTATTAGCTCGAGCTCGACAATTGTATAGTCTATAGAGCTTGGAATTGCCAAACGAAGGACAGCTCTACAACAGAAAGTAATACTTTAAAAGTGCTTGATTCAGAGTAGCACATGCAGTTTACTAAATACCCCAAACTCTGCTTAAGTTTCCTGCCCATAAGAGTAATATAAAAGCACTATATGATAGGAGATTGAACAAGCTGATTTTCAACTAGTAGAAAATGTTGTGTTTGGATGACATCATGGTATATATAATAAATATGAAATAATTACTTAAATTTCTTGCTTAAGTGTTACTCTAATCAACGTTCACATTCAAGTCAAATGATATGGGCCTTATCTGCGGGGTTTCATTTCTCTGCAAAAAGACAATCCCCTATTTCAAGATTTCCCATAGTTCAAGGGTTTAATTAACAGACTTGAAAGTTCATGGTTACTTGCTACAACTCTTCCAAAGTTCAAAATTTCAAAGTATATGTGAATAGAAGATGAAATGGCACAAGTCATGAATCTGGGAAGGTAAGTAGGAATCAAGATGAGCCATCTACCAATGAAAGTCATTCAGTCATAAGTTATAGATGAAAATTTTTTTTATGATCAACAAAGTAGCTTTATGCAGTTTTGCTCTAGTTGAAGGTCAAACAATTAGATTCTTGGAAAGTTGATTCTACCTGAAGCCCAAAAAAAAAGAAGAAAAGTTGCCTGTAGGTGTATCACTGTAATTAAAATAGTAATGATGGAGCTTGATCTTGTCGTTTGGCATACATGCACGAACCAAATCAGAACCTATTAATTCACACCAATAATTAGTGCAGTAATGACTGAAGCATAATCAACCAAATCACCAGTCTAACGATATAAGTGAAGCATAATCAACCAAATCACCAGCATAATCAACCAAATCACCAGTATAACGATTCAAGTCTTTTGCTTTCCAGTACCTAGTCATTTCTTGTCTTTACATTTGAGTTTCATCTATTTTTCAATAGCCATTAGCCAGTGGGAGCTAATCTGATTTGGAGGAAGAGCAACTGATTCGTAGGTAGTAACTATGGAACTATTTATAATACAAAAAGCAAAAAGCATATTGATGTCTTTCTTTGTTTATTTAAAAAGCATATAGTAAGTTCCAATCATCAAGTGTGTCAAATAATAATCATATTCCAGAAACTCATTGTTTAAAAAGCATATTAATGTCTTTCTTTGTTTATTTCTCACCGCACATTGTAATCATCTCTCTTTATGTTTTTAAAGGTATATTTTCTCCTTTCTGGAATGGACGAGACAACTGCACAAGTCTTGTATATTGTATTATACTGGTGGTTACAAATGGCTAACACATTACGTAAAATGCGCATTATAATTTGTGTGCTTATGGCTTTTCATCGTCGTAGGTTAATGCGTAGGCCCACCGCCAGATACAATATAGATTTTCACCAAAAGAGGGTCCACCTTAGAAATATGGTTCACTCTACTGACAGTATGTGTTATAATCAAATTAGGATGTATAGGTCAACATTTGATCGCCTCTGTTTCATGCTTGATAATATTGGGGGATTAAAACCTTCAAAAAATATGTTGGTTGATGAGCAAGTAGCGATGTTTCTTCACATTCTCGCTCATGACGTTAAAAATAGAGTCATACAGTATGAGTTTGGGAGGTCTGGGGAGACAATTAGTAGGTATTTTCACTTAGTTTTGAAAGCTATGATGCGGTTGCATGGAGAGTTGTTTAAAATCGCAGAGCCAGTTGGTGAGAATTCAACAGATAATAGATGGAAATGGTTCAAGGTTAGTATAAAATCTATACTTGATTTGACCAAATTTCTTAAAAGGTTATTCTCCTATATTTGTACTATTATTTCTAACGCAAATAGTTTTTATATGGATGTTAGAATTGTCTCGGTGCCCTTGATGGAACTCACATACCGATCAAAGTACCAATAGATCAAAAAGCAAAATATCGTAATAGAAAAGGGGTGATATCCACGAACGTACTAGGAGTTTGCTCACAAGATGGCGAGTTTATTTACGTCTTCCCTGGATGGGAAGGATCTGCAGCGGATGGCAGAGTTTTACGTGATGCAATTGGCCGAGTAAATGGTGGACTAAAAGTTCCACATGGTCCGTATGTTTACACAAATTTTTTTTAAATGGAAAGTATCATTAAACTATATTAGCTAACTATTTGAATTTACACACTTGTTTAATGTAGGGTTTTACTATTTGGTAGATGCTGGTTATACAAATTGTGAGGGATTTTTAGCACCATATCGAGGTCAAAGATATCATTTAAATGAGTGGAGAGAAGGGCGTCAACCGAACACTGCACAAGAGCATTTCAATATGAAACACTCATCAGCAAGAAATATCATTGAACGGTGTTTTGGGATGCTGAAAAATCGTTGGGCTATACTTAGGCATCCATCGTTCTATCCTGTGAGAACACATAATCGTGTCATCATGGCATGTTGTATGCTACATAATTTGTGTAAGAGATACAATAGAAATGATCCCATACATGATATGGAGGCTGAGAATGAGAATGAAAATCAATTTGAGGAGGACAACCAGATATTAACTATGGAAACATCTGACGCTTGGAGCAACTGGCGTGATCATCTAGCTAATGAAATGTTTAATGATTTTAGAAGAGTTTAGGACGTTTGTCGTCTAAATCAATAGGACGTTTTTATGAACTTTTTATTTTTATGTAATCTGACATTACATTATATTTGAGATTGTACTTTGATATTATGTTATTTGCGAGGTTGTACTTTGAAGCAATCTATATAACTGCTATTTATAATGTTTATCTTGTAATTTATTGTTGCTTTATATTTATATTATTTCACTGCTATTGAGTTTATTTGTTGTAGTGCTTTAATGGAGGACGTGAGCAGTAGCCAGGGAAGCAAGCACGTTTGGACTGCCGAGCAAGATAATTTTCTGGTACAGTGTCTTGTACAGATGAAGACCGATGGAAAATATATGGTGGACAATGGATTTCGGCCAGGCTACTTGACCTACATTGAAGGGTACATAAATGAGAAAGCTCCTGGGTGTGGGATAAAAGGAATGCCCCACATACAATCGAGGCTAAAAACACTGAAGACAACTTGGCAAATTGTCTATGACATGATCCATGGGCCAAATACTAGTGGATTTGGTTGGAATCCTGATACAAATACTGTGACAGCTCCGAATGCAGTGTGGGATGAGTACCTAAAGGTTTGGGTTATAATGATTCATCATATAATTATTATTTTCGTTTTGGAAATATTACATTCTTATTAATTTTCATTTATTTCATGCAGTCACACAAGAAAGCAGCTCCTTTCAGATTTAAGGCATTTCCTCATTTCGAAAATCTCTGCATTGTCTGGGCGAAGGATAGGGCTTCTGGGAGGGATGCTCAGACCATAGCTGATATTTTGAATACCGACACGAGTGCAAATGCTGATGAAGGGATTGATGGCCTTGGAGAAATGAATATAAATCAAGATGATGAGCATAATGGTGAGCAGTCTGAGCAACCATCAACGCCAGGTACTGAAGTGACTTCAAGCTCGCGCAAAAGACGTCGGAACGACAGTGATGTCATTGCGGATTCTATGTCCATTGGTTTTGACTTGCTGGACAAGGGATTCAAGGAATCCACAATGGAGATTGCAACCCAGCTTCGTCGTATTGCACACCAGGCAAACATAGCTGAGATGAGACGAAAATTGTGGGAAGAGTTGACTAAGATCCCAGGTTTCACAATACACGAGATGGCGAAGGCGGCCACGATGATAGGCAAAGATGAATCGATGTTGGAAATGTTCCCCACCTTCCCACCGAATGTTAAGGAAATCATCATACGTGATTACCTCAAGTAGTTATGTGTTCAGTTGATTGTATTGAATTAAATTGAGTCAATTGTAGTGGATTTTGAGTTTTGAACCTTGTTTTCTCTATTGTTCAGTGGATAGTATGTAAATCATTTGCATCAAGTAGGTCCCAGGTTTTGAACCTTGTTTTATCTATTGTTTAGTGGATATTATGGATAATGTTTTTGAATATTATGTTTGGGTTTCTCTTTCATTCTATCTTCCCTGCTTGCAATAAGGGTACATAAAGGGTTTGCTGGGTAAGTTTTAAGAATTTCTTTTGAATACAGGGTATTGGTGTCAATTTAGTTTTCTATTGCAAATTTTGCATGCTGTGATGAGGTGATTACTATGTTTCACCATTTACTTTTCCCACCCTAAGATTTATAACATCTTCAGGTTATGCTAATTCTGTTTTTGTTATGCTATTTTTGTTCTTTTGAGTTTCCCGTTATAATCTGATGGTTTTGTTTGTGATATACATGGCATCTAATTTAGCTACTGTTGTTGCCTTGTCTGTATTGATGCCTTTGTAACCAATGTCAATTTGAGCATCTAATCCTATGGTTAGCTTACAAAAGGATGTGCTGAGAAGTTGTCCATTATGAGTGGATGCATTCCTGCACAAGTTTGTTTCTGCACTCATACTATGTAAATTTGCATTTGAATCTTCAAGATTTGAATTTCCTGTGTATGTTATTTTGTTATGACTCATGTTATATGTGCTGGCCTAATTAAAGTTGTTTAGTGTTTACCCCTTAAAAGCAAGCTATTTACTTTAACATTTGAATATTAGGGTATACTGCCAGATTGTCTTCTATCGAAGTGCCATTGCAGAATCTATCTCTTTTGGTATGTGGCTTGCATGTTTTTACTTGTTTTCCTTGAACAGAGATCTTCTATTTCATTGAAGACTCTACTTCATTGAAACATCTACTTCATATGTTATATATGTGCTGGCCTAAGGATGTCTTTTCCAGCTAGCATGTTTTGTTGATTTAATCTCTGTGATAGTATAGTTGTATATTTGAACTAGCTGGAAATGCCCAAGTCTATTTTACATATGGTATATATATTAATGATAATTCCTCAACCACAAGCACTTGCACTTTTTCTTGGGGCTACAAATGGTATATATATTAACCACACCCATAACAATTAAGGAAAATATTTTACATATGGGAGGACAAATTTTTACAAGATACATTGATAACAAAAAAGAAAGACATCTTACTTATAGTCAGACAAGTGTTTACAAGATACATTGATAAATTTTTGTATCACTAAACTCAAAATTTGATTATGTCATTCATCCAAAATCCTACTACAATAACCAACAAAGCACACAATGACGCAAGGCGAATGAAGCTCCATGAGTTCTCTGCATTCCCACCATTACGATTTATCCTTTCTCGATTTGATCTCGGTAAATTTCGTAGCTGCCTCAGTTTGTCGAGTACACGTCTTCCATGTTCACACATAGGAGGATCGACCCATCTGAAGAAGTTACATCGCCCAATTGACCGATAGTTTGCACAAGTTAAAAATCTCCTTCCGAAGTTGTCATCTGTGAAAGCCGTAAGTTGATAAGCTTGCTGCCCACAAAAACACACAACGGGGATGCTCTGAAAGTTCCCAGAACTCTGGTGACTTGAAGCTTGTGACATAATTCAGTAGTTGAACCTGGAAAAGAATAATGTTGTTATTTCTTTGGTACAACAATAATTATGCATATATTGATTCATATTCAGACTACATGATGCATGATTATCAAAACCCAATCTGTTTGTCTCCCCTTAATTAGGAGGAGACATCACTTATAGTAAATCAAGATATTAACTACAGAGGAAGAGACTATTGAAAAAGATGTAAAGACCAATCCCAAAAGGTTACGTCACACAGTCCATGATCCGTACCTACTGAATAGAAAATATATATACCATTTAAAGCAGAGTCCCTTCTGAGGAATGAGGCCACAATTTTCTGTAATGCACACGAAAGGACAGCAATGAGATGAACCGTCAAGATCCCTCAAATAGTGGCAACAATGGCACAAGAAAGCAGAGACCAACCCTTTCCATTTAGATAGTGGCAGAAACTCATATGACCCTTCAACAAAAGACTCAAAACAACAAAGGCATTGAAACAAATAATGAATGTCGTTGATCTCCATGAGATTGAGATTTAGTTAATACAAAAAAAAAGAAAAGAAAAAAGAATGCCTGTTATTTTGAAGATGGATATCACTGATATTAAGTCTCCCTTTATTTTTTCTTTACAAAAGAGTTCTCCAGACTTTGACAGTATTAAGAATTGAACTTTTGATATTAAGTTTATCTCAATCTTAAATAGTGGTGTAAGTGTAAGTCCACAATAGCTGATAGCAACTTTTTCCTTTTTTCCCCCAAATAACATAAGCTGTATCTGTTAATCAACATATTAAATTTCCAGGACCCAAAAAATGTTCAGCTTCTTGAGCTATCTATTTCTCATCTATCCAATTGAAAACTAGCAAAAGAAAATGGAGCAATATTGACTATCATCCAATTCAAGCTCATATGGGGATTTCACAGAAACAAACAAGAAAGTACATTTGAATTATCAATCACTGGCATAGATAGAAAGAGGAACATATGAGTAATTCACACGTCACCTACCATAAAATTAGGAACTGAACCATGGCAATTTGACATCAAGACATAATTAAGTACATCACAATAAAAGAACATATGACAAAATTAAGATTGTATCCTACCTCTGAACAAATGATAAAATGGTTCTTCCACTGAAGAAGGCTACAATGATAAAATACTGCTGTCCATTTACCCTTTTTTGAAATGTCTATGGCAATGAATGACAATTAATCTACATACACTACAAGAAACAAGACATTTACTAGCAAATTTAAGGTTTTTGGTGACCAAACTCTGTAGTAATCATGGAAAGTCTTGCTTCTTGTAGTGATATACAAACCATTGCGTGATACATGGATTGGGAATTAAGCTATAATCTCGATAACAGAAAACAGAAGATTGAGATTATCAACACCAACAAAACAAGTTGCCAATCTCCTAAGTTTCCCTAAATGAGGTATTCTTCTAATCTATGCCCTGTCATGGAGACAAACAAAACATTTACGCAATCATCTTCCACTCATTACACTTGATGAGAAAATAACCCAAGACTCCTTAAGACCATAAATTCATCTATTTTTTAAGAATTCAACAGTGACCAATTAGACTTCACACCAGATAATGGTCCATGAACAATAATAACAGAACAAATCAAGCAAGCATATTATGAACAGTGGGGTCACTACCAATAGGTTTACCCACCTCTGATATATCGCAAATCAAAGGGCCTGAGCGTAGTCTTGGGGAAGCTGAAGCTGGAAACAGTTAAAGCTATCATCAGTACCCACTTGATCATTCACAGAGCAGAGACCAAATGAACAAGAAAAGAGCACGAAAATACTGAGAATCGAATTGGGATGATAGCCCAGAATCGAATTGAAAGCAATCTTCTTATCAAAGTGGGCGATTCCCAGACACCATGAAGACGGCAAAAAGTGAAAGATAGAAATGGGCATAAATTATAGTCTGGCATTTCATCAAACACCCTTTATACCGTCCTCATATATGAAAATTTCGAAAACATTTACCAGAACCATAAACCATAACGATTACCTGGGATTATATGGAAGACAGGTAAAGCGTGAGTTCCTCGGGTCGAAAGGGCTGCTGGGTTCCTCGAGGTGGGTTCAAGACCAGGGGGAAAATGGTGGAAAGGGTTTCTGGGTTCCTCGCGGTGACGCCGGCAACGGCACGGCTTTGCTAACGGTGGAATTGCGCGCTGCTGGGAGTGGCCGAGGGGGTATTTCTCGAACGAAGAAGAGGCTGGAGCACACTGAAGCTGAACCAAAAGAGAAGGCCGAGGGGATTTTTTTTTTTAAATAACATATAATTTTATTATTTAATATTTAGGGTTAATTTTGTCATTTTGTTAGATTTTTTTCCATTCCTTTCATTTTTCCATTGTATACCAAACATGGTAAAAAAATTTCATTCCTTTATTCATTCCTTTTTCCATTCTTCTTTCCATTCTCTCTTCCATTCCCACTCAAACTATTCTATCCAACCAAACAGGCCCTAAGATAACAGAGAAATGGGTTGATCAATTAATCTCTATAATTATTGTTTAGACATCAAGGCTTTATTAAAATTCTCAATACATCTAAAACCCAATTAATCCACCATCTTTATTTTTATCTCTATATAAGTGGGTTAATACGAATCATTCTTGTCGTTTGAAAAAGAAGTTTAGAGAAAAAGACCTAGCCACCTCCCTGTAAATCGTTGCCGCGGAAGAGCGAGCTTCTTCTTTCTTTTATGATTTTTTTATATTTACTTTTTTTAAAAAAAAAAAATTATCTCAAGAAATTTTTCTTAACATTTATGAAGTTTTTCCCTATTTATTTAAAAAAATTAAGAACTTGCATGTTTTACATATTTTTCATCCAAATTTACAGTATTGAATTTATATCTATAACTTTGAACTCAAATTTAAGTAAAAGAAAATCAGATCTACAACGTTATATTTGCAACAAATAAAATAATCTTAAAGAGAGTTTACTTTCGGAGAAGGTTGAAAAATATTTTATATCTCTACATCTCTTTTTTCATATATTATAATAGCTATATTTTTGTATGATAAAATTTAATATTTAATAAATTAAAATTTAATATATGTGTTATTTCTATATTTTTTAATTATAGTACTATTTTTTGATATATTTTATTTTTAAAAATTATAGAATTTTTTTTTGTGTCTTTTATTTACAAGTTTCAATGTCTGTCTTTATGTATAAATAGTAGTATTTTACTTGTAAAAAAAAATTTTACCTTGTAGTTTAAATTGAATTTTGTCCAAAATTTCTTCTAAAATATATTTTTTATCCTTATATAAGTCAACCCAGGTGCCTAAATATTTCTCCAATATTAATGCAAATTTAACTCCCACACTATCAGACAGAAATTTCTTAAGAATTTATGTGGGGTATTTGGAAAAAAAACTGTAAGACATTTATTTTCACTTACACCATGGATTTGAGATTTTCATGATGTTATTAGTATTGTTTAATTTTAATTTTATTTTTTTAAAAAAAATTCCAAAATTGAACTATTAATCAAATAAAAGTTATTATTAATTTTTAATCATCACTAATTTTTGTCAACCATTAAATATATGTAATTTATTATACACATGATTGATGCAAAAATTTATGTAATGCTTATAATTTATCACTTGTTGATAAAAATATTCAAAGCCATCTAAAAATTATAAATAATGGCAACTAAATAAAACGTTTATAAATTGTAAATATTAAATATTAGCCTTAATAATACATATAATGTTTTTTTATCTATTTTAAAAATATACATGAATCTCTTTATATTTTAAAACAATATCTTTCAATTGTTTTTAAAGATCAAATATCAAATATAGCGGTGATTAAAGTATTTAGACAATATTTAATTTATTATATATACTAATTTTATTCATTACTCAATTCTTTAAGGAGTGCTGGAGATTCAAACCTACACTAAAAATATTTGAAAACTATGATATATAACAAATCAAATATGTTTTATGAATTTGAACCCCATATTTTAATTTTAACTAGCTTGAAAATGCCTCAAAAAACAAAGAATGTTAAATTTTAATATATTTGTAAAATTAAAAAATTTAGAGTAAATTATTCTTTCTTCCTTAATTAATACAATTATTACATGACCTTTCTCTACATCATGACAACATAGATAATTTTTTTAAAAAAAGAATAAAATTATTTTTTTATTAATACTTTTATTAAGAAAATATACACAAATTTTTATTAAAAATAAAAATAAAATAGTTTCTCCTCCCTTGATTAGTGTCCTAATTACATAAGCATCTCTTCTATTATGAAACACACATGAATCACTTTTAAGAATAAAAAATAAGCTACAACTTGACTTAAATATTTTGAATACCAAAACAAATAATAAATAAATAAATAAAATATCAATTTTTAAAATTTTTCTTCTTCTTCGTTTTCAACCAATTTTTTAAATTAACAAAAATTGGTATTTTAGTAATCCAAACTACTTCATAATTATTGTGAGAAAGAATAATTAATATTAGAGGATAGTAAATTAGATAAAAAAAATTTTAAAGAGTGATTTAAAAAAAAATACTTGAAACGTTTAATTAAATTAAATTAAATTTTAATCTATTTTTTATTTTTAAAAGAAAATTATACATATATCTTTTACAATAAAGAGAATAAAAATATAATAAAAGTATTAATTAAATAAAAAAAATCATGAAATTGATTTGTGGAATAAAAGTGTCAAACTAAACATAAAAAATCATATTTATACGCTTTTATTAAGACTTTTAATCGCAATAAAAAACATAAAATAAAATAAAAATAACAAAATATTAAAATAGTCAAAAAAATATTGAAAAAAACTGGAAACAAATTATGAGTTTTTATGCGCCGCATATTTGAGTTTCTGAGGATTAATCTAATCCAAATACTCATCAACTATGCACTCTTTTATCCTCTTCAAGTTTTTCTTGTTAGCATATAATCTCAAATTTCTTTGGTCATATATTGTAACAAGATCGGTACCTGAATAACTCATGCTAGCAATTATTCGCCGCTCTATGAAATCGTCAATTTATTTGTGAAAAAACTCAAGTCAATAATCTCATGAATCTATTAAAATTAATTAAAAAGCATGAAAAGGTAATATTATTCCTGTTTCTGCCAACGTAGAAGAAAAAAGATGTGAAAAAAGTGCACGGTGATGTAAAAATGAACATACTGCATGGGTATTTTAGTTGATATATTTTATTATAAAGATTAATGGAGTGATTTTTAAACATAGCTGGGTTCGAAATTAAAGTTTAGTTAATTATGATAATTATTTTGCACGTGAAAGTAGTGTCTGAAATTCAGGCGCAGCAGCCGACCATCGTGGAAGAATTTAGAATTGTCAACAATGAGGGAGTTTGTATGTTTATTTATTTATTTTTGCCTTTCACAGTAACTAACCATACCGTGCACGTTTTCATCGAGATCTTTTTTCCTCCACTCTCGCTGTGAATGATGATGATTATAGACGAAGAAGGCCGCATGAAAATTAGTCAACACCTCTATTACCTTTTAATAGAACTTGAAAATAATTTTTAAAAGAATGCCATTCCTATGTGAAGCAAGGGAATTCAAATTATAGCACCGACCTTAAAAAGTACAAGGGCAATGCTCTTGAACACTCCCTTATTATCACTGTTATGTGAGATGCTACCAAAAATTCAGATATAAAAAAAAACTGAGGTTTTTTTTTTTTTTTTTTTTTTTTTTTTTTTTTTTTTTTACATTTTCACTTTTGAATTTTTATATTTACTTCGAGTCTGCGTCGTTTTATATGACAGATAAATTTTTTACATAAAAATAAAAATTCAATGATAATGAAACTTAACCACTAAAAAAATTTAAACTTTCCTTGACTGCACTTAATATCCTAGTGCTACAGCAAAATCTTTGTAACATCCCATAATTTTTATTTTTAAATAATAATATTTTGTTATAAAAAAATTTATTTTTATTTATTTAAAAATGATTATATTCTGTTAAAAGTAAGTATATTTTTAATTAAAATAATTATTATTTTGCTTGAAATAATTATATTGGTTTTTAATGAATTTTTGTTATACTTTTAGAAATATTCTTTCTTTTAATATGTATAAAGATATTTATTTTGAGATTTGTTTTATTATGATTTTTATCAAGAAAAATTATGATGTAAGAGTTTAACTAAAATTTTATGAAAATGTAAATTTTTAAAAAATTTTGAGATATTTTAGGATAAAAAACAGAATTTATATAAAGAAAATCTTATTATTCAATTATTAAATAATAATAATAATAATAATTAAATATAATAAAAATAAAAAGGGGAAGGGGGAGGACGGAGGCGGCATGTTGCAAAACAAAAAAATAAACGGATGAATAGTGAGTGAATAGTAAATAAATAGTAACCTTCAACTTTTTTTTTTTTCTAAATTTGGAGTACCTATTGACTTCCGATCTCAAAACTGAAGGTGCTACTAGATTCAGGACGAAAAATACTATGGTTTTGACCGATCAATTTTTCAAATTAACCGTTGAATCACCGTAGATCTGAAGTAGAAAATCTCAGAAAAAGATAAATTCTAAAACTCTTACTTAGAGACCTCTAATTGAAATTCTGACACTGTAGATAGATTCAGGAGTTAGATAAATCTTAGGATATGAAATTTTTCAGCTATTTGACAACTTTTTGTTCGTTGTGAATAGTGATTTTCCGACGGATAAATAGTATTTTCCAGCGAGTGAATAGTATTTTTCGGCGGTGAATAGTGACCAAACTCCCAGAGTCATTTTTTAAATCTTTGGACCCTTCGGACACGTTTTTGAGATCTAATTGGTCAAATTCAACTTGA
Source organism: Gleditsia sinensis (assembly GCA_037074535.1). NCBI lineage: Eukaryota > Viridiplantae > Streptophyta > Magnoliopsida > Fabales > Fabaceae > Gleditsia > Gleditsia sinensis. The sequence goes on from CM073467.1 coordinate 68,680,425, forward strand.
AAAAGAACATTTTATGGCTGTCCAACCAGGAGCCCTACCCTGTTAGTAGATAATTCTTTCTATGACTTACCCTATGCTTTTCTTAAACTATAAATGTATTATTGTTTTTGTTTATAAATTATTTATACTATTATAAGTTTCTGAAATGTGTTCAAATATCTGTTATACTTACGAACTGGCACATAGTTTAAAAAGAGTATGGTTTTAGAAATGAATTTTGGAACTCATTGAATATGTGGTTTTAAATGTATTTATCATTATTTGATAAAGTGAATATTATGTGCACGATGCATTGATTTGTAAAGCTATATACTTGTAAAAATGATGCATGTCATATTATAAATGAGATTGAATGGCAAGCGTAAAGCTCATGGCGAGTTGCTTGATAATTTTACATGTATTTATATGTATTGATGAATATTGGCTGGTTGTATGGCTTGTGACGGTACCAAATAGGGGACGCCCTATTAGCTTGAGTGAGCTGGGGGAGGGCCGCTCCAACTGGGTGACAGTGGTAATGTGAGGAGGTAGGAGGGTGATATACTCACATTCCCTGATCACTTATTGTGACTAGGGTCGAGGTCACTATGCGTATAGCAAATGAGTTATATTTTCATTGCATTGACTAGATTGCCGAGTGAGGCAGGTACATTAAAAGTGATGATTTTATCTCCAAATCTTACTATTTTACTATAGCTTATACAGCTGAGCATAACAACATTTGTGTAATGATCATACTGTGCAGCATATAGTTTTGGATATCTGAATATCCTTTGATTTAAGAATATTTGAAATATGGGTCTCATATGAATGTACTTCTAAACTGTATTTTCTATGTGACATATTTTAAAATATAAGTACATCCATATGCTGATCTAAAATGTCATAGAAGGAATTATTTGCTCACTTAGTTGTCAAACTCACTACACGATATTTTCACATTTTTCATATAAGAATATCAAAGTTTGATTCGGCAGATAGGTGATATATTCTTTGTGTGAGTCTACGTTGCTTCCAAGACTCACAGTTTTTGAATTATACTGTGTTTGTATTCTAGAGAGCTCTGAACGTTACAAGCAGGATCCCCGTTTCTGTTGTACTTTGATGTTTATAGACTTAATTTGTATATTGTGTATACATGAGAGATTCTATATGTATCTATTCCCATGATAAAGAATTGAATTATGTATCTTCATGAAAAATATCTGAGTGCAGAAATTATATTAATTGTAGGAAAAAAATATTTATTTTGCGTAACGTAAATTGGGAGCGTTATAAGTTGGTATCAAAGCATTAGTTTTCTCTGTGGCTAACAGAGTAAAGAATTCTGTAGTAGGACTTTGAGTATGGGTATGTAACTGCAGACATATTTATACTTACGGTGCTGTTGTGGAATTCTATAGGGTGTCATCCTTTTCTTCCTTCTAATTTTTTTTCCTTCGATATGCGAAGTTTAAACATATATGCGTATATCCTAGATGGTACATTTTGTGTGTGGACTACTAGTTCAGTTTTTGAACTTGTTTTGACCAAAAGTGATAAAGAGAACCCTCTTGGGAAATTAGCTGAAAATAAGAAAATTCTATCCGAACACAAAGGGAATGGCTTGTTTGAATGTCAAGAAAGCTTGAATTGATTGTTTGATTTGCTTATGTGAAAAAATATGACGAATAGCTAATATAATATTGATAGTGGGTTATGATGTGATCGAGATTGTTAACTCCAACATAATGATTTGAAATAAAGTGAGTGTTTTGAAAATAGATTTAAATTTATTTTTGGATGGATGAGTTGAAATCTATATATATAAATGGATTTGGTAAGTTGTGAGTTGGATTGAATTTGAGAGCGGAGAATTTATGAAAATAATATTTTCAATGATATATTTTGTTGATATAAGGAATTCGAAGACAGTTTGGTTTTCAATAATACTATGTATAAGTATTATGATTAAGGAAGGCTTACTCATGAAAATTTAAAATTTAAGGTATGCAAAATGGGTAATTCATGTGAAGGGCTCTTAGATAGACATAAATTTTTCATGATTGATTGTTAAGATATTGCATAAGCATGTTAAAGAATAAAGTCACAATAGGTTGAATTTGTTTAAGTGTTTTGAAGTGCGATCTAGCTGATATAGTATGAAGATATCATCAATAGCAGAAACTGTTAATAAAGGAGTTGCAAGTAGTGAGCAATCATAGAAGCAAGTACCCAGTAATTTAATTTCACCTTTAGCGACCATAAGTTATTACAAAAAATGGGTGCTAAGGATATTTGATAGTGGTGAGCGATGTTGATATAAAGTATACTAATATAGATCAGGTTCCAGTAATTAGGAAATTTTCTGATGTGTTTTCAGAAGAATTGCCTAAATTACCCCCGAAACGAAAAATATAATTTGATATTGATTTACTTCTTGAAACTCAACTAGTATCTATATCCCTCTATAGAATGATATCGATTGAATTTTAAAAAAAAATTAGTTACAAGACTTGTTAGATAAGGGATTTAAATGTCCTAGTACTTTTATTTGGGGTGCTCCAGTTCTATCTGTGAAAAAGAAAGATAGATCACTATGACTATGTATAAATTATAGACAATTGAATAAGGTGACAGTGTGGAATAAATACCCATTACCTCGTATAGATGATTTGATCAGTTACAAGGTGCTCAATATTTTTCAAAAATTGATTTGAGATATGAGTAACATTAATTGAGGATAAGAGAAGAGGATGTACGAAAATTTTCTTTTAGGACTCATTATGGGCATTATGAGTCCTTGGTTATGTTATTTAGTTAGAAAAATATCCTAACTGCATTTATTATAATTATTGATGATATACTAGAATATTTTAAAAGTTCAAAGGATCATAAGCAACATTCAAAGATAGTTTTACCAACTCTAAGGGAGTATGATTGGTAAAGATGGTATCCAAATAGACTCTAAGAAAATAAAAGTGGTACAATAATAGCTACGTTTTACTACATTTAAAGATGAAGATCCAAATCTAATTTGCGCTTCCTGCGGTTGTCTGCCGTCCATTCTATTTGAGCCATAGTTAGATCAGGTACATGAACATATGCTTGTAAAGCATCAATCAACTCCTCGGCATTTAAATCCGAGATGAGAATTTGTCGTGCTGAATGTGAGATGAACCTTTATTCCACAGCATGATCAAGGAAAGACAACAGACCATCAAAGAAGTGGTTAACATTTAATAAACTTATCGGTTTGTGATGCATATTCAGTTGTGCCCAAGAAACTATTTGAAAAATTTCTTCTAAAGTACTAAAACCACCTGGTAAGGTAATGAAGGCATTAGCATTGCTCATCATTCTAGCCATGCGTTCATGTATGGAAGCTACCATAAACTCTTCCCCAATTGTCTTTCCTACGATGTTAGATGCAGTTAGAACTGTAGGAATAATACCTAGAATTTGGCATCCTCCTACATGGGTAGTTGCAGATACACACCACATTAATCCACGGTTACCTCCACCATAGACTAAATGAATTTTTCTCCTGGCTAGTACCATACCCAGGTTTTGTGCAGTTTTCACATACTCTCTATCTTTTTCAGGACTGGAACCACAAAAGACACAAATATTTCAAAATTGACGAAATGCGATTCCCTCCATAACTGCACACACCTTAATTTGGAGTATGAAAGTAAAGAAATTAACATGTGCATTTATAGAACTCAAATAATGGCATACTTATGCTAGCTATGTGAATAGGCCGGAAAGAATTAGAACAGTATGTGAGTGATTGGTAGATATTAGTTAAATTGAAGGTGAAATTTTTAAAAATGACGGCAAGCATGTATATGTACAGTAGTTGTGATAGTCGCTCATATTAGGCATATAAAGAGAATAATGTTAAGATATCACCAGAAATTTGTCTTTTCCTTGTTGTCCTTGATGAAGTATTGATGTCTTGATTCTTGTAGGGAAGTTGTAAGTGATAGGCGTAATTGTAAAAAAAAAATAGTTAAAATGAAAACAAGTTAGTTGTTGAAGAAGGACAATCAAATGATTTATTTTGTTTTCCCAATGTTCTTGCCAGTCGACTATCGGTATTATTAAGTCGACTAACTATTTTGAAAATTTTTAATTTAGATTGGCTATTTTACAATGGATTGATTACATCTATTTTGAAGCAATCAACTGTATCCTACCAGTTACTACATATTCTTTGATTTTCACAAGTTTTTATAAGTTCAGAAATATTTTTTTTTCATGTGCTATCTTTCCACAGAATACCAACAGATTTAAAGTAGATTTTGGCATATATATTCAAACCTTGCGGCCACCGATTTTGCCGATATAATAGCTAGATTTTTGTTTACAGATTTTCAAAAATTACGGCCACCGATTTTAATTTTATTTCAATGCTTTGTCTAAATTTCTAACTTCCTATTTTGGCACCATGCTCTATTAAGTATTCCACATTTTCTACTGCATTGTTTTACATTAATATTTGATATTAAATGCAAGATTCTTTTTCCATATTATAAGGAAGGTTAATTTCTTTTCTTTGAAACTCAGTTATTATAGTGTCCAATTGGTTAGTAGGTTAAAGTAATAGAGATTTTGAAAGGAGTGGACGGATGATGATCTTATGGTGTTTTGACGAATGTAATCAAGAGATTTAGTGGTGTTGAAGTTTTTGAGGAATAAAATATGGGAAGTAGAATTTAAATTAATCTTTGAACTCTTAATTTAGAAATATGGATAATACTATGAGAATCATGTCCAAAAATAATGTAAGTGATTAAGATATTTGTATTAAAGGTTTATATTATGCTAAATTGAGTCTAGTATCTAGGATGCGAAATATGTTGAAATTGAGAATTATGTATAAGTAATTGTTGAGAAAAAATTTCTTGAAATGATTGGGTGAATTAAATGGGATTGACATAAGTAAGAATGAGGTGCTTTTGGATATGATAGAGAAAGGCTTGAAATTTTTGATAATGAATTTATTGGTGTTAATAAGAAGGTATAGAGTTACTGTGATGAGGTAAGTAGAATTATTAGACATGTGCCAATAGTACATAATTGTTATAAAAGGATTGATGGATTTATTGCTACGTATGTTTAACATATTGATTAATGGATTTTAGGATAAAAATAGATGATAGATTAAGATGATGCTATTCATGGGATGATGTTGACATGTGAGAATCAAAGATGACTTGATAGAAGTCTGGAATAAGAAAAGATAGTTACCCCAATATGGATGTGAATATGTTCTTTTATGAGTGTGTTTTTTAATATCGATCCATAGATATATCCATGCGAGCTTGAGGATATAAAGTGAAATTGATTAGAAAAATGATAATTCAATACATGCCAAAAATTTAAAGGAATCATGCATATTGAGTACTAGAAATTATCAGTTGATGACCACATATTTTTGAACGAATCACCACTGAAAGAGGTAATGAGGTTTGGAAAGAAGTATATATTAGATTCTTCTTATGTTACCTAATTCTAAGAAATTCAATTGGAAAAAAAATTGGCTTAACTATGGGTACAATTGATGTTTATTGTTGATCGATAAGTGAAGAACTTATGGATGAAAGAAATTTCTATGGTTAAGTTATATGGCAAAATCACTCAAGTGAAGAGACATTTTAAAAAGTAAAGATGTGATACAGAAAAGATATCCCCAATTATTTAAATAATAAGGTTGGTCACTCCGAATTATGCCTTGATTTTATTCCCTACATGTGGTAGGATGGGCTGAAATTCGGGGACCGAATTTTTTAAGGGGGGAAGAATGTAATATTCCATAATTTTTATTTTTAAATAATAATATTTTGTTATAAACAAATATATTTTTATTTGTTTAAAAATGATTATATTCTATTAAAAGTAAGTATATTTTTAATTAAAATAATTATTATTTTGCTTGAAATAATTATATTGGTTTTTAATGAATTTTTGTGGTATTTTTAGAAATATTCTTTCTTTTAATATGTATAAAGATATTTATTTTGAGATTTGTTTTATTATAATTTTTATCAAGAAAAATCATGATTTAAGAGTTTAACTAAAGGTTTATGAGAATGTAAAGTTTTAGAAATTTTTGAGATATTTTAAGATGAAAAACGGAATTTATATGAATTTATATAAAGAAAATCTTATTATTCAATTATTAAATAATAATAATTATTATTATTAAATATAATAAAAATAAAAAGGGGAAGGGGGAGGACGGAGGCGGCATGTTGCAAAACGAAAAAAATAAACGAATGAATAGTGAGTGAATAGTAAATGAATAGTAACTTTTAACTTTTTTTTTCTAGATTTGGAGTGCCTATTGACTTCCGATTTCAAAACTGAAGGTGCTACTGGATTCAGGATGAAGAATATTACGGTTTTGACCAATCAATTTTTCAAATCAGCCGTTGAATCGCCGTAGATCTGAAATAGAAAATCTCAGAAAAAGGTAAATTCTAAAACTCTTACTTAGAGACCTCTAATTGAAATTCTGACACCGTAGATGGATTCAGAAGTTAGATAAATCTTAGGATATGAAAATTTTCAACTATCTGACAACTTTTTGTTCGTTATGAATAGTAATTTTTGACGGATGAATAGTATTTTTCGGTGAGTGAATAGTGTTTTCTGGCGGTGAATAGTGACCAAGCTCCCGGAGTCATTTTCTAAGTCTTTGGACTCTCTGGACACGTTTTTGAGATCTAATTGGTCAAATTCAGCTTGGAAAAGAACATTTTAGGGCTATCCAATCAGGAGCCCTACCCTGTGAGTAGATAATTCTTTCTATGACTTGCCCCATGCTCTTCTTGAACTATAAATGTATTATTGTTTCTATTTATAAATTATTTATACTATTATAAGTTTATGAAATGTGTTAAAATATTTGTTATACTTGCGAACTGACACATAGTTCAAAAAGAGTATTGTTTTAGAAATAAATTTTGGAACTCATTGAATATGTGATTTTAAATGTATTTATCATTATTTGATAAAGTGAATATTATGTGCACGATGCATTGATTTGTAAAATTATATACTTGTGAAAATGATGCATGTCATATTATAAATGAGATTGAATGGCAAGCGTAAAGCTCATGGTGAGTTGCTTGATAATTTTACATGTATTTATATGTATTGATGAATATCGGCTGGTTGTATGGCTTGTGACGGTACCGAATAGGGGACGCCCTATTAGCCTGAGTGAGCCGAGGGAGGGCCGCTCCAACCGGGTGACAGTGGTAATGTGAGGAGGCAAGAGGGTGATGTACTCACATTTCTTGATCACTTATTGTGACTAGGGTCGAGGTCATTATGCGTATAGCAAATGAGTTATATTTTTATTGCATTGACCAGATTGCTGAGTGAGGCAGGTGCATTAAAAGTGATAATTTTATCTTCAAATCTTACAATTTTACTATAGTTTATACAGCTGAGCATAACAACATTTGTTTAATGATCATACCGTGCAGCATATGGTTTTGGATATCTGAATATCCTTTAATTTAAGAATATTTAAAATACGGGTCTCATATGAATGTACTTCTGAACTGTATTTTCTATGTGATATATTTTAAAATATAAGTACATCCATATGCTGACTTAAGAGGTCATAGGAGGAATAATTTGCTCACTGAGTTGTCAAACTCATTACACGATATTTTCACATTTTTCATATAAGAATATCAGAGTCTAATTCGGCAGATATGTGATATATTCTCTGTGTGAGTCTACGTTGCTTTCAAGACTCACGGTTTTTGAATTATACTGTGTTTGTATTCTAGAGTGCTCTGAACGCTACAGGCAGGATCTCCGTTTCTGTTGTACTTTGATGTTTATATACTTGGTATGTATATTGTGTATACATGAGAGATCCTATATGTATCTGTTCCCATGATAAAGAATTGAATTATGTATCTTTATGAAAAATATCTGAGTGCAGAAATAATATTAATTGTAGGAAAAAAAATATTTATTTTGCGTAACGTAAATTGGGGGCGTTACAATCTTAGGCTGAGATTGAGACAAATTCAAGCTAGGCCTCTAATAATTAAAAAAACATAAACATACTTACAGCTTAGAAATGATAGTTATTTGAGTAAATAAAAGTTATCCCTTAATGGAGGACAATACATTTTTCTTAGAATTAGAGTTCATTTCATGAAATTATTAAGCGTAGAAATTGTTTCTTCTCTCTCTCTTTACTTTCTATCATCTGTTTTCATGTATTGTCGCTTTCTGTACTCTGGTTCTTTTGTATTTACCGAATCTATTTTCGAAAATAGTTTTCTCACCGGTGCTGATCTTCACTAGGGTTTTCTCGCTCACTATACTTCGACTTGGTGCAAGTCAGAGATCTTTGAGGCAAAAGAGGAAGGTGAAGAACCAGAAGAGGACCCGGATGAGAAGGAGGAAACCCAATTGCCCTAGATTTGCAAGAAATAGATGCTTGCAGTGCTTGCGGTGGTTGGGTCTATGGTGCTCATTTTCCTTCTTGCTCAGCTCATGAATGGGTTTGAATAGAAGAGAGACATGCTATTTTTTTGGTTTCCCCAACTTGTTTATGATTTTAAGAAAATGGAATGGGTTTAAAAAAAATTACAAGGATAGTTTAGTAATTTCACATATTTAATGGTTAAACTAAAGGAGATTAGATGATGGGAAAAAATTGCAATGAAAACAAATAATTAGGGGATATTGCACCAATTAAAAAGAAAAAAAAAGTTATAATTGCTTCAGAACATTAGGCTGATAAAATACATTTTGAAATAAAAAAATTAAAGCAAAGCCACCAGACTAAGCATTCTACAGTTATATTTGGCAAAAATAGTTGATAAGTTAACTAAAATTTTAAAAGTTAACTGAAAACTGAAAAATTAATTTTTAATTGAAAACTGATAGCTGAAAGCTATTAAGCTAATTTATTGAATTAGAAGTATTTGATAAAATTAACTATTGAATTAGCTAATAAATATAAAATGATATAAAATGATATACTTATATAAAATTTATCATTTTTTATTAGTAATTACATTTCATTATATAATTCCAAAAAATACAAAATAAACATATCATCTAGAGTCCCACAATAAATTAGTAAGATTATTGCGAATTTCTTTCATCTTAGTAGATACCTCTAAATTTTTATTATTTGTGTCATTATCAATAATATCTAGAAGTTTATCATGGGATATGTAATTTGGATGTTGTTCGAGCATAGTAAAAATAATGTCATCTTGTGAATAGGATAGTATTGAAATTTGAATAAAATAATAAGGATTAAAAAGAATAAAATAATAAAAGCTATAAGGTAAAAACTATACGCTACTTAAAGTAGTGTATGATAAAATATTATAAGTTACTTAAATAAGTTTATTTATCAAACACCTCTAATTTAATCAAACAAACTTATAAGTTAGTTAAATAAGTTTTAAGTTAACTTATTTGACTTGCCAAACATACTCTAAGCTATGTTTAGGAAAAATAGCTAATAAGTTAACTGAAAATTTAAAAGTTAGCTGAAAGCTAGAAAGCTAATTTTTAACTGAAAGCTGTTAAGCTAATTTATTGAATTAAAAGTGTTTGGTAAAATTAACTATTAAATTAGCTAATAAATATAAAATGACATAAAATGATATACTTATATAAATTTTTTTATTTTTTATTAGTAATTACATTTCATTATATAATTCTAAAAAATACAAAATAAACATATCATCTATAGTCTCACAATAAATTAACAATATTATTGCGAATCTCTTTCATCTAGTAGATGCTTCTAAATTTTCATTCCTTGTATCACTATCAATAATATCTGGAAGTTCATTATGGAGTATGTAATTTGGATGTTGCTCGAGTATAGTAAAAATAATGTCATCTTGTGAATAAGATAGTGTTTAAATTTGAATAAAATAATAAGAATAAAAAAAGAATAAAATAATAAAAGTTATACGCTATTTAAAATAGCATATGATAAAAAATTACAAGCTACTCAAATAAGTTTGTTTATCAAACACCTCTAATTTAGTCAAACAAATTTATAAGTTAATCAAATAAGCTTTAAGTTAACTTATTTGACTTTCCAAACATACTCTACATATGTTAGTTTAGAAGAAATATCATGATGATTTCCTGAAATTCTTTATGTGCATAATCAATTTAATTATCCCTAATGGTAAAAAGGAGCATACGGTGTGGTCAAATAATTATTTTGATCTACAATACACATAAGTACTACTGTTCTAAAAACTTGTTTGCCAAATGGCAATATCACACTCTTGACATCGCTGGTGTACCTCCTTCATTGTTTTTGCTGACTTGCACATACCACTGTAGCTCCAGTTAAAGGATGCAACACAAGGATTACCTGCTTGTGCCTTCCATTCACAATCTATCACACAAAACCTCAAACACCAAACACATGCTTTAGCTTCTCATTTCTGTATAATCGATCATGTATGAATTTGTGTCTGCATGTGCCTCCACCTCGGGGATGCAACATGCAGACTTTATGAGGAAAAAAGAATATAACATTCTCAAACTTTAGATAATGGAAGGTGGTATTGAGATCTCATCCTCAAGCAAAGGACTTGGTATCTGATCTGCTAATTTGCATTAGAGGCCTTGTGATTAGGTGAGCAATTTACAGATGAAAGCATTTCTTCCCCATGGCTTTCATCACCCTTCCCTAATGGGGTCATTATAAGAAAGAAAAAAAGGAACAGGAAGACTAAACATGAACTGGATATAACTTACACATTCGATGGTGTTTTAATCAGTGACAGTTTGAACAGACTATGTTTATTTTCAGTCCATTTAGTCAAGTGGTTAGGTTTCATTTTTCCCAGAAGCAATTTGATAAGGTGAAACATGAGAGTGTAAGACAAAGAAGCAAGAGAGCAGAATAGGATTTATAATCCAAAAAGGAATTTTAAGCATCTCATCAGCAAGGGTCCCACATCAGAGCCTTTGCTTATCGATATGCTCAACATCTAGACCGATAAACCAAGAACCCAAAGAGAAATCTTCATTTGCATACTTATGAAGTATATGCCTAATAGGAGAAACGTCAATGATCTTAAAACACAGTAGGATCGACAAAAGTGCACTTACCGGCCATAAGTTGAAATATAGGTAGCTAAAGCTTTGGAGAAAACTTGTATTTGCCCAGTCGAGTGCATGAAATACTTATTCCCTTCCTCTCCAAATTTCTAGTACTCAGATTCATGGTATTTGACACCTCTGCATATAGTTTCAAGGGTTTAATTTTATAGTTCACATACATGACCAATAATTGAAGTTCATATTCTGCTAGCTTACTTCTGTGCAAGGACAGGTATAGACTTCATGCAACCAATGTAAGCATGTGGTTTTGACCTATGGTGTGCGAACATCTAGATCGATAAACCATGCTTGTCAATGTTGTAAGCTACTGAGAAAAATTGCAAAGCATTGCAAACATTGCACTAGCACAAACCTAGATTCACATGCACATAATCATCAACTTTAACATAGAAGTCAGCATCCCACTTAGCAACAGCTATTGACAAGTACACTTGGGTTTTGGAGGATAATTCATGGTATCCTGCAACATAGCTCTACAACATATAATTCCATGGATAACCATATAAGTTTTTCAAGTTGGACTATTTTTGTTGAAGCAAATATGAGAAAAAATCAATTCAAAGTTCAAATTACAGTCCCTTATCTTATTTTTTTAATTTCATTTTGGTCTTCTATATTAAAAATATTTTCCAAAAATCCCTTAAGTTTTAAGAAAGAACCACTTAAATTCTTTTGGTCAACTTCGTTAACTCTTTTGCTATTAGAATGGCTCTTGCTAAAAAAATGGAAAACCCCCTTTATATGGTTACCCTGACTTATCTTGCCAATCCACTTCATTCCCTCATTTGCTTCTCCAAGGGCCCATTTGGTTTAAAAGAATGGAAAGGGAAAAGGAGTTGGAATCCATCTTTCTAGCGTTTGATTTGATAGAATATGCATTCTATAGAATGCAGGATTCCATTAAACAATGGAATGGGCATTACTCCGTATATGTGAAGGAATGTGATATTCTATTGGATTGAAGACAATTATACCCCCAATACCCTCTCGCGCCGTGCCTTTTTTTGCTTTTTTCTCGTCTTCTATTCTGGTCCTTCTTCTTCTTCGTGGGTTCTGCTTCTGTGTCCTCTTTGTGCTTCTGTGTTGTTTTATCTCAACTCCACCAGCTTCCATCTCAACTCTACCAACTTTCATCTTAGCTCTACCAGCTTCCATCTCAGCTTGGTTCCATTGCAGCTCGTGGTCATTTTCTTCTTCTGCTCGCGGAGGAGAAAGCATCCGTGAATATCTGTTCAAGAATTGTCCTAAAGGTAAGCTTCATCCTCCCTTTTTCTTTTTCATTTTACATATCTGATTTTAGACTTGGATTGTGTTCATCCTCCTTCGTGGGTCTTGGGTGTGTTCATTCTCCTTCGCGAACCAGGTGCCTCCTTCGTGGGTCTAGAATAGTTAACAGCAATCAAAGTTTAATTTATAATGCAGTAAGATTCAAGCATGTCTATAACTACTTTCCTCTAATACTAACCCACCAATTTGCTACTTTCCTCTTTTTTCTTTATTGGGTTTAAATTTGAAACTGTTGTCAATGTCAAATATAAAACTTCATTAGAAAGATTTTGATTTAGTTAAATTGCAAAGAGGTGGAACTGGAGTAGGCATGTAAAAGGCAACGATATCAATTTGAATTCCTCCCTGTTTTCATCTCCGTATAGTATAACCTAGATCTGTCATATGAATGACAAATGCCACATATAAAAGCTGATGCACTACATCATCTGTTTTATGTCTTTTCTTTGGATCATTTCTTATACTTATGTTTGGTTTAGTAGCATAATTTTGGCATATTACTTATGTTGTCTTTTCAAACTTCAGTAAACTGTTTATCTAAAAGCTAGCCAAATAAAAAAATGGGTCACAAAATGTAGACATTTTGTTGGATGTTTATTCTCAAATTAGATATTCCTTTCACACCTTAAGGATTTGATCCTTCTAATGTTTTTTAGCATGTGTGAGTTCCAAAAAAAAAAACAAAACAAAGAAAACAAAGGAAGCACAAGAAAATGGAAGAAAAATAGTGTATGATTACTTTGGAGCATTACAAGGCAAGATCTTCAGGGAGCTTTGTGTGTTAGTAATTGATAATTTCATAGCTTAATTGTTGTTACAAATATTTAGTGCGTCTGTTAGCATAGAACTTGAAGAATATTATGTAGTTCTAATAGAAACATATTCTTCAGGAAGATGTTTTAAGCCACCCGTTATAACGACTTGATTAGCTTCCATATATTCTTATATAATGAATCCATTGCACTGTGAAAGCCCTAATCTGTAGTTGATTAGCTAAAAGTGGGTGGGCATCTATTTAATTATTTGAATATGGTAAACAAATGTAGATTCAAGTTATATGAGTTAAAATTCTGAATGTTTAAATGTTAAGGTTAAAATCTTAAATACATCAATTACTTGAAGATATACTTCATAATTTATAGTGTAGCATGATTTTTTCTTAACTATGATTATTTACTATGTTAGAAACGTTGAATCTGTTATTGAGTGAAAGAAGGGCTGAGAAGAGAGGTAGGGATGGGATCATTGAGTCAGTTTACTTTGTTATATCACCTTGTTGTATTATTCTAATAATAAAAAATAACTCAAATTTGTAGTACATTACACTTTTTAAGTCTTTTTATTTTTTTGTTCACTGTTTTTCCTCCTATGGTTTTGTCCATTGCTTTTCTAATTACTATAAATAGTACATAAATGGGTTTATCATTGTTAATGCACACTCATAACAGTTGATGAGATCATCAAGGGAGTCTGTTTTCACATATAGCTATTATTATTATTTTGCTTTATAGAAATTTAAATAATTATTCTCCCCCCTATACTCCATTTATAGTATTTTTTTTAATTTTGTAGCTTCATAACATAAACGTAATGTGAGATTTATTTGATTACTAATTTATATTTTTCTTTAGTTGTTTCTTGATGATATCTCATCATTATAGTGATCATCTCTCTATATTTATTTTCCACCGCACAATGTGATAATCTCTCTCGTGTTTTTAAAGGTATATTTTCTCCCTTCTAGAATGGGGCAAGCAACTGAGCAAGTCTTGCATGCTGTATTATACTGGTGGTTGAATATAGCCAACACATTGCGTAAAATGCATATTATGATCTCTGTGATTCTTGCCCTTCGTCATCGTAGATTATTGAATAAACCCACCATCAGATACAATATATATTTCCACCAAAAGAGGGTCCACCTTAGAAATATGGTTTACTCTACTGACAATATGTGTTATAACCAACTTAGGATGTATAGTTGAACGTTTGATCGTCTATGTTCCATGCTTGATAATATTGGAGGATTAAAATTTTCAAAAAATATGTTGGTTGATGAGCAAGTAGCAATATTTCTTCACATTCTCACTCATGATGTTAAGAATAGAGTCATATAGTATGAGTTTGAGAGGTATGGGGAAATAATTAATAGCATTTTAACTTAGTTCTAAAAGCTATGATGCGGTTGCATGGATAGCTGTTTAAAATCGCAGAACCTGTTGGTGAGAATTCAACAGATAATAGATGGAAATGGTTCAAGGTGAGTATAAAATCTATAGTTAATTTGACAAAATTTATTAAATGGTTCTTCTTCGATATTTGCACTTTTATTTATGAACTGAATAGTTTATGTAGATGTAAGAATTGTCTTAGTGCCCTTGATGGAATTCACATACCAATCAAAGTGCCAATGGAACACAATGCAAAATATCGTAATAGAAAAGGGGTGATATCCACAAACGTACTAGGAGTTTGCTCGCAAGATGGAGAGTTTATTTACGTCTTTCCTGGATGGGAAGGATCTGCAGCAGATGGCAGAGTTTTATGTGACGCAATTAGTAGAGTAAATGGTAGCTTAAAAGTTCCACATGGTGCGTATCCTGACACCATTTTTTTTAAATGAAAAATTATCCTTGAACTACAATAGCTAACTATATGAATTTACACACATGTTTAATGTAGGGTTTTACTACTTAGTTGATGCTGGTTGTACAAATTGTGAGGGATTCTTAGCACCATACTGAGGTCAAAGATATCAATTGAATGAGTGGAGAGAAGGGCGCCAACCGAACACCGCACAAGAGCATTTCAATATGAAACACTCATCAGCAAGAAATATCATTGAACGGTGTTTCGGGATGCTAAAAAATTGTTGGGCTATACTTAGGCACCCATCGTTCTATCCCGTTAGAATTCATAATCGTGTCATCATGGCATATTGTATGTTACATAATTTGTGTAAGAGATACAATGGATATGATCGCATACATGATATGGAGGTTGATTATGGATTGGCTTTCAACCCACAACTCGGCATTTTTTGGTGGAGCCATTGTTCTAACTGCTTTAGATATCCAGATTTGAATGTGTCATTGTCTCCAGTCCACTTTCTACATGCCATAATTTCCAACAAACACTCCACAAGCTTTGTATTTTTATCTCTTGTCCATTGATGCTTTTTACCCATCAAAGTTGATTGGCTTGATTCTTCTATGTTCCTTTATGACATAAATTTTATTTGATTATTTACTTATAGCTATAGCATTATAGTAGTAGTTTGTAGTTTTTTTGGGTTAATGTTTTGCACCATTGTCTAACAACAATTATTTGTTGTATTTATAACTAGTAGAAGAGATAATGGTTGGACTTCTAACTATAGCACAATAGTTTGATGTAATAGTTGATAAAATATATATCAAATGCTTGTTATTGAGAAATCATATATTGATGTCTTGACTGAAAACTCAGTGGATATAATGTTTATTTCTGTTTTGGATGCTGAACTTGTTTTCATGACATATGTTGAAAGTTTATTTGCCTAAGACATTGTGCAGAAATCATATGTTGTGTAACACTCCAAATTTACGAACAGGTAAAACAAACATTTTTTTTTTCGCTATAAAATATTTTCCATAATATGCATAATACTATTCTTTGTCATGGAAATATATACATATAGATTTTCTCATGTATATACTTTATACAGATCAAGTTATAAATGTCAAAGTAACAACAGAAGCAGAGATCTTGCCTGTAGCGTTCGGAGCACATTTTAGAATACAAACATAGTATAATTCAAAACTGTGAGCCTTGAAAGCAACGTAGACTCATCCATAGAATATGTCACCTAATTGATCACCTATCTACAGAATCAGACTCTGTATTATTATTTGAAAAATGTGAAAATATCGTGTAATGAGTTTGACAACTCAGTGAGCAGATAATACCTTTTTATGATCTCTTAGGTCAGCATATGGATGTACTCATGTTTTAAAATTTACCACTTAGTAAATACAGTTCAGAAGTACATTCATATGGGACCCGTATTTCAAATATTTTCAAATAAAATGATGTTCAAATATCCAAACCATATTCAGTACGGTATGATCATTAAACAAATGTTGTTATGCTCAGATGTATAAACTATAGTAAAATAATAAATTTTTGAAATAAAGTTATAAACTTTTAAAATGACCTACTTTATTCAGCGATTTGGTCAACCTAATTTAAAATGACCTACCTCATTCGGCGATCTGATAACCCACATTCATTTGCTATACGCATAGTGACCGATCGACTATAGTCACAATAGTGATTAGGAAATGTGAGTTCATCATCCATCTATCTTCTTACATTACCACTGTCACCCGATTGGAACGGCTCTCCCTCGGCTTACTCAGGCTAATAGGGCATCCCTTATTCGGTACTGTCACAAGTTATACAACCCGTCGATATTCATCTATATATATAAATACACACACACACACACACACACACATATATGCATATTCATCAAATGCAATGTATAATTATCAAGCAATTCACCATGAGCTTTATGCTTACTATTCAATCATAATTAGTAACTTTATAATTTTATAAATTAATGTCTCATGCACATAATATTTACTTTGCCAAATAATGATAAATACATTTAGAGTCACATATACATGCCCTTTCTCGAGGCAATTATATAACTTTATAAATCAATATCATATGCATAAATATTCATTTCACTATTTAATGAGAAATACATATAAAATCAGATATACCATGAGTTCAGAAATCTATTTCTCAAAATTATACTTTTCTTAAACCATAATCAAAATTGTAAGCACTTTAGATATTTTTAATGCATTTCAAAAACATATAAAAGTGTAAATATCTTATAATAAATTAAATACACGTTTAAAGATCAAGAAGAGTATAGGGCAAGTCATAGAAAGAATTATCTACTCACAAGGTAAGGGGTGTAAATTGGACAGCCCTAAAATATACTTTTCCAATCCACATTTGACTAAACAGATTTCAAAAATGTGTCTAGAGGGTCCAAAAATCAAGGAAATGATTCCGGAAACTTGATCACTATTCATGACCGAAAAATACTATCCATCAAGAACAAAAAGTTGTCAGATAACTGAAAAATTTCATATCTTAAGGTTTATTTAATTTTTGAATCCATCTACGGTGTCAAATTTTCAATGTGAGATTTCTAAGTAAAAGTTTCAAAGTTTATTTTTTTCTGAAATTTTTTACTTTTGATCTACAGTGATTCTACGGCTGATTTGAGAAATTGTTCGGTCAAAATCGTAGTATTCTCCATCTTGAATCCAGTGATACCTTTAGTTTTGAGATCAGAGGTCTGTAGATACTCCAAATCTAAAGAGAAAATATAAAAGTACTATTTACACTATTTACTATTCATTCTCGTCCTCTACTTTCATCTTTCTGGATTCCGCCTCCGCCTCCCCCTTTTCTCATTTTCATTTATAATAATAATAATTATTATTTAATAATTAAATATTTAAATTTATTTTTATTTTATTTTATATATATTCATATAAATATTATTTTTCATCCTAAAACATCTCAATTTTTTTAAAAAAATTTATATTCTCATAAACCTTTAGTTAAACTCTTAAATCATAATTTTTCTTGATAAAAATCTTAATAAAACAAAGCACAAAATAAATATCTTTATGTATAATAAAAAAAAGAATATTTCAAAAAATAAAACAAAAATTTATTAAATGTCAATATAATTATTTTAAGCAAAATAATAATTACTTTAATTAAAAGTATATTTGCTTTTAGCAGAATAGAATCATTTTTAAATAAATAAAAATATATTTATTTATAACAAAATATTATTATTTAAAAATAAAAATTACGGGACGTTATATGTTGCACCATTCCTTTTTTTTATGTCAAGGAGAAATCTTATTGTTTATTTACACTCTCTTTTTAATTATCTAATATCATTTTTTTTTAAAGTTTTTTAAAGGATATTTCTGAAAACATAAATTATATTCCTAAAAATATTTTGTATCAAACAAATATGAAATTTAAATTCTGGTGAAAATTCAGTTAAATATTTAAAAAGAAGTAAATGATAACCAAACATATCTATTTAACTTTTCTAAAAATCTCATTTCTAAAAATAAGATACTTAAAAATGTAGCTTTCTGAAAAATAAAATTTTTCGTGAACCAAACTCCTCCTTAATCAACCATAACCTTTCATTTTCTCTTCTCATTCCAAATTATTGTTCTAATATTTTTTAAAAATTTCATTCCCTCACTTATGTTCTGCTTTATGGAAGTCCTCTTTCGCTCTATTGGAGTCCTCCATCTTCTTATTAGAGTTAGTTGTATCAGTAGTTGTATGAGTGTTAGTTGTAAGTTAGTTTTTCCAATTATATCTCCCATCCTTAGTATATAAGGGAAGGGCCCTATGTATTATTTACGTGGAATATAGTGAAAAAAATATTTTTTCTTTCTGATCTCTATATAGTCGTTAGACGTGATATGGTATTAGAGAGAATTTTAACTCATTCCGCATTTTACTTCTTTGTTTGTTAACTACTGATTTAGCAAATGGCTATCGTAGAAGATTCCAACAATTTCTACAATCTCTTCTTTCTTCATCCTTTAAATTTACCTAGTTTGATACTAGGCTCTCAGAGTTTAACTGGAGATAACTACGATTCATAGCATTGTGCTATGAGGATGGCACTACTAGCCAAGAACAAGTTGGGATTTATGGATGGATTAATTATTCCTCCCACATAATTGAATGGAGAAAAGTTTTTGGTTTGGCAACGCAACGACACTATAGTTGCTTCTTGGCTTCTAAATTCTATTTCAAAGGAATTAACAACCAGTGTCATATATTCATCTACTGCTGCAAAAATCTGGAAAGATCTTGAAAAAAGATTCAAGTAGAAAAATGGTCCTAAATTTTTTTCATATCAACAAAGAACTAGCAAATTTTGCTCAGGGCTCCATGTCAGTAAGTCAGTACTTTACAAAACTGAAAGGACTATGGGAAGAATTGTTTGAATGTCGTCCAGCTCATTCTTGCAACTATGGTGGAGTTAAACTTTTAGTTGATTTTTTGCAGTTAGAATACGTTTTATCCTTCCCTATGGGTTTAAATGAGTCTTTATCTACTATAAGGGGTCAAATCTTGTTGATAGATCCCATTCCTCCAATCAATCGTGTTTTCTCCTTAGTATTGTAAGAAGAAAAGCAAAGAGAGGTTGGATGATACAACACACAAGCTGATTGTTCACCAGCATACATAGTTTCCAAATCTGATCATAGATAAAATTCAGATTCTAAAGGAAAATATGGAAAGAAGGATCGTCCTTTGTACTCTTATTGTGGAATTCTTGGACATTCTAAGGATAAATGCTATAAGCTGCATGGCTATCCACCCAACTATAAAAAGAAACAAACAACAGGCCCAATTCATATGGTTGCTGATAGTACTACTAACAATGCGCCACAGTTTACCCCACAGCAACATTAACTACTGTTGCAGTTACTCAAAAATTAGATATAACAAGCGCCAGTTCCTCTTTCAGAGAATCATACTATAATTGATCCAAATACTATGGGTAAGATTTTCTCATCATCACATTTTCATATTCCTCAAGATTTTTGGATCATACATTCAGGAGCTACGACCCATATTTCTTGTACTCTTAAACATTTTACTTGCCATAAGTCATTGAATAATAAGTTTGTTCTTCTGCCAAACAAAGCCAAGGTTCCTGTTACTACTATAGGAACTGTACAATTGGGCCCATGTTTTTCCATATATGATATTCTTTACATACCATATTTTCAAGTCAATCTTATTTCAGTACATGCATTATTACGTAACTCTTTTTATAAAGTCACTTCCCTTGCTAATTCTTTCATCATTCAGGATGATCACCCACGTTAGAAGATGATTGGCAAGGGTGAAGTAATGGAAGGGTTATACATTTTCAAACCATAAATAAAAGAGACAGAAGGCCTCAATGATAAGAGGATTAATCACTCTATTTTTTCTTCTACATTTTTCAACTTGAATTCATCTTCTTGTAATGTTTCATTATCCAATTGTAAACCAGCTCATTTGTGGCATAACAGGTTAGGCCACTTATCAGATAAAATGTTAAAGGTTCTCAGTAATAAAATCCCATTTTATTTTCCTTCATCTTTCTTATTTACGTGGAATATAGTGAAAATAATATTTTTTTCTTTCTGATCTCTATACAGTCGTTAGACATGATACTTCTCTCTAGGAACCCCCGTCACCACACCCCAAAGGTTGAAGAGGAAGCTTCTTTAAAGTTGAAGCTTTCTGATTCAAATGGATTGACAGAAGGTCGATAATGGGTTCTCAACGAGATGGGTTTCTTTCTTCTGCATTGATGAGAAAATAAAACTAAGCAAAGGAAAACTTTATTTATTTTTACATTAAGAAAATACAAGTATTTGACTTCTCTATATATAGCAAAAGTCAGTAAAGCAGAAAGAGAAAAATGCCCAACGGTAAGTCCAGCTAAGTAAAACTAATAACCAATTAATCTATAACACGTGACTCTATCGTATATTCTTTAATACCCCCTCGCAAAATGGAGTATACAAATTTTGGATGCCCAGCTTGTAAAGAAAAGCACGAAACAGAAGAGAAGCAAGAGGTTTGGTAAAACAATCAGCTAGTTTATCGTGAGAAGGTACTAGGAGTAAGTGAATTAAGCTAGACTGTAACTTCTCTCGGACAAGATGACAATCAATATCGAGGTGCTTGGTGCATTCATGGAAGACCAGATACTGAGCAATGTGAATAGTTGATTGGCTATCACAAAAAATAGTAACTGGAGAAGAATAAGGGAGTCAAAAGTCCCGAAGTAAATAGAGCAACCACTATACTTCACAAGTAGTAGAAGTTGAAGCATGGTATTCAGCTTCAGAGGAGGAACGAGAGATAATGGGATACTTTTTGGACTTCCAAGAGATGATGCTTGATCCAAGAAAGACGTCAAAACCAGTAACTAACTTACAGGTTAAAGAGCAAGTGGGCCAGTCAAAATCTGAATATGCAGTGAGTGTTAAGGAAGAAGTAGTAGGAAAGAAGAAACATTGCCCAAGACTGCCTTTCAAATAGCGAAGTACACAATGTAAAGCCTACATATGAGACTCAGTAGGAGAGTTTAAAAACTGAGACAAATGATGAACAACAAAACAAATATCAGGCCCGGTGTTGCGTAAGTAAAGTAATTTGCTAATTAACCGCCTGTAAGCTATGATATCTATCAAGGCATTGCTATAAGTGGGAATGGGAGGATGGCATATGATAGGGGTAGAAACTGGTTTATAATCCTAGAACCCAATATCAGCTAGTAAGTCCAATGTATATTTCCTCTAAGACATGTTAATACCAGGATGGGATCGAGCAACCTTAAAGCCCAGAAAATACTTGAGAGCACCAAGATCCTTAATTTAGAATGTGGTATGCAGAAATTGCTTGACATCAGTGATGAGAGTAATATTGTTGCTAGCAAGAAGAACATCATCCACATAAATTAGGAGAAAAATAAAACTCGAGTATTGTATTTTACAAAATAAAGAAGAATCAGAGAAGGCTTGAGAAAAACCTTGAGAGAGCAAGGAAGTAGTAAGCTTCTCATTCCACTGTTTACTGGCCAGCTTTAAACCATATAAAGACTTGGTGATCTTGCAGACCTAGTTAGGAGCAGAAGAAGGAAACCCGAGAGGTGAAGACTTATATACTTCTTCACGAAGATCTCCATGAAGGAATACATTATTGATATTAAGCTGCTACAAATGCCAACCACGATGAGCAGTTAATGCAAGAAGGGTGCAGATAGTAGTAAGCTTAGCAACTGGAGAGAAAGTGTGCAAATAGTCAAGCCCATGCTATTGAGTGTAACTTTTACCGACCAACCGGGCCTTGTAACGTTCAATGGAGCCATCAATATGATATTTGATTTTATAGACCCACTTGTATCCTATGGGAGTCTTGCCAATAGGTAAATCAGTTGAGACCCATGCGTTGTTACGTTCTAAAGCACATATGTCAACATGCACGGCATCTTTCCAGCATTGAAGCTGAACAACCTCATAATATGATTATGGTTCTTGATATTGGGATATTTGGGCAACAAAAGCACAGTGAGCAGGAGCAAGATTGTGTAAAGTGTAATGCTGAGATAAAGGATGAGAAGTAGTGACAGACGCACAATGATGATGTTGAAGATAAACAGGTGGTTTATGAGACCTATGAGACCTTCGAAGAGGGGGAGAAGGAGAGGATGAAGAGTCAAAAACATCTGGGGAAGTAGGAAAAGGAAAAGATGAATCAAGAAAAGAAAACAACCGAAGAAAGGGAAGAGGATCTGCTAGAGGAGTAGAAATAGATGCAGGGAGGACAAAATCAAAAAAAGGAGGAGGAGACTGAAATCTGGATTGGAATGGGAAAATGGTCTCATAAAAATAGACATCCTGAGAAATGAAGACTTTAGAGAAATGAAGTGAATAAACATGATAACCCTTGGTAGTGGAAGGATATCTAAGAAAAACACATTCAATGGCCCTGCTATCAAATTTAGTGCGGTGTTGGGCTATGGTAGAGGCATAACATAACCAACCAAAGACTCTAATATGCGACAGGGAAGGAGGAGTGCTAAATAAAATTTGAAAGGGAGTAGCATCATGAATGACAGTAGAAGGAGTGCGATTGATAAGGTAAAATACACGAAAGACACAATCAGTCTAAAAGGAAAGAGGAAGATGTGCTTGAAATTTGAGAGAGCAAGCAACATTAAGAATGTGTTGGTGTTTCCTTTCAACCATAGAATTCTGTTGGGGAGCATAAACATAGGAAGTTTGATGCAAGATGCCTTTAGAGGCATAGAGCATGTTAAACTCAGCTCCATTGTCAGAATGAATGCATTTGATATGTACAGAAAACTGAGTGTGAATATAATGAAAATTTTTTTGTAACAGTTGTCGAGTTTCTGACTTAGATTTCATAAAAAAAACTCAAGTAAAATGACTTTTATCATATATCAATGTAAGGAAAAAATGATGACCATATAAGGAAATAGCTGGAGAAGGTCCCCAGATGTTTGCATGCACTAAGTCAAAACATGAATGAGAAACCGAAGTGCTAAGAGGAAAAGAAACACGTTTTTGTTTAGCAAAATGACATATGTTACAATGACTGAAAGAAGGAAGAGTAATAGATGCATCTATATTCTTTAACAAGTGCAATCTAGGAGTGAACAAGTGTCCCATTCGACAATGCCATTCATGGTATAAACAACAGGGGAAACCAAAGGAAAATTAGAAATCAAAGTTTGAATTGGAAAAAATTGATAAAGGCCATTGAAGCGTTTAGCTAATCTAATCGTCTTCCTCCTTTGAAGATCTTGAATGAGAAAAAAGGTTTGATGAAAAAGGAAACTGTAAGTGTAGGCTAAAGTAAGTTTACTAACGAAAAGTAAATTAAAAGAAAAAAGGGGAACATGTAAGACATTGTGAAGAACTAGGTGGGATGTGAATTAGACAGTGCCTATGTGAGTAACAAAAACTCTCTGCTTATTTAGTAGGTTAACAAAGGTGTTTAGAAGTGGTTTGTATGTAGAGAAAACATGCAGGGTACAAGCAATGTGATCAATGGCTCCTGTATCAAGTATCCAACAATCATTTTGAGGCATGTGAACATCAAGGCAGATTGGCATGAACAATAGAAGAATTTTCAAGAATAGTTGTTTGCTGCAGCAAAGTCAAAAGTTGCTTGTATTGCTCTTGAGGAATAGGTGACTGATCAGAAAGCATTGATGGCTGAGAATGCAAAGCATCAATTACAAAATCATGAGCAGGCTAATGCTTTGTCATAGAAAACTTTCCATTATCAACCATATTCTCTGATGATGACTGAGTTCTCTCTGTGCAGTTAGCTTTTCCAAAATCAGTAGTGCTAATTTGATTAGCCCGAGAATTACTAAATCTACCTCTTCCTCTATATCCCATAGGGTAACCATGTTTTTTATAACATGTATCTATGGTATGTCCAGTATAATTGCAATAACTACATATTGTTCTATTTCCAGAACCATTATAGTATCTCTTTTGAACATTACTATCATTCTGGAAAGATTGCATATTAGCTCCATGAGAAGTATTAAAATGTCTATTTTGCTGAAATCTACCTTGTCCTTGACTAAGAAGTATTACAGAATATACAATAGAGTCACGTGTTATAGATTAATCAGTTATTAGTTTTGCTTAGAGGAATAAATCTCTTCTTGTAGATCTAAAATCCTGACATCACCTTAAGAAAAACGATCATGTAAGTCGTTCTATACTTCCACTACATCGTCTATCCACAAAATGTTTTTCGTGATTGAAGCTGAAAGTGGCTGATGAGTGAGTTTTATACTCATAAATTAAATATTTTCATCTTATCTTTTTGCCATAATTAAGCATAAATCTCCTTTACTTGTCTTTTGTGTGTGTATTTCTTACAGATGGAGAGAAGAGTAGAAAATGGACTTAATTGGAGGAATCAGAGCTAAATTGTGATTCTTTGAGAATGATGTCTATAAATCAAGCATATAAAACAAATTCATTAAGGATGGCTGAGTAAGGAGCATTATCATATTGACTCTTGAGACGCATCCTAATGGATATATGCACAAATTTATTCTTGATTTATGATCACATTTTTAAAAGAACTAAAACATAAAGATTCAAGGCAAAGCAGTCAATGTTGAGAATATGTTTACTGTTTGCAGTCCAGCCCAACCTTGCTGTAGTACTTGGGTCATATCTCTGAAAATACATATCCAATATATATGCAATTTGGTAGATGTGTAGCTGACACAATTGTATACAACTTTCATATTCAAGTGGTCAGAAACTTCGAACATTAAAAGGGCCAAAAGTGGGCTAGAAGAGAATCTGACTACTGCTGTAGTCCAGCCCGACTTTGCTATAGTATTTTGACCATAAGTCACAAATTACATATCTAATTTGTCCACAATTTGTCTTGACAGAAAAATAATAAAATTTTTTACAACTTTCATGTTGATGGAGTAAATTCGGCAGATTTCAAGACAATATTTAAGGATCAATTTCGGTGCACATGATGGAATCCAAATTGTCAACTTTGTACAACTTCCTACCTAACAATTTTGACAATTACCACACCTACCACACCTAATTGTATCTATAAATAGAGGGCTTGAGGGGTGAGTGAGGGAGTTTTTGGTAGAGCGAGCTTTCGAGAGAGTTTAGGAAAGTTTTGTTAGAATTCTACGTACTTGTAATGTTATTCTCTCTTTAGATATTTTGTATTTTTCATTTTCTTTCGTAATATTATCATGTTTCTTCATCTCTCATTTTACTTTCTTACCTTAATTATGGAGAACTAATCTCCTAATGCTAAGGTGAAATGGTGAAACTCTTAGTATGAAAATAATATTTCATTTAACTCCTAATTTTAATGTTTATATTTGATGTTACATTTACCTCCTCCTTTTCTTATGTTATGTTTTATTGGCTGGCTGAGTCACCTATTTCTTCTTCTTGTTTAATGGCTGGCTTTGCCGTCTACTTCTTATTTTTATTGTTTATGGTTGGCTTTTCCACCTATTCTATTTCATTTTATTTTGTTATGTTAATTAATTTTCTACCTCTTTCATTTTCTGCATAAGTTAATCTTATAAAATGTGAATTTTGATATATTATAGACAATATTTGACACAATAAATGCTTGAATCAATCTTGATTTATTGTAGACAATATAATGATTGGCACAATTTATGCTTGAATCCATTTACAAGTTATCTTTTGCATCTTTTTATTTTTAATCTTGTAAAGTGTAAACCTTGATACATTGTAGACAATTTTTGGCACAATAAATACTTGAATCAGTTTTGATTTATTGTAGACAATATTATGATTGGCACAATATACGCTTGAATCCATTTTACAAGAGTGTTTTATATATTAGTAATACAATAAAAAGAAGGTAAATATAATTCATGTATAAACAAAGATGAGTTTAAATTAACATATCTTCCGATTTGAAACTTATTCATGTAAGGATTCTAATTGAGTAATAAAATAGTAAAATTTGTTTTTATTTGATATGCCAAGAGTGGATCCCCTAACCTTAATATGCTTTTTTACTTTGAATATATCTTCATTTAATTTCAGTATATTAGTTCTTTACATACTTTGTTTAATATTCCCCTCACAAAATAAGACATTGGCAACTAGGTTAGAAATATTTATTTCAGATTTAAATTAGAATTTTCTCTCAATTGGCAATTCCTATGAGATCGACTTTACATACCACTAAATCTATACTCCAATAGATTCATGCACTTGCGAGTTTTAATTAAAACAACAATAGTGACCTCACAAGCCATGAGTACACCATGGTATTACATCTCTCTCGAGCCAGAAACAATGCATCACTCTTATCAGGAGCTTTAATGGTACCATATACAAGTTTTAGCTTATTTTTTGACAACAATGCCATTCGCATAGATCGTTGCCAGGAATGGTAATTGGAACCAGAAAGCACCAGTGACACTAAAACTAGAGACGGATTCTCATTTGGATTCAAATAGTATGGGTTAGCCGAATTATCTTCTTGTCTTGCCATTGCTCCAACGATTTGTCTTTGATTATTCAATGTATCTAAGTACGACATTCGTTGAGAAAATAGAGAATGAAAATTAGGTATTATAACTGTTTGGTTGAAGAGAAAACTTTACTACAGCAAATAATCTTTTTGCTCTGATACCATGATGAGAAAATAAAACTGAGCAAAGGAAAACTTTATTTATTTTTGCATTAAGAAAATACAAGTATCTGACTTATCCATATATAAGAAAAGTCAGTAAAACAGAAAAAGAAAAATGCCCAACGATAAGTCTAGCTAAGCAAAACTAATAACCAATTAATTTATAACATGTGACTCTATCGTATATTCTCTAATATGCATTGCCAGCTTTGTCTTGCGTTTTCTTGTCGTGAACATGTTTGCTCTCGGTCTTACCCTCTATGTGAAATGGTTAAGATCTCTTACTAAGGTTTTGAGCTCGTGGATTTCCAAATGTTTCTGTTGGGATTCTAAGCTTCTAGTGTTCTATTGTTCCCCCAAAATCCATTATATATTTTCTCTATGCGTATGTAGAGCAATTCTATATTCATTAACTGAGTAACTTTGAACATTTATTCTAGACTAACGGGAAAATGGTGATCCCAAGGTCGGTTGTTTGTTTGCAAAACACGAAAGAGAGTTGAAAGTTTTGCTTTTAAGCCGAATTCGAAAGGATGCTATATCCTGCCTGATTTACGTATTTCTTCAGTGTTGGGTTAACATTTCATTTTTCATGCTCCCACAACTAGTGATAAGAGATGAGGTGGCTGGAACATAGTCCCCATAGAATATAAAAGTAATTAAGCGTCTTTTGATCTTTTTATAAGTATACCAAAGTGTATCAGAATGAACTTTATCAAAATTAAGTTTAGTTAATATAATTCTCATAACTTCAAATATTTGTGTAAGATGAGGAAAAATAGAACGAGCAATGGTAATTGGACGTAAGTTGCCATATTAGATGTATCTCTTTTATATGGGCCGATACATACTTTTGAATGAGAAATTTATATGAACCAAAAAATTAAACCATACAATCTAATTTTCTAGTAAAAAATAACCAATACTGGAAGCAAACTCAATTTAGAAACCAAATCACCAAAAATGAAAAGATCGGGGGCTGACCCAAAAAAAAAAAAAAGCAGGACCAGCTACTAATGAGTTATCAAGAAGCAAACTCACATTTTGATCTAACAATGAGTTGGGAGACCTAGTTACGGTAATTAGTATTCTTCAAGGGCCCCAAGCTTAAGATCTCTATGACAGATTTCCTGCACCAAATGGTTTACTCAATGCTGCTAGACTCATAAAAGAAAAAAAATTACATGAATCATAAAGGTATGATTGTCCGTGAAACAAGAAGGTTCCTTAATTTCCCACTGCAACCAAAATGAAGATAAAAATCAACAATTATGATATATTCTTAGACAAACTTAGTCTAAGTTCAAAAATGAGTCTCACTCAAAAGTGAGTCTGACATGAGACATTCTTGGATAGGAAGTTCGCACACTGATGAATGAGTTAATTTAGAGACTGCAAAATGAAAGCAATGCCAGTTTCTTACCAGGGACCATATGAATGATTCCATTTCAAATGCATTCTGAAAGATTGCAAAAGGGTAAAGAGAAATTGAAAGTACTAATAGAAATGTATCAGTGGCGAAAAAGCAAAAATGGAAGCCCAACTTTACTATCCAAGAAGGGTATCAACTGTATTAACATCAACAGAAGCCTGAGACTTCCAAACCAAAAGAGCTCAACTCGTAAGTTGAACTCATGAGATTTCATATATGGGCAATGATCCATTATCTGAACAGCCAACTTCACCACCTCTCAAAATGCAGTTTAGTACCAATTATGAGGATCAACTGTAACGTAAGTCAGTACAGGAAAGTTCGTTAGTATAACATAACTTTTGGTTAATAGTAAGTGAGAAAATCATTACTTAAAATTGCTGGAATGAAGGAAAACCAAAAGTAGAAGTGGCTTCCTGAATGAAAGTAACAAATTTGCAGCCAGATTAGATCCATGGATGAAACTAACATCATGTTCAGAACTAAAAGAACAAACCTATGCTTTACAAGGCCATAAGCATGAACACTGGTTCAAAGGAATTTATATTGATTTAATTCAAGTTTTAAATGTTAATATTCTTTAAATTTCCATTATCAGCATTATGAGGCCTCAACAGAATATATTAGACCTTTTGAAGGAGCAGGCAACCGGATATGATTTTAGGTGATAGTTCTCATTGAGTTCTGTTGCCATAATCCTGGGAAAGAAATTTGTATCCCACAAAAGTAGAAAAAAAAAATTATGGATATCTGATTTCCACATTTCTAAACTCTAAACTACCATCACTCTTCCTATGATAAAAGCATATCACCTGCTAACATGACATAGTTCAGACTTCACAAATTTGAACTTCTGGTAGCTGAATTAAAGTATTCAACAAATTAGAACAGGTAATTTTGCTCAAGTTGGTTAAGATCATGTCTGATCTTCAGTTCAGACCATTAAGCTTAATATAAGACTCACATAAACTTACCATGAAAATCAAGAAAAATGCAACATATGGCATATGTCCAGAGAACTACACTGCAAAACAAGTCCAATATCAATTAAAATCAGCCACCAGCAAATGAATCCTCTTCCCATTGACCAAGAACAAGAGAAAACGATATCTAAAGAAAACCGAAATGGAACAAAATTCATGCTCTAAAACCACATTCACAATATGAGCCATTATGCACAATACTCCAAGTAAAAGCAAATGCAGCAGCAGAAAAATGAAAAACAAGCCATGCTTCCAGGATTCCATTAATGACCAAAACTCAGAAGCACAGAAATATGCACTTCTTAACATAGATTGAGCAATCATGGGAGAGAAAATAAATACGAAACGAGAGAAATTATTACCGAGATGTTACTCCTTGATGGCCTCAAGATCCTTCTCACGCTCCCGCTCAGCTAATTTTTCAATCTGAGCATGCTCACGAGGCCGAGCATCGTCTTCACGCTATCTCGGTTTCGTCGTTCCACTCTGCAGCCCTATCTCTCTCACGCTCACGTTCACGGTCCTGCTCTCGCTCCCTGTCCCTAGCTATCCCTATCTCTATCTCTATCGAGGAGGTGACGGCGAAAGTGGCGACGGAGGAAGAAGCCGAAGAAGCTAAGGACACAGCGATATCATCGATTGGGCGTTTCATGGCCTCCCTCTGTGAAGCTCTAGCAATGCTAAAAAAGACGAGAAAAAGGAAGGGAAATTGCTTAGTTAAGTGCAGAAGGGGGAAAGTATGGATTTCATTTTATTTTTTTTATTTAGAAACATAAATATGATTATAAATTTAAAAATGACTTCAGTCTATTTCTAAATTTAATGTTAAATTATTTTTTAATATCGAATTTATAATCTGTTTTGAATTTGATGCTAAAATGTTAAAAACAGAAATGGATAATAAATTCGGTGCTAGATAGCAACGGATAATAAATTCGATGTTAAATCTTGATTTTATTTTATTTTAACTTTTTTAGTGTGGGCAAAGCCAAAAATCACTCTTTCATAACAGGGAGGCCTCTAGTTTTTCTCAGCTTACTAGCTTTGGGATCCGTTTGCGAGTGGAAATAAAAAAAAGAATAGAAAAAAGAATGGATAAAAGAATGAAAATCTATATACTTTGTTTGGTATAATAAAAAAAATAAAAGGAATGAAAAAGAATAATCAATGGAATATCTATATTATCCTTCAAAATATGATAAAAAATTTATTTTTTAAGTAGAAAAATAAGAAAATCTTTTTTTATTTTGAAAATAAAAAATTGGCCCATTCTTCTCTTCTCTCTACTTCAGCGCGAGAACTTGGAGCAGACTTCTTCGAAAGAGCACCACCTCCCATAAGCAAGGGATGCCATCGTGAGCAGATCCGTGTTGTGGTCACCGTCACCGCGAGGAACTCAGAAGCCTTCTTCGGCCACCCTTCTCCCCTAAACTTCTTGTACATCCCACGAGCTCCTCTTGATCCTACCAGCGACGATTTTCTCAGCCACCAAAGGAGGCACCGAGCAACCTGATTGTACTCTTTTCATCTAATTGTAGGTAACATATCTATCTTTCATGCTCTCATCGGTGGTTATAGTTACAAAATTGACACCCAAAGCTCTTGAACACAGCAACCCGAATTTGGTACGTCGCAATCCCAGTTATTCATTTTTTCTTTCTTCCATACAACCCCAGTTATTCATTTTTTCTGTGGAGCATTGGGTGTCTTGGCCTTAACCATTCTTAATTTGGAACTATTTTGCTCTTTTAGTTATCTGATTTTGGTTTGATAAAAACTCCTTTGAAGACAAGCCCTTGCTTTTAATTCCCACCTTCATATTGATACATTGAGATTTCCATCTTACCATTATCTCCTGCTGATGCCACCAACTGGCCTATTCGAATTTGTATCCCCATCTCTGTTACCTTGTCTGCAAAATGCTCCATCTGCTCTTGTTTCTGTCCTCCTAGAAACACAAGTGTAAACTTTTACTGGAACTTCCCAACATCGAGCTGAATAGCATTACCATAAATGAAATTTCATATAATATAGAATTCCTGGTGATAGTTTTCTTGTGTCAAACCTTCCATGTAGTTATCCTAGCCAACACACTGCTTTTAGTTTAGCAATCTCTATCATTGTGCCCCTGCAAAACATTAGAGCTTCTCTATTTGGGACTAAGAACTGGGGAAGATACATAAATCTGATTGCATTATAAGATTTGGTTTAATTATACCTAAATCTAATTCCATGGGAGTTTTTCCATGCCATTTAATTCTTCACAATAAAAATGTTAGTTTTACTTTTTCTGTTGTGTGACATTATTTACCATTGATTTGCTTAAAATGACAGTGAAGGATTAGGAATTTCTTAAGTGAGTTTTGATGTGTTTAAAATATGAGATTTTCATGTGACCCTCTCACAAGAGAGGATCTGTTTTGTGGTTAGATTTACATGTTATTCTTGCATTGTCTGTGAAGTGGAATGCTCTTAGTTTCAATCTTGTTCCCAAGATATGGCTTCCCCTGAAGTATGGTGTGGACAAGATGAGATCATTTTAAGAAACCAGCAATGATGGGTAGATAATTGGGTAGGGAATTAATTTTCTAGCAGTGGTGTTTAATGCCACTTTTTGAATCTGGTTCCTTATGCCTAGGGAATTAAGTGAAAGAATATGGACCTTCTTTGCAACATGAATTTTGATGGCATTCAGTTTCACTGCTCTGTGCTATATTCCTTCTCTTTCTCCGTCTTTCTAATGCACTTCAAATAAACAAGCAATGCTCATTCAATAATGCTGTTGGCCACATCATATCTGTCATAGACAGCAAATAGACCGTGGTTCAATTTGTATACTAAAAGAGCAGGATGATCTTTAGTTGGATTGTAAGAAGCTCTGTGATGTTACTAAGATCCTATATCTGCATTTTTTATGCTTTATCTTTTGTTTGTTTATTTGAAATAATTACTGGATGTAGCTATATATTATATTTACCAATCTTGGGGCAACTTTTGAATTGTCGAAAGATACTTTTGTGCGTGGATAGGTGGAATCCTTTATTGTTAGGTTATGATGTCTTTTTTTTAAAATATTTTTATGACAGAGTTGGACAGTGCATGGTCTTTACTGGGGTAGCTATAAAGTGCATCGCCCAGGTGTTGTTGAAGATTCTTTCAAGGACCTCCTATCTTGGTTGGCAAGAGGCTTGATTTCTGTAATAACCGTAAAATTTAACGAAAATTCTAATTAAAGGAAATTTAGAATAAAAGAGAGAATTTTGACAATAGAGATAAGAACTGTAGAAAATATGTATATTTATTACATAGATTAAAGAATTACAAAAGAAATATGAGAATTTATGTTTTGGCGCGCTATAAGCAAATATATTTTTATTTATGTAGAAATGATTATGATTTGTTAAAAGTAAGTGGACTTTTAAGTAAAAGAAGTATTGTGTTGCTTAAAATAATTATACCGGCCTCCATTGAATTTTTATGGTATTTTTAGAAATATTCTTTCTTTTAATATGAATTAAGATATTTGTTTTGAAATTTATTTTATTATGATTTTTATCAAGAAAAATCATGATTTAAGAGTTTAACTAAAGATTTATGAGAATGGAAATTTTTAAGAATTTTTGGGATATTTTATGATGAAAAATGGAATTTATATGAATTTTTATAAAAGAAAATCATATTATTAATTATTTAATAATTATTATTATATTTAAAAAAAAAACAAAACCTCAGAAACCATAAAATAAGAAACCGGGGGCGACGAATTTGAAGAAGAAGAAAACGGAAAAAATACATAGTGCTGCATAGTGAGTGAATAGTGACTTTAAATCTTTTCTCTCGATTTGGAGTATCAATTAGCTTCCGGTATCAAAACTGAAAGTGTTATTGGATTCAGGAGGAAGAGTACTTCAGTTTTGACCGATCAGTTTTTCAAATCAACCGTTGAATCGTCGTAGATCTGAAGTAGAAAATCTCGATAAAAGGTAAATTCTGAAAAACCTTACTTAGGGACTTCTAATTAGAAATCTGACTCCGTAGATGGATTCAGAAACTAAATAAATATTATGATATGAAATTGTTCTGTTGATTCGGTAAAATTTTTGTGACAGTGAATAGTATTTTCCGGCGATGAACAGTAACCAAGCTCATTTAAGGTTTTTGGACCTTCCAGACTCGATTTTGGGGTCTGTTTTACCAAATTCAGACCAAGAACTAGGATTTTAGGGCTGTCCAATCTGGAGCCCTTACCTGTGAGTGGGTTTTTCATACTATAGCGCATGTTTTACGAATTCGGTTTATAACTCTCTCTCTCTCTCGTATGATTTTAACTAGTTGGAATGTATGCTAAATTGTTTTACCGCTTTGAAAACCAATATGTTCCAACCATGTTAGAAATTATAAATTTAAATCCTAGTTGAACTCTAGGTATGCAGAGCAAGCATCTAGGCTGATAATTCTCCATTTGAGCTAGATTTATAGAAATGCGAACTTAGTCATAGAAATGAACTAAGTTAGCCATGAAATAATTTGATGCATGATGAGCATCTATGTGACGTCTACGGACGATCTATGTTTAAAAGGGAAAGTCTATGATTATAAAAGTTTCCATGGGAATTCATAGATGAGATATATTTTAGAACGGAATTTTATGCATGAAAAGAGCTAGATGGAGAATTATAGCTTTATTGAAATGTTTTACTTTAAACTCTTTGAATAGCATATTTTCAAATGTTTTCCATTGGAGGAACCCTTTTAGATCACTGTTAGTTAGCCGCAGGGAGTGCTAGCTCTGGTGCACCATGGTCATGTGAAGGCTTCGGCTTAGGATACTGTGACGGGCCTATGATTTCCTAGGACACAGGGATTTAGGGTAGACTTATGTCTACGCCTACAGTGATTGCCATACCCTTGCTATGTGCTTGGGGAATTTAGGTTGGACTTATGTCTATGCCTATAGTGATTACCCTACCCTTACTGTGTGCTTGGGGAAATTTAGGGTGGACTTATGTCTACGCCTACAGTGATTACCCTACCATTGCTGTATGCTTGGGGAAGATGATTGATCTGTTAGGAAAGACCTCCAATAAACTAGTGCATTTTTCTTAAAGATTAAATATTTCTAAACAATCTCATTCATCATTGTTATTGCATAAATAACTTCATTTATTACTTACCATGCATAATTGATTTGCTCTACTGTTACTGATTTAATCCTGTTTTATCTTTTGAACATACATTTAAACTGTTTAGCTTTTCTTTCAATAAATTATGGTTAAATGCTTAATGTTTCTATTATTATCTTTACACTTTGATTTCAATTATTAAACTCATTGCGAAACATTCATGCTTGATTTGCTCTATTTCTGTTATAGTGTGATTTATTCATTCACTGAGATGTGGTGATCTCACCCCTCTTATGTTTCCTCCCCACAGATAGTTAAAGAGACTTTGATCTAGCTACAGCTTCGTAGGAGGCTGAAGATAGTGTTGGTGAGCCCCAGTTTGGGCAAGACTCTTTTGTACTGTTTGTCTAGTTTAGTTTATGTCTAGTGTGCCTCCATGAACTTACAGGCAGGATCCTCGCTTCTTGCGTATTTTGATGTGTTGTTTAGAAAATGGTTTTATGTTTTACAATTATGTTGGTATTATGAGGCCTTGGGTCAAGTTGAATCACATGAATATTATGAGGCCATGGGTCAAGTTGAATCACAGATGTTGGATTCATGAGATATATATATATATATATATATATATATACAATATTTTCTTATATTGGATGTGGCATATGTGGCCAGTTATATTTATTATGTACTCTGGATTGTATGATAGATGTTTGTGCATGCTATGTGTTAGGCTTGCGACTAGGGGAAAACCCTTATGCCGTGCCGGTCATGTGTTCCATCATTGGGGGCCGTGACAATTTCTATCCACATTTATCATTCTTACCTGTTGTCAAAGGTCAGGAACCGTTTTTACACAATAGTTCTTTTAATTCAACATCCACCCTTTTACTTTTGTTTAATTTCATATGCATTATGTGAGTTAGCTCTTACTGGTCAGCATTTGACCCTTTCT
This sequence comes from Gleditsia sinensis, assembly GCA_037074535.1. Classification (NCBI taxonomy): domain Eukaryota; kingdom Viridiplantae; phylum Streptophyta; class Magnoliopsida; order Fabales; family Fabaceae; genus Gleditsia; species Gleditsia sinensis. The sequence continues at coordinate 68,716,170 of CM073467.1, forward strand.
TCTGTCCATTTTCTATTAATAGAATTAATAGAGATATGATAGCACTTGCTTAAAAAACATGGTCTTGTGTTTCTACCATCATATATAACTTAATTTTGGGATGCCATGTGGCTAGTAATGTAGAAATGAACACAAGGTGTTAATTGTTGTTTGATGAAAGTTGAGGTGGTAATTCTTAGTTTGCAAAATTGAAAGGTTGTTTGCAACATAACAGAAATTGATGGGAGGTACATTACTTTGAAAATGTAGGAAGTTAGGAACTATAGGCATTAAGATTATCCCTGATGCAGAGGAGTTAATACATATTAAGAAAATAGCATCATAAATGAGCATTCATAATTGTTGCTGCAAAGATAAACAAATATATATGCATGAAAGTGAAGTTTCTTGCATACTATAAAGCCAAAGATGAAAGTGAAGTTTCTTCACCATAATATATAGGATGTCAAGTGCAGTTTCTATGCCCATAAGAGGGATAGGGACCCATACAAAATATGCTTTGGCCTTGAAATATTCTTTATAACTATCGTTCATAATATGTGGTAGTTCACCCAAAGTGGAAATTTTTTTCACAAACCTCTTGCTTGAATTAGGTTTTACAAAAGCAGAAAATAGATTAGATACTTGATGTCATTTCCTGTGCCTCCTAGATTATTTCTATTGATCACTTTTATAACACTAGAAAGGAGACCCTGTAGGTACTTTTCATGCGATGGCCTTAATTCAACTCAAGAAATATAAAGGTTCCCTTCCTCCATCTCTATTAAGCAGAAGTTTATGTAGTTCTTAGTACCTCTGAAGATTCCCTCAATAAAAAGGATTGGTTTTATTGCACCTAATGGTGTCACACCAATTGAAACATCAAAGGAAGAATTCTTAGAAATAGTAAGTGAATTGTCAAATGGAAATGTGCCCCTTAACATATATACTTGGTCCTTAATTGTTGGCAATTTGTAACATCTCTTTCCCCTATCTATATCAAACACTTGAGCACTTTCAATGGTAAAGCGTTTGCAGCTTGTTCTATCTAGAAACCAAGTGTAATCTAATATGTATTTCAAATTGGTCTGTGGATCTGTATAACTTGAATTAGCACAGCACGCTATGCTCACCAATCTTGCAGAGATCATATGTTTACCTATCATACACTTTGTGACAACATAGCAGTGTCAACTAGTTTAAGAATGTCGGATCAACAGTAACCGCTGCCTGCGTGAACAGTAACGGTGAACAATGCGTGAATAGTGAACAGTATTTTTGCCAAAAAAAAATTCCTAGGTTTTGAGATAGCGGAAAACAGTTTTCAGCATCAATTCGACCATTGAGTTTTGGAAGAGATTAAGAGAATTCAACTACCTTGAATCTCTAGTGTTGTGAGTAGATAATACTTACTATAACATTATTTTTAGCTATTTATTTGATTTATCCACATGAGACATTACTATTAATGTGAAACTTATTTCTTTTAAATTATGATCATGTATTTCAAAACATGACTCCTAGTATAAACCTTAGAAATACAGGACAAGTATCATTTATATTTTAGTTCTCTATCGATATAAAACTATACTGATTGAGAATACTCAAAAATTATGTTAGTTTATGGTGATGTTGATATTTTATATGAATTGATAAATGATTTTATGAGGCACATGTGTGTGGGCATTTGGATATAAATGTGTAAGTTAAATTGATGTTGTTGTGGCTATTGTTGATCGGTGAGTATATGACTTTTTTTTTGGAAGGGATATGACATTTTTGTTTATCTTGCATTTCTTGTTATTTCTTTATTGTATCTATACGAAGGAATATAAATTGAAAGCATTGCAATCTAGTAGCTATGAATGCTAACCTTAGTGCATCTTGAGTTCTATGAAATAGACTTTTACCTGATTGATTGTGTGCAGATTTTTTCCTAATGAATTATGCGAGTTTTTTCCTGATGGATTATACTGGCTTTTGCCTGATGGATTGTGCGGGATTTTGGCCTGATTGAAGGTGAACATTTCTTTTGTTGCATACTTGAGATATGGCTGTCGTTCTAATATAGAGAGAGTTCTTCAATTTATGAGAAATTTTAAACTTATTTGTATTTATTTATATAATTTTGTAACATTGATATTATGCCTCTTAATATTGAAATTTTCTTGTTATTGATCCTTCAAACACATGATACATATGGCATTCATCTTTTTCTTGTATTAAATTTTATATTTGTGAAAGAAAAACTCGTGCCCTGCTTATCCTGTTTCAGTTATAGTAAGGATTACCTATTCACTGAGTTTTATACTCACCCCATCATATGTTTCCTTTTTCAGATAGTCAAAAAGATTCAGATCTAGCTCCAACTATGTAGTGAGCTAAAAGAGTTATGGTGAGCCCATGTTGTTTTCAAAGCTCCCAATTTTTTTAGATATTTTCTATTTGTATTATAAAGTAGCTCCATGAACTACAGGCAGGATCCCTGTATCCCTGCGTATCTGGATATTTGTAGAACTATTGTTGTATGAAAAACATATGATTTCTATATTGTATGGCTTAATGCCAATTGTATGTGAATTTATAAATTCTGAACTATTCTTATGGTATGCGTGATATTGTTTATGCCTATATGTTGTATGCCGCAGTGGTAACTTGGTGTCAGTTAATTTTAGGCTTACGAGGTAGGATTTATTTCTATTCTTGTGTCGGTCACATGCCTGCTTCTATAGGGGCAGTGACAGGATATATCATATATTCTGCTTATACTTGACTTGAATTTAATTGTTTAATTTTTTTTTCTAGGATCGAGGGCACCATTATGTCACAAGATTCAAGCCACCAGAGTTATGAAAACTTTCAGAGTAGCACCGTTATGTGTAATTGTGGATAGCGAGCTTATCAACTTACGTCCTTCACAAATGACAACTTCATAAGGAGATTTTTAACATGTGCGAATTATCGGTCAAATGGCCGATGTGACTTCTTCATATGGATAGATCCTCCTATGTGTGAGCATGAAAGACGTGTACTGGTCAAACTCAGGTAGCTACGAAATTTACCTACATCAAGTGGAGAAAGGATGAATGAAATGATGGAAATGCAGAGAACTCGTGGAGATTCATTTGCCTTGCGTCATGGTGTATTTTGTTGGGTGTTGTAGTTGAATTTTGGATGAAAGACAAATTAAAATTTTGAGTTTAGTGATGCAAAAATCTATTAATGTATCTTGTAAACACTTGTTTGGCTATATGAAAAATGTTTTTCGTAATTGTTATCAATGTATCTTGTAAACATTTGTCTGGCTATATGTAAAAAAATTTATTAATTGTTATCAGGTTATATGTATACAGGTTGTCTGGCTATATGTACACAGGTTAATACAATTATCTATAAGTTAATGCAATTGAACACAGGCTAAAACAAAGGACTAAATTGAAGTTTTAATACAATACAATTAAACACATTAGGATAAAACATAAGGCTAAATTCACTCAATACAAAGGCTAAAACAAGTGATTAAATCCAAATCTTAATACAATACAACTGAACACAAAGACTAAAACATAGCATAATTATAAATATAGAGGTTAATGAAAATGATTTACATACCATCCACTGAACAATAGTTAAAGCAAGGTTCAAAACTCAACATCAACTACAATTGACTCATTTTAATACAATACAATAATCTGAACACATAACTACTTGATGTAATCACGTATGATGATTTCCTTAACATCTGGTGGGAAGGTGGGGAACATAATCAACATTGATTCATCTTTACCAATCAATATGGCTACCTTTGCCATCTTCTATTTTGTGAAACCTTTAACCTTAGTCAACTCTTCTCGTAATTTTTCTCTCTTCTCAGCTATGTTTGCCTTGTGTGCAATACGACTAGGATGGGTTCCAATCTCCTTTGTGGATTTCTTGAATCCCTTCTCCATCAAGTCAAAACCATTAGATAAAGAATCCGCAATGACATCACCGTCGTTTCTACATCTTTTGTGCGAGCCTAAAGTTACTTCAATACTTGGAGTTGATGGTCGCTCAGAGAATACACCATTCTACTCATCATCTTGGTTCATATTCATTTTCCCAATGCCATCAATCTTTTCAGTAGCATATGGACTTACATCAGTATTCAGAATATCAGCTATGGTCTCTGCATCCCTCCCAAAAGCCCTGTCGTTTGCCCAGACAATGCATAGATTTTCGAAATGCAGAAATGTCTTAAATCTGAAAGGAGCTGCTTTCTTGTGTGACTACATGAAAAAAAATGAAAATTAATGAGAATATAAATTACATCAACAATAATAATAATTATTATTATCTGAGGAAGCATTATAACTCTAACCTTGAGGTACTCATCCCATTCTGCATTCGGAGCTGTTACAGTATTGGTGTTAGGATTCCTACCAAATCCACTAGTATTTGGCTCATGGATCATGTCATAGACAATTTGTCAAGTTATCTTCAGTGTTTTCAGCCTCAATTGTATATGAGGCATTCCTTTTTATCTCACACCTAGGAACTCTCTCATTTATGTAACCTTCAATGTAAGTCAAATAACCTGGCCGAAATCCATTGTCCACCATATATTTCCCATCAGTCTTTATTTGTACAAGACACTGAACAAGTATGTTATCTTGCTCCGAGGTCCAGACATGCTTGCTTCCTTGAATACAACCCACATCCTCCATTAAAACACTACAAGAACCAAACATTACACCAGTAAAAAAATATAAATATCAAGCAGCAATAAAATAGAGGACAAACACTACAAATATCAATCAACCTCGAATATAATATAATGTCAAAGTACGTTTAAAAAAATATAGATGTATACAAACTCGCAAATAAAATGTAATGTCAAAATACATTCAAAAAAATATAGATTCATACAAACTCACAAATAATATATTAAGCAACACTAATACAAATAACAAACGTCCTAAATTCTCCTAAAATCATTAAACATTTCATTAGCTAAAAGATCACGCCAGTTGCTCCAAGCGTCAGATGGTTCCATGGTTAATATTTAGTTGTCATCCTCAATTTGGTTCTCATTCTCATAATCAACCTCCATATCATGTATGGGATCATATCCATTGTATCTCTTACACAAATTATGTAACATACAATATGCCATGATGACACGATTATGAATTCTCACGGGATAGAACGATGGGTGCCTAAGTATAGCCCAACAATTTTTTAGCATCCCGAAACACCGTTCAATGATATTTCTTGCTGATGAGTGTTTCATATTGAAATGCTCTTGTGCGGTGTTCGGTTGGCGCCCTTCTCTCCACTCATTCAATTGATATCTTTGACCTCAGTATGGTGCTAAGAATCCCTCACAATTTGTACAACCAGCATCAACTAAGTAGTAAAACCCTACATTAAACATGTGTGTAAATTCATATAGTTAGCTATTGTAGTTCAAGGATAATTTTTCATTTAAAAAAAATGGTGTCAGGATACGCACCATGTGGAACTTTTAAGCTACCATTTACTCTACTAATTGCGTCACATAAAACTCTGCCATCTGCTGCAGATCCTTCCCATCCAGGAAAGACGTAAATAAACTCTCCATCTTGCGAGCAAACTCCTAGTACGTTTGTGGATATCACCCCTTTTCTATTACGATATTTTGCATTGTGTTCCATTGGCACTTTGATTGGTATGTGAATTCCATCAAGGGCACTAAGACAATTCTTACATCTACATAAACTATTCAGTTCATAAATAAAAGTGCAAATATCGAAGAAGAACCATTTAATAAATTTTGTCAAATTAACTATAGATTTTATACTCACCTTGAACCATTTCCATCTATTATCTGTTGAATTCTCACCAACAGGTTCTGCGATTTTAAACAGCTATCCATGCAACCGCATCATAGCTTTTAGAACTAAGTTAAAATGCTATTAATTATTTCCCCATACCTCTCAAACTCATACTATATGACTCTATTCTTAACATCATGAGTGAGAATGTGAAGAAATATTGCTACTTGCTCATCAACCAACATATTTTTTGAAAATTTTAATCCTCCAATATTATCAAGCATGGAACATAGACGATCAAACGTTCAACTATACATCCTAAGTTGGTTATAACACATATTGTCAGTAGAGTAAACCATATTTCTAAGGTGGACCCTCTTTTGGTGGAAATATATATTGTATCTGATGGTGGGTTTATTCAATAATCTACGATGACGAAGGGCAAGAATCACAGAGATCATAATATGCATTTTACGCAATGTGTTGGCTATATTCAACCACCAGTATAATACAGCATGCAAGACTTGCTCAGTTGCTTGCCCCATTCTAGAAGGGAGAAAATATACCTTTAAAAACACGAGAGAGATTATCACATTGTGCGGTGGAAAATAAATATAGAGAGATGATCACTATAATGATGAGATATCATCAAGAAACAACTAAAGAAAAATATAAATTAGTAATCAAATAAATCTCACATTACGTTTATGTTATGAAGCTACAAAATTAAAAAAAATACTATAAATGGAGTATAGGGGGGAGAATAATTATTTAAATTTCTATAAAGCAAAATAATAATAATAGCTATATGTGAAAACAGACTCCCTTGATGATCTCATCAACTGTTATGAGTGTGCATTAACAATGATAAACCCATTTATGTACTATTTATAGTAATTAGAAAAGCAATGGACAAAACCATAGGAGGAAAAACAGTGAACAAAAAAATAAAAAGACTTAAAAAGTGTAATGTACTACAAATTTGAGTTATTTTTTATTATTAGAATAATACAACAAGGTGATATAACAAAGTAAACTGACTCAATGATCCCATCCCTACCTCTCTTCTCAGCCCTTCTTTCACTCAATAACAGATTCAACGTTTCTAACATAGTAAATAATCATAGTTAAGAAAAAATCATGCTACACTATAAATTATGAAGTATATCTTCAAGTAATTGATGTATTTAAGATTTTAACCTTAACATTTAAACATTCAGAATTTTAACTCATATAACTTGAATCTACATTTGTTTACCATATTCAAATAATTAAATAGATGCCCACCCACTTTTAGCTAATCAACTACAGATTAGGGCTTTCACAGTGCAATGGATTCATTATATAAGAATATATGGAAGCTAATCAAGTCGTTATAACGGGTGGCTTAAAACATCTTCCTGAAGAATATGTTTCTATTAGAACTACATAATATTCTTCAAGTTCTATGCTAACAGACGCACTAAATATTTGTAACAACAATTAAGCTATGAAATTATCAATTACTAACACACAAAGCTCCCTGAAGATCTTGCCTTGTAATGCTCCAAAGTAATCATACACTATTTTTCTTCCATTTTCTTGTGCTTCCTTTGTTTTCTTTGTTTTGTTTTTTTTTTTGGAACTCACACATGCTAAAAAACATTAGAAGGATCAAATCCTTAAGGTGTGAAAGGAATATCTAATTTGAGAATAAACATCCAACAAAATGTCTACATTTTGTGACCCATTTTTTTATTTGGCTAGCTTTTAGATAAACAGTTTACTGAAGTTTGAAAAGACAACATAAGTAATATGCCAAAATTATGCTACTAAACCAAACATAAGTATAAGAAATGATCCAAAGAAAAGACATAAAACAGATGATGTAGTGCATCAGCTTTTATATGTGGCATTTGTCATTCATATGACAGATCTAGGTTATACTATACGGAGATGAAAACAGGGAGGAATTCAAATTGATATCGTTGCCTTTTACATGCCTACTCCAGTTCCACCTCTTTGCAATTTAACTAAATCAAAATCTTTCTAATGAAGTTTTATATTTGACATTGACAACAGTTTCAAATTTAAACCCAATAAAGAAAAAAGAGGAAAGTAGCAAATTGGTGGGTTAGTATTAGAGGAAAGTAGTTATAGACATGCTTGAATCTTACTGCATTATAAATTAAACTTTGATTGCTGTTAACTATTCTAGACCCACGAAGGAGGCACCTGGTTCGCGAAGGAGAATGAACACACCCAAGACCCACGAAGGAGGATGAACACAATCCAAGTCTAAAATCAGATATGTAAAATGAAAAAGAAAAAGGGAGGATGAAGCTTACCTTTAGGACAATTCTTGAACAGATATTCACGGATGCTTTCTCCTCCGCGAGCAGAAGAAGAAAATGACCACGAGCTGCAATGGAACCAAGCTGAGATGGAAGCTGGTAGAGCTAAGATGAAAGTTGGTAGAGTTGAGATGGAAGCTGGTGGAGTTGAGATAAAACAACACAGAAGCACAAAGAGGACACAGAAGCAGAACCCACGAAGAAGAAGAAGGACCAGAATAGAAGACGAGAAAAAAGCAAAAAAAGGCACGGCGCGAGAGGGTATTGGGGGTATAATTGTCTTCAATCCAATAGAATATCACATTCCTTCACATATACGGAGTAATGCCCATTCCATTGTTTAATGGAATCCTGCATTCTATAGAATGCATATTCTATCAAATCAAACGCTAGAAAGATGGATTCCAACTCCTTTTCCCTTTCCATTCTTTTAAACCAAATGGGCCCTTGGAGAAGCAAATGAGGGAATGAAGTGGATTGGCAAGATAAGTCAGGGTAACCATATAAAGGGGGTTTTCCATTTTTTTAGCAAGAGCCATTCTAATAGCAAAAGAGTTAACGAAGTTGACCAAAAGAATTTAAGTGGTTCTTTCTTAAAACTTAAGGGATTTTTGGAAAATATTTTTAATATAGAAGACCAAAATGAAATTAAAAAAATAAGATAAGGGACTGTAATTTGAACTTTGAATTGATTTTTTCTCATATTTGCTTCAACAAAAATAGTCCAACTTGAAAAACTTATATGGTTATCCATGGAATTATATGTTGTAGAGCTATGTTGCAGGATACCATGAATTATCCTCCAAAACCCAAGTGTACTTGTCAATAGCTGTTGCTAAGTGGGATGCTGACTTCTATGTTAAAGTTGATGATTATGTGCATGTGAATCTAGGTTTGTGCTAGTGCAATGTTTGCAATGCTTTGCAATTTTTCTCAGTAGCTTACAACATTGACAAGCATGGTTTATCGATCTAGATGTTCGCACACCATAGGTCAAAACCACATGCTTACATTGGTTGCATGAAGTCTATACCTGTCCTTGCACAGAAGTAAGCTAGCAGAATATGAACTTCAATTATTGGTCATGTATGTGAACTATAAAATTAAACCCTTGAAACTATATGCAGAGGTGTCAAATACCATGAATCTGAGTACTAGAAATTTGGAGAGGAAGGGAATAAGTATTTCATGCACTCGACTGGGCAAATACAAGTTTTCTCCAAAGCTTTAGCTACCTATATTTCAACTTATGGCCGGTAAGTGCACTTTTGTCGATCCTACTGTGTTTTAAGATCATTGACGTTTCTCCTATTAGGCATATACTTCATAAGTATGCAAATGAAGATTTCTCTTTGGGTTCTTGGTTTATCGGTCTAGATGTTGAGCATATCGATAAGCAAAGGCTCTGATGTGGGACCCTTGCTGATGAGATGCTTAAAATTCCTTTTTGGATTATAAATCCTATTCTGCTCTCTTGCTTCTTTGTCTTACACTCTCATGTTTCACCTTATCAAATTGCTTCTTGGAAAAATGAAACCTAACCACTTGACTAAATGGACTGAAAATAAACATAGTCTGTTCAAACTGTCACTGATTAAAACACCATCGAATGTGTAAGTTATATCCAGTTCATGTTTAGTCTTCCTGTTCCTTTTTTTCTTTCTTATAATGACCCCATTAGGGAAGGGTGATGAAAGCCATGGGGAAGAAATGCTTTCATCTGTAAATTGCTTACCTAATCACAAGGCCTCTAATGCAAATTAGCAGATCAGATACCAAGTCCTTTGCTTGAGGATGAGATCTCAATACCACCTTCCATTATCTAAAGTTTGAGAATGTTATATTCTTTTTTCCTCATAAAGTCTGCATGTTGCATCCCCGAGGTGGAGGCACATGCAGACACAAATTCATACATGATCGATTATACAGAAATGAGAAGCTAAAGCATGTGTTTGGTGTTTGAGGTTTTGTGTGATAGATTGTGAATGGAAGGCACAAGCAGGTAATCCTTGTGTTGCATCCTTTAACTGGAGCTACAGTGGTATGTGCAAGTCAGCAAAAACAATGAAGGAGGTACACCAGCGATGTCAAGAGTGTGATATTGCCATTTGGCAAACAAGTTTAGCATTATAGTAGTAAATGATACAGGATAAAAAATGTCAATAAAATTTTATTATAAAAAATAAATATCCATTACATCAAATAAGTAAATAATGTCAAAGAAGAATAAATCAAATCAAGTTCATTATAAAGATTCATAGAAAATTGAATTAAATAAAAGCACAACATTAATTTTTATTTTAATGTTGTTTTCCTCTTCAAACATTGAACATTTCTGTTACAAAGTTGTCTCTCTATAGACTCCAAGTATTACTTGACTCAACATGTCTAATCATTTTTCTAAGCACGACATCCTCATTGTTGTCAACTTCCGCCTCTATTATTTCTCTTTCTAATGGATCCACATGCATCTCTCATCAGATATGATTATGCAACAAGTAACATGCTGTAATTATCCTCACTTGAGTCTTAATTGGGTAAAATGACTTATTCCTTAAAATTACCCATCATCTTTTTAGCAATCAAAAGCATATCTCAATTACATTTTTAGCAGAAGAATGTTTTATATTAAAATACTTTTGTGGGGATGTAGACTGTGATCTATTCCTCCACTCATTTAAATGATACCTCTATCCTCTATAAAGGGTTAGAAACCCTTCTCCATTTATATATCTAGTATCACATAAGTAATACAAATTTATATTAAAATAATTCAGAGATAATCAACACGAATTATGTAATATCATATAAATACATAAAGTACCTCGAGAGACTTTCAATTAATTCCTACGAGAGATAGCATTTCTTAAAACCCAAGATTCCGTAGCTGAACCCTCCCACCCAGCCAAGAGATAAATAAATTGCATGTCTTGAGAACAAACTCCCAAGACATTGGTTGTTAGTTCTCCCATTCTTATTATGTATCTAGGTTTATCAGCTTCTAATACATTAACATTTATATAAGTTTCATTTAATGATCCTAAGCAATTCTACATTGAGAACAAAAGAAATGCACAATCACTAAAGTTCAAAAAAATAAAAACAAATCCTATTTATGTTTCAAAGAAAAAATTGCAAAAAATTACCTTGAACCATTTCCATCTCTAAGATAATCAATTCTGATATATGGACAAACTGACATCAACACCACAATAAAATCATTTATTATTTTTAAATACAAAACTAAAATTGTAATAATCCTCATCTTCTTTGTATTTTGCAATTGATCTATAATTCGTTAAGTCAAATAACTGGCACAAGAAAAAAATTAAATTAGAATATACATTAAAAAACTTATTTTTCACAATACATTTGAATATAGAACAAATTCATTTAGCATAGTGACAAATTCATTTTTTGGTTTTTGAAGTTCTACAAAAAATTTTGAAAAATCTCCTCTATAAAATAGACATTATGAAAATACAACAATTCCAAAACAACCAAATATAACTATTCACAATTTATGTATATCATCTAGTACTCAAACTCAATTTAAAACAAGACAAATAACCAACATATGATTTGAAATCATCAAACATGACTCTATAACAAATACATTGATCAAATTTCTGGGACAAATAACTATCCACAATTCATTTATTGGTCATGATATATTTCTAGGAAAAGCATTTTTGGATATATAGCCCAACAGAATAAAGATTTTTCCTTCCAAATTCCTTTCTATCATCACTCATGGTGGCAATTTAAATACCCATTCATAAACAGGGCAACCAAAGTCTACCAGGGTATACAGTTCTATAGGGGGTATAAAACACTGGTCACCTTGAGTAATTGTAGGAAGAAACAAAAAATAAATAAAAAACGAAATCAAGCAAATTGGATCCGAAACCAAGCAAATTGGATTCGATATCAAGAAAATAAAGTGAAGTCAAGCAATCCGGTACCTTAAGTAATCGCAGGAACAAACCATATAAAATTAAAAGATACTAAACAAAAAAAACAGCAAAGGATAAAAGCTAGAAATACACAAAAAGGACTGAAGGAACGAACAACAAATAACAAAAAAGTTGGAAATCAAGCAATCCTATTTTCGTTTTGGATCTAATAATGGGTTAAATCATACAAATAACAAATACACAAAAAATAAAACACTGCAAAAAGAAGGAACAAGCAATCAAGCAAGAAAGGGCTAAAGAAGATAACGGAAAAGGAGAAGAGGCAAAAACAAAACTGCGAGCCAGTGCAAAAAGGGTCACTGAAAACTCACCTAAAGTAGGCAAACGAAGACGTGGCGTGTGAGGAATGTGATCTCTGCGATGTGATGAGGCACGAGTCTGAGATGCAATGAGGTCTCAAGCCAGGAAGACCGAGGGGTTTATTATGTGATGAGGTCTCGATGCAGCTCTGTGAGGTCTTGCGAGATGAGGTTATGAAAAGGAAGAGGACAATTTTGTTATCGAGGCCCAAAAGTTTTCCAACTCCTTGGTAAATCTGTATTCCTAAAGATAAAAGTTTTCCACCAATAAATTTGTATTCCTTAATTCAAACGTGGGAATATTTTTTTTCTTTCAACTTTCTTGAAAAATTTAAAAGCATAACCTGTAACAAACACAGCCTAATTGGGACGAAAAAAGGATAGGGGATGTAATTTGAGATTTCATAATTTAGTTGGATAAAATAGATATTTTATGGAATACTCTATTCTATTAAATAATTGAAAAGACGTTCCTTTAAAAAATATTTGGAATCTAAGATTCTATTGTGGTATTTAATTTGAGTTTTTTTTTTGTTATAAAGAACTTATATTATAATAATTTAATATAATTACTATACTTTATATTTTAGTATTTTAATATTGTATAATCTTTTAAATTAATTAATTATGATAAAAATTATTATATTTTACCATAAAAAGTAATGAATCCAAGTAAAAAAATCGTTTGATTTCTTTTAAAAAAATCAATTAAATTCATATTAGAATAACAATTTTTATAATTTAAAATTTAAAGATAATTTAATCTTTTTACTTACACAATTTTTATATTCTTTTAATTTATTTTCATACTAAATAATAAAATATCATATTACCTCAATTCTTTTCATCATATACTAAATGAGATAATGAGTTTCTATTTTCACTTCTTTTTCTTTTTCTATTTCAATTAAAATTTATTCTACTTAACTAAACGGACACAAAGTATAAAATCTCTCTCTTCCCCTTATTTTCTTTCCTTCAAAAGAGGAGGAATTTGTAGGAGAGAAAAAAATTTAAAATTAAAAAAAATTATTTTTACCAAAATAATTATCTAAAATTAAAAGAGTATAATAGTTATTTTATTTTATTTTTCATCTTTTTTCTTTACAAACTAAATAAAGAAAAACTTATTTTTCTTTTCTTTTCTTTAAACTAAACCAAAAAAAAATTATTTTCCTTTCTTTCTCTTTTGTTAAATCAAACACACCCAAAAAAAAGAAGAAAAAGAAACGAGAATGTTTGGTAGAAAAGATTGTTTTTACTTTGGAAAATGGATCATGTTTGGTTTAGGGTTTCTTATTTTTAAAACAACATTTTCAAGCATTTTCAAGAAATATAGGTTATTGAAAAAAATTTTACTAAAAAAATTTCATGAGAGTGGAGATCAAGTTCTCTATATCATAGTACTTTTTTTTTTTAAATGTAAAAGAAGATAATATCTTCTTTTCTTTCACTCTCTCTTCCTTTCTTTCTTTACTTTCTATCTCATTCTTTTTCTTTCTCTTTCTTTTTCACTTATTTCTCTCTTATTCTTACTCACTTTTTCTCTTTCACCTTAATATAGATAAAAAATATTTTTAATATAATACTAAAACTCTAAAAAAAAATTGTTACAACAAAATATGGTAATAAATTTTTTAAAAATAAATATTTAAAGTAGATTAAATGCATTAGATATATTTTTAGTAATAATCATTCTTAATAAATATGTTTATCAATAAATATGATTCTCAAAAATAAAAATTTTACAGCATTCCAAACATCTAACAAAATTATGTTTGTACTCTTACTACTAGAAAATGATGATTTAGAGACGAAAATTAGAGACGGAATAATTTTCGTCTCTAACAGAGATAGAAATAGAGACGAATTTAAAAAATTAGAAACAGATTGTAAATTTGTAAGTTTAGAGACGAAAATTTTTTTGTCTCTAAGAATCCGTCTCTAATCATATTTAGAGACGGAATTGGAGATGGAAATTTTCCATCTCTAAAATTCCGTCTCTAGTTGCGTGAATAGCCTTAAAAAACAATTTTGAGACAGAAAATGTTTATTTTTTATTTTCCGTTTCTAATTATAAAAATAGTATATTTATATATAAAATTAGGGAAGAAAAATTAAATTTTAAAAAATCCGTCTCTACTTTTCAAAATAATAAAATGTATAAATTGTGTATATAAATTTTTCATCTCTAATTTTATATATAATTTTTGAAATAATATTTAAATTATTTTTCGAAATAGAATGTAGAGATAAAAAATTTTTGGCTCCAAAATTTTTGTCTCTAATTTTGTTTTTACTTTTTTGGTGAATTTAATGTCACTGATTCCGTTTATATTTTTTGAAACAATTTTGAAATTATTCATAGTGATGGAAAAATTTTGTTCCTAAATTTTTTATCTGTAATTCTGTCATTATTCTTTAAAATGTAAATAAAATCATCGTTAGAGAAAAAATTTAAGCACAGCTTAATTTGTAGAAATAAGTTGATGGAATAGAAATCAAGATTTCTTTACATTAATTTATTGTGTTTGATTGGTATAATTGATTATAATTTTTATTCCCACGATATACAAATTCTCTTCTATATAGGAGACGATTTTATCTTAAAAAACTTATAAAAAAGAAAAAAGTGAAATGGAATAAAAAGAGAAGTTAAAATAGATAAATGATGAATATATATATTTTATTAATATCTTTTATTGTACAATTTTTTTATTTTTACTTTCATTTTACATTTTCTAGAATTGATGAATAGATATATTTTATTAATATTACGAGAAATAATTTAATAATTTAAAAAAAAAATATTTATGAAAAATAAAGGCATGTCTTCCCAATAGATATACGCTTAATTTTTGATATAATATAATTTTGGTATATACATATATATATATATATATATATATATATATATATATATATATATATATATATAAAAGATATAATATAATTTTGGTGACAATGATTATGTATGTGTGTGTGTGTGTGTGTGTGTGTGTATAGGTGTTTATTATTCAAAAATAAAAAATATGAGGTTAAAAGAGGCAAATGAAATTTTCTATGAAATATAAGTGTGTTTTAAATCATATTTTTTATATTATATTATTCAAAAATTAGGATTCTTTTCTTTTTATATTTATTGTAATATATTTTTAAATTTTAATATTTTGAACAAATTATTTAAAAAATTATATTGTCTTTAAAAATAAAAAATAAAATAAACTTAATAAATATAAAAATTTGTTAAAAATCTGAAATTTTCTTTTAAATATTTTAAAAATTATATTTATAAATTTTTAAAAATATTTATTTGATAAAATTAAAATTAAAAAATTTATTAAAATTAAATTTAAAAAATTTATTAAAAATAAATTTAAAAAATTTATTAAAAATAAATAAGTGAAAATGCTTCAAAATATAGCCAAAAAGCTGTGTTTTGAATCAAGGTATGTATCCTTGCAAAGAACTCAATATGTGAACAAAAAAAAAATTCAACTAAATATATCAGATAGCAATCTATCTTTAAATTTATATTTAAAAGCATAATAAATTTAAGATTTTAAAATACTTAAACTTAAACTTATTTATTTAAATAATTTTAAATAGAAATTTTTTTTAATGTTGAGATTGTTTACACATAATTTATTTATATAATGTCAAAATAAAACTCAAAAGTCAGATCACTTACAAGGTGAGATTTCTTCTTTGGTTGATTTACATGAAGCCACACATAAAATTGCTCTGTACAAGAAGTCTTGCGCTTGCCCAAGTGCTTTGAAATAAAATAGATTGCACAATCAAACGGCCCACTTGACCTATTGTCAGTATTGCATAGTACTATGATCACCCTTACTTATTTTCACACTAAAGTAAAATAAATATTTTACAATAAAAATGATAAAAAGTCAAATACATAATCAAGTAGACATTCTTAACCTTAGAGCTTGTTTGGGTGAATAAATTTTACTTTTTTTTTTACTAGGATTTTTTTTGGACTGACATTTTTAACTAGGTGAATGAATGTTACTTTTGTTTTTGGACAAAAAGTCGAAGCCCATTCACTAAACAGAACATAAAGTCCAATTGGAAGACACAGGACAAGTCCAAAAAAAATGTGTAGCTTAAATATAATTTTTTTTAGATAAGTTTGTAAATTTTAAGAAGAAAATACTTTTAAAAGGATAAGATTGAATAGATTCAAAAAAATTTATTTTAGAAGTAGAACTTTTATCTATAATAAAATTAATTTTTTACTTCTACTTCTATAAAAAATAAATTCTGCTTATATCTAAAAGCATATTTGAGAATTGGTAAAAAAAAAGGATGAATTTTTTTTAAAAAAAATAAGTAACTATTTTTTTTTTTGGGAAGAGAATGCTGTAAATTGTAATCCTCTTGGTTATTTAAGTTCGTAAATGAAAATTTATTTTAATTTTCAATTTCTGTCATCATGTCCAAATCCCATTGGTCCTTTCAGCCATGCCACGGATTGCAATCCCATTCCCTCCTTTGTCAGTCATAAGGTGAATTGACGGAACAAATCCACTCTCAGCAATAAACTAAATTTCTAATTCCTGCCTCTCGTCTCATCTTCTCTGCTATAAAACTCACCCCCTAGGGTGTTATATTATTTTGTCACTTCCTTGGAAAAAGGACTATTTTATTATTTTCTTTTCTAGAGAAACAAGAGCTTCGTTTATTCACTGAAATGGCACGAACCAAGCAAACTGCACATAAGTTGATCAGAGGGGAGGCGCCGAGGAAGTAGCTGGCCACTGAAGCGGCCAAGAAATCGGCTCCAGCTACTGGAGGTGTGAAGAAACCTCATAGGTTTAGGCCAGGAACGGTGGCACTGCGGGAGATCAGAAAGTATCAAAAAAGCACGGAGCTTCTGATTTGAAAGCTTCCATTTCAAAGGCCGGTGAGAGAGATTGCTCAGGATTTCAAGACTGATCTCCGATTCCAGAGCAATGTTGTGGCTGCTCTGCAGGAAGCGACTGAGGCATACTTGGTTGGTCTATTTGAGGACACTAATCTCTGCGATTCATGCTAAGAGAGTGACCATCATGCCTAAGGATATCCAACTCGCTCGTAGAATTAGGGGCGAGAGGGCTTAATTTATGTAGCATTGTTGGTACTATATAATCTATTGCTCTGCTTATTTAATTTCGTAATTATCTACTAAACTTGAAGTCAGATGTACGTTCTATAATGAGAATTCAACGAGATTTAAGATTGGTTAGTTCTAATTTCTAATATTTCAATGTAGTTGTATCTTCTTAAAGATAACAAGTTAGCCTAGAAATTTTCTTGCTCATATTGTTTTCATACCGAGTATCTGCAGTTTCATTTCTTCTCTAGCAATCTAAACATTTAATTGCCTACTTATTCTGCTCTAAATGAAAGAGTAACGAATTGTTGTTATTTTTATACTTGGAGTAAGTAACTTTTCCCCAAATGGCTTTCCTAATCTCCGGAGTGAAGCTATTATTCGTATTAACAATAACAAAACAAGGTAGAGGAAGAGGTGTAATGTAATGTATATCATAAAATAATTATACCCAGTTGTTGGATAATCCGTCTCTGAATTCAAAGACGGAAACCTTAGTTAAATTTAGAGATAGATTTTTTAATTTTAGAGACGGAATGTATATTCCGTCTCTAAATATGCGGTCGATAATATTTAGAGACGGAATATACACTCGTAATGTTTTGTTTGTTAATTTGAGGACAAAATCTCTAATATTAGCGACCGTATGTTTAGAGACGAAAACCTTTTTGTCTTTGATTCCATCTCTAACAATGTTAGAGACAAAATTTTTGCTGTTTAAAGACGAAAAAATTCCGTCTCTGAACAGATTTTTTTTAGTAGTGTCTAAAGGGGATACAATTTTACCTACCAGAAGAGATGCTTACTAGTTCAAACTTCCTTCGACTATTAAAAAGAGGGACTAAATATATAATTTTTTC
Source organism: Gleditsia sinensis (assembly GCA_037074535.1). Taxonomy (NCBI): domain Eukaryota; kingdom Viridiplantae; phylum Streptophyta; class Magnoliopsida; order Fabales; family Fabaceae; genus Gleditsia; species Gleditsia sinensis. The sequence continues at coordinate 68,734,526 of CM073467.1, forward strand.
TCCGAAAATAAGCCCCCCTGTAACTTTAATCACGGTTGCAGGATTCAGTTTCCAATAATAATAACGTATTTCAATTTTGCCCTGTGATACTCAAATATTTCATCTAGAAGATATCATGTTAAATACCAAAAATAAGAAAGTCTAATCACAAGATGCAATTTCAAAATTATAAGAAAATAAATTTTTAACTGCAATTAAAATGGTTATTAAAAATTTAAAAGTCGTCGTCATCATATTGTTGTTTATACTTTTGTCAATTTTTGGTGGTAATTTGCTTTTGAAGTCGCAATTGAAAATCATAAAATTCACAACATAAAAATTGTCATTAAAAATTCATTTTTACTACGATTTAAACAAAAGTTATAACTGAAATATTAAATTATGTTATTATTGGTGTTAATTACTTTCAGGCGGTGACTTTTTATAATTCCTACTAAAAGTCTATTTTTGATATCTTTTTTTAATGATCGCTCTGAAAGTCTAATTTTTTTTTCTTGTATTAATTTTTTATTACCAATATTTATATATTTAACTACAAATATATTAATAAAAAAATAAAATAATAAAATAATAAATTAGTTGTCTTACTAAAATCATAATAAAAAGAATAATGTTATTATTTAAATTTATATCAACTATAATTAGTTTAAATACAAATATTTAATGTAATGTAATTAATTATATTTTTAAATAAAAAGATAACTAATTAAAAATGAAATAAATTAATTTTAACACAATAAAAATCCATTATAAACGATTTTGTCACTAGTTATATGATTTTATTGGCGATAAAACTAGATTTAATAAATTTTTAATCAATTCATTTAGTTTACAATTAAACAAATATTCTAAATACACAGCCCATACAATATAGTAAATTCATATTTTGTAAGATGACAAAATATTGTGAAGCACTAGGGTTTTTCCAAATAGCATCATACATAATTAATTGTCAGACGATAAAGATCCACTTTTCTTTTATTTGAAAGGTCCAATAAAAAAAGAGAACAAATTATTATTATTATTATTATTATTATTATTATTATTATTATTATTATTATTATTATATCTTTCAGGTTTTAAGGTTTGGTTTTGTGCAATCAAACTAGATATGATGGTTAACAACATCCAGACTTTCAGCCACTGACTCTGAAGTTTCCCAAAGCAACAAGAGTTTCAAATTTTTTAATAGATTCTTGAAAGCCCTTTTAATAATTGCAACACTGCAAAAACCAAACCATGATTCAGAAACCAAACAAGTGTGGAATTAAGCCTTGAGCTACAGTTAAATGAAATTTAAATACAACCGATTAAGTCATCTTAGTCATAAGGTTTGGCTGAGCCATAGGTTGGGCATACTACCCGAGCTAGATACTTCAAGCAACTGCATCATTATCACAAAATAACTACATTAACAGAGAACTCTGACCTGTTGAAAATTCAGATAACATACAGCGGAGGATATTAAAAAAGACGGGCCCTGCAGAGAGGCATATTAATGACAGGATCATATTGTTCGGGTATAATACACATATCCATATCAGAACTACATAAGCGAGAAGAGTAAAAATATCAACTGAGTGGCTTGTCCAGAAATAGACAAATCACAGCATAAGCATCCACCATGTAAATAGTCATGTAACTGACCATGTTTATTCCCAGGTTCCCTAACACTTACTGTGAGTCTTGCCCGGTACTATTCTGGGGTATTTTTACGACTTTATTGAAGTGATGCGTAAATGACTGATACCTCTCCATAATTGATATAACAACACTACGTACAACAGAGAACCTCTCAGACTTTCCTGATCTCGAATCAATATCTCTAACTCCTCCTTCTAACACTCGTGATTCTGCACTGTATTCCAAGTCACGAATCTGAATCAGAATAAGGAAGAAAGCTCAATTGTACACTCTGCACTAGGTCCCTCATGCATTCCTTCATTCACAGATCTAGTTAAATAAGTTCCAGAATAAATATCTTAAACACTAACAAATAGAAAGAAGAAAAAAAGGACATGCAGCTTATGAAAAAACTTACTTGGAATCCTTTTTCACGCGCACTTGTTCTAAAGTTGTCTGCAACACGACTAAAGAGTGCTACAGTATAAAGAGCATATTCATTATCCTCATACAATTTCTTGGAAGACCTGAGGGCCTAAAAAGCTTATTCTAATAAGAATAAGGAAGAAATCTCAAAATTGTTGTTTGGAAATATTCTAGTTTTTCAAATTATTGTTGGACATTTTAGATAAAACACCAGGATCTTCTTCCTTTTAATTTAAAAAAAAAACACAGGGATCTTTCAATTAAGCAAAAGAGACCATTTAATACAATAATCTAAGGGCTGTAGCAGCAGAAATTTGAATTTGTCAGCAAATAAGGTAATCTCACCACATAGCTTGTTAATGGTTCATAGCTTGAGAGCCAATGATGCTTCAGCGAATACTTGGAAGCAATTGCAAGGAGAGTAGTTAAAATGTTCTGACGTTATAATATCCTCTGGTTTTACCAGTAGTTCTTGAGTGTAGCAGTAGCTTTTTAGTGTCCCAGTAGAAAGAAAAGAAAGAGAATAATATCCCCAAAAAAATAAAAGAAAAAAAATTATCATAAAAAGGCATAGTTCTGTCGTCAAACATAGTGACACAAATATGCCAAATTAAGGAATTCTTTTGTGATAAACGACAAAATCCGTATGCTACCATTTTGAGACGATGAGAAGCTTAGCCTAACGATATTTACAGTACCTAACCCCGAAATGGTTCGGGCACCCTTTAGTTGTGGCTATGTATCTTGTATCCTGGACATTTCTCAATACCTGAAACATGAGGTACAAAAAAATGGAGAACTAATAAATCAATTGAAGTTATAAAAAAGACAATGTGGTTTTGGATTTGACCGATGCATTTGATGAAATCATTTCGCACTCAGATTCTAGCTACCGAAAACTTATTTCGTAGTGGAACTACCCACACTGCCTCTCCCCATAAAACGATTAATTTGTCATTGATCCATTTTATTTCAAAACGATAAAATTCTCCTTCTGATCATCTTTACTGAGTGCTATTTGGTGACGCAATATGGAGTCTTATTAGTTTCCTTGTCATTTTGATTGTTTTTTGGTTTTGTTTGTCGTGTCTCTTCCTTTAGCGCTTTTAGTCTCCTTTCTTAAAAAAAAAACTCGATTAGTTCTTTTTTTAGTTTATTTATTAATCTATTTTAAAACAAAAATAGAATGCTAATTTCAAATTTTAACCAATTAATTTTAGACTATTATTCTGTAACCTGCAATCAGTCTCATTTTCCAGACAAACTTGGAAGAATCTTCAGAACAAATTTATATAGTCCACTCAAATATATAATGTAAGATGCATTAATATTGAATTGGTTATCTATTCACCATTTGTTTTCACTTTTTCCAGATAAAAAATATGTAAGAAGAATCCTTCCGAATTTGGAAAGAGGAAAAATTGTATAAGTAGAAGTAGAATTAGACTAGAATAACATCAACAGTGCATATTAAAAGAAATGGAAGACAAACCGTGAAGAGAGATACAAAGTGTATAGAACAGAGAGAAAGAAAGAAAAAAGTATTCTGAATGTGTTATATCATTTCTTGAATAGAAAGAGAACAATTACATTGTATATTCTGCATGTGTATATTTATAGAGGTTAAGTGCATGGTTACGTATAACAGAAAGTAACCAACTGTTTAACTATATCGGTTGCTTTTCATACACACTCTAATAGCCTCCCTTGAATTCCAACCTCCTAGAATCTGCCTTGACATCTGTCAAGCATTTTACTGTGAGTTTGTCACGAGTAGCTTGAAACCTCGTAAGAGCTAGGGGTTTTGTGAGATAATCAGCAAGTTGATATGTTAAAAAGACATGTTCGACCTTGAGTACTCTATCTCGAATCTTTTCACAAACAAAATACAGGTCGAGCTCAATATGTTTGGTCCGAGCATGGAGAACAGGATTTGCAGACATCAGTACTGCACTCTGGTTGTCACACAGAACTACAGGAAGTTGAGTTAAATTCACTTTGAGTTCCTGAAGAAGGGATTTTAACCATATGACTTCAGCAATGGTGTTTGCTAGGCTACGATATTCAGCTTCTGTGCTTGAGCGAGACACAACAGGCTGCTTCTTTGATGCCCATGAAATGAGGTTTGGACCTAGGAAAATACAGGATCCAGACGTTGATCTTCTATCATCTGGATCAGCTCCCCAATCTGCATCGCAAAAACCTGTTAGTTGTAGTGATGATATAGGAAATGGTTTAAGGTGTAACCCAAAGGATATGGTTCCTGCAAGATAACGCAGGATTCTTTTTACTGCCTTCCAGTGGGCTTCTGTGGGGCTGTGCATGAATTGGCAAACTTTGTTCACGCTGTAGGACAATTCTGGTCTTGTAATTGTCACGTATTGGAGAGCTCCAACGATGGATCTGTATCTCTATGGGTCAGCCATATAATCACTATCTGTGAGTGATAGTTTTGTGTTAGCTGTCATAGGTGTGGGTACATCATTGGCTTTATCCATTTTGCTTTTAGTCAGTAAATCATGGACGTATTTGGACTGAGAGAGAAATAATGAGCCATCTGGGAGATGTGCAACTTGGATTCCCAGGAAGTAGTTGAGGGGCCCTAAGTCTTTGAGAGCAAATTCTTTATGCAGTGTAGTGATCAGTTTTGTAATCTCAGAAGAGGAACTCCCCACTATTACTATATCATCTACGTAGACTAGAAGATATGTAGAGTGAGTTAAAGTGACTTGTGTGAAGAGTGAAGTGTCACACTTACTTGAGACAAAACCTAGTTGTCGAAGGGCATTAGCTAAGCGATCAAACCACGCCCTTGGGGCTTGTTTAAGGCCATATAGTGACCTATTTAATCTGCAAACCAGATGTTTGTTTTCATCTTCAAAGCCTTGAGGTTGGCTCATGTATACCTCTTCTTTAAGGAACCCATTTAAAAACGCGTTGTTGATATCAATCTGGTGCATGTGCCATCTGTTGCTCAATGCCAGAGTTAGAAAAACTCGGATGGTAGAGGGTTTAACAACTGGGCTAAATGTTTCATCGAAATCCAGACCATATTGTTGGTGAAAACATTTTGCCACTAACCTCGCTTTGTATTTATGAATTGTCCCATCTGGATTTTCTTTAATCTTGAAAACCCATTTGCACCCTATTGCCTTCCTATCTGCTGGGAGTTCACACAATGTCCAGGTGTTGTTCCTTTTTAATGCTTCAAATTCATCCAGCATTGCTTGTTTCCACTCTGGTGATCGAAGGGCTTGAGATACAGTCTCGGGTTCTTTGCTCAAATTGTACACCTTAGGTTTGAATACACCAGCTTTTCCTCTAGTTAGCATAGGGTGTACCCCAAGTATACTGGTGTGATGACTTTCAGTTACTGAATTAGGTGAGTTTGCAGCAGGTTCTGACTCTGAGGCTATTTCTGCTAGACTTACTGAGGCTACTGGACTGGCTGCAAAAGATGCTTGTATAATAAAATCTGGATTGTGAGTGACTGGAGTAGTATGGTCTCCTGTGATGTAATTCCCTTCATTGATGAGATTATTTGTCCTTATTATAGGTTGAGGAGGATGATTAGAGTCTGAGCAGGGGGAAGTCTGATTAACTGGGATGACAGATGGTAGGCCACGAAAATAGTTGTCTGGAGTGGAGCTGGAGTTGAGTTGCTGCACTTTTTCATAGTTGGAGTAAGGGAAGCTTTGTTCATCAAAAAGAACATCTCTGGAAATATATATCCTTCCAGTGGGGTGTAGGCATTTATAGCCTTTGTGCTGTTGGGAGTAACCAAGAAAAATGCATTCCTGGGACTTGAGATCCAATTTATGCTTGTTGAATGGTCTGAGAAGAGGGTAGCAAGCACACCCAAAAACCCTCAGGTGTTGGTATTCAGGCTGTTTGTTATGTAGTATCTCAAAAGGTGACTTTCCATTTAATGTGGGTGTTGGTAGAAGGTTAATAACATGGACGGATGCTAGAAATGCATAGTCCCAGTACTTTTGTGGTAATTGTGATGCTGCAAGTAGAGTAAGGCCATTTTCTGTAATGTGCCTATGCTTCCTTTCTGCCACTCCATTCTGCTCATGCACATAGGGGCAAGACACTCTGTGATTGATGCCATTTTGCTGTAAAAATTCAGTGAGGCTACGAAATTCTCCTCCCCAATCAGATTGTAAACATTTTATTCTGCTGTCAAACATGTTCTCAACCATAAGCTTGAACCTCTTGAATATGTCTAAAACTTCAGATTTTGTCTTAATCAAATAGATCCAGGTAAATCTGCTATAAGCATCTATAAAGCTAACATAATATTTGTAGCCTTGTGCAGACATCAGAGGTGCAGGTCCCCATACATCTGTGTGAATTAGTTGGAGTGGTTTTGTATACAAGGTGGAGGAGGCTTTATACGAAAGTTTATGGGATTTACCAATACAACAGAATTTGCAAAATTGCTGATCCTTTTTATTGACTAATCGAATATTACAATTATTCAAAATTTGAGATACAATATGAAGAGCACAGTGGCCTAATCTTTGGTGCCACGTATGATAAGTTGGTAATATGAAGCATGAGCTATTTACAGAGTTTTTACAGTGAGGAACCGAGTTGAGGTTCGTCAAATGTGCAGCTTCTCTTCTTGTCTCCAGATGCTTCAATTTGAACTCATCAAATATGTACAAACCATTTCTAATCGTTCCTTCCAAAAGCACTTGGCGTCTGTCCTGATCTTTGACAAAGCATTTGGTTGGATGAAATTCAAAAATGACACTATTATCTTGAGCAAATCTTGAAACACTAAGCAGATTCTTAGTTATTTTAGGTACATGAAGTAAATCTTGTAAAGTAAGATAATTGGAAGAGAAAGGAGATGAAACCAAGGACTGACCGATGTTAGAAATGGATAGGCCAGCTCCATCACCCATATGAACCCTTTCCTATCCTGGATAGTAGCTTTGATTCATCAAATTGTTGGAGTCTGGGGTGACATGATTTGTTGCCCTAGAGTCAATGTACCAGGCAGAGTCAGTAAAACCATCTGCAGTGGCTACCATTGCCGAAAAATTTCCTTGTGGTTGAGGCCTGTTATACTGATCCACACCCAGAGGTTGTTCTTGATATGTTTGATCAAAGAGGTAGTAACACTGCAAAGTTGTATGGCCATAACGACTGCATACTTAACACATTGTAGCTTATCTATGGGTAAATGACCTTCCTCTGTTTCTTCCTCGAAAATTGCCTCTGAAGTTACCTCTAAAGCCTCTATAACTGCCTCCTCTATAGTGAAAATTATGTCCTCTGCTTGGGGGATTGTAAACTTGAATATTTCTGTCACGAGTGTGATTAGGATGACTAACCAAGTTTGCACTGACTGTGTTCAGCGAGTTAGAGTTTGTGACAGAATGAATTGATGCAGGACTTGAGGGTTTGTTACTGTCTTCTATACGTGCTTCTTGAGTTAACAGCAGAGACTCTATTTCTAATATCGTATAGGCATCTTTTCTTGTGATGATGCTAGTCACAAATGCATCATATTCAGACGGGAGACCTCCAAAGATGACTTCTAGGTGATCTATAAAAGTAAGGGGATTTCCTATTGCTGCTAAAGTGTCAGCACTTGATTTTATTTTCAAAAGATAGTCAGCCATGGAAAGATCATGTTTCTTTATCTGCCTCAGTTGAATCTTTAGTTGACAAATCTTGGCTCTTGTGTGTGCTTCAAAGTATTCTAAGAGACGATGCCATACCTCAAAACTGTGTTCACAATCTACTATGCAGGTTAGCATACTTACATTCATAGAGGAAAGAAGCCAGGAAAGTAGAAGTTGGTCTTGAAGCTCCCATTCGGTGTATGCTTCAGAAATATTTCCAAGAACAGCATCATTCTGTGAGTTGAACTTCTTTGGTACACTGCTTCTATCAAGAAAGCTTGAGAGTCGAAGTCCCTTGACCGCGGCTAGTACTTGTCTTTTCCACAGAAGAAAATTGATATCATCCAATTTTATGGAAAGAGACGAGGTGAATGTGACTATTTTGTTTTTCTGGGTTACATCCAGAACGAGATTTGAAACTGGATCATTTTCTGCCATTTGCGATTAGCTGAAGGGCTCTGATACCATGAAGAGAGATACAAAGTGTATAGAACAGAGAGAAAGAAAGAAAGAAGTATTTTGAATGTGTTATATCATTTCTTGAATAGAAAGAGAACAATTACATTGTATATTCTGCATGTGTATATTTATAGAGGTTAAGTGCATGGTTATGTATAACAGAAAGTAACCAACTGTTTAACTATATCGGTTGCTTTTCATACACACTCTAATAAACCGAAAACCAGTTTTAATTATTACGCACCCCCAAGTCCATTAGATCATCCTACAATATATGAAGTCTCGTAATAACTAGAAATTCATCAGAAGCAAAGAAGATTCGTAAGTTCTAATATAATTTTAAGCAATAATGCGCACAATTCAAGATTACAGTTTCAGACTTCAGCTCTATTGGTCAAGAAGTTAGCTCAAAACCTCTAAACTTGAGAAGTTGGTTCAATAGAGTGAAAAATAATATCAAATAAGACTCTATAATAAACCCTAACAAATATTTTTTTTTAAGAAAATGGAGAAACCAAGCTTATCTGGTATAGTATAATTATATTTGGTAGAATTAGCTTAAGCTAAAAAAGTAAAATTTGTCATGGCTTGTTATCAACGAGATATCAAAAGGCACAAAGTTATTAGATATGATCTAAAAAATCATATATCAATCTCCAAGCATCTATAGCACTTATTTGTCATGGCTTGTTATCACAAATTTCCCGTAACCAACCTTTATTACGGTCTTCCATAAATCTAATTTCAACTTATATATAAGGCGTTGCAGTATTTTAATAGCCTGCATGAAGTTTTGAAGGTCACATCACAAAACTCAAAACTCAACTAAGTCATCGATTCCATACAATGAAGGACTATAGGATTGAATGAAAAAACAATTGAGAAGTTTTAAAGAAAACATACCATGCAATGAAAATTCATAGAGAGATCAAACATTTTCATATGTTTAAGCAGCTTAAAGCTTTAAACCATTGAGAGAGAGTTTCATCAGAAACCTTACAATAAAAGGCGAACAGACCAGGGTCCAGAACTGCCATGAACAATGCTAGATGCTATCGATGATCAGTAGATAATGAGAATACGACAAGAAGAAAGGAATGGTGAGCTCAAACTGGAGTGAGAATAAGAGCGAAAGTTCTTTTTTTTTTTTTGGACTAGTAGAGGGAAAGTTCTTAAGCGGAGTAAATGACGAAGGAACCGTCGGGGAATTGTTTTAGCTTCTTGGGCTTTGGCCCCTCTTTCCAGCTCCCAAAAAAACTGTTTTGGTTAAAAAAAAATTGGATTAAAGGTGGTTTTAATTTTATTTATTTATCTAAACACTACATTTTTATAATTACGTGATATTTTATATATTTTGAAAAACTGCATTATTTTCTTTAGCACATTAATATTTGCACTAGTATCTCGCTATCTTAGAACAATTCAAATTGAAATTCATTGAAAGAAATGATTATATTGCTGGCTTATGTTAAGGTTAAAATTAAAAAACAAAAAAGCCAGTTTGTGCTCTTTTGAATACAATAAAAAAAGTGAGAATCTATGTTGTAAAAGTATGTATGTGTAAGTTTGAAAATAATAAGGATGCGCCATTGAACTCTTTGATTGACGGAGTTGAGATGATGGTCGATAGAATGAAAATTCTCGTTTTATTTTTTTGTCTAATTGACAGAATTAATAAAAGATATGAAATTCATGAAATGTTGATTAATTTATATAAAAAAATTAGTATTATTTTTTAAAACAAGTGAAAAATAAACAGTATAATAAAAAAAATACTTTTACTATTTTATTTATAAACTTTTTTATAATTTTAAAAATATATTTAAATTAAAAATTTTAATACTATTCAACAAAATTTAATTTTAATTTTTATATTATTAATAATTTATTTTATTCTTATTTATAATATTTTAAATTAAAATAATTTTATTTTAATAATTTTATTCTTTAACAGGATTTTTATTAATTTTAATAATAATATTTTATTTTATTTTTAATTTTCGTATTTATTCTTTTTTTTATCGACAAATAAATGAGACCTAAATTTTTTGGTAAGTCTTTATAATTATTAAAATTCTACGAGTCATTTATCCCACAAATTATATGTTATTAAAATAAATTAGATTGAATGTGTATTGTTATTCATAAAACTATATTTTACCTCATTCTAATAAATTTTTTTGAGATAATTAATTTCTAAGCATTGCATCAAATTCTCTTCAATTATGTTGTCAAAAGTTTATCTTTGCCCTATCATTTTCTAAATGAAAAGCACAAGGATAAAATTTTAGAATAGTTAATTCTTTGGCATATTATCTATTGTCCATTTTTATCTTGTTGGTTTCTATATTTTAGAAAAACGAGGCATAGTTTTTTTTAATATTCTTTTATTTTGAAAATATGTTTCCAATTTCTTATAATTTCATCCGGGTTGCGGGGTCATAATTTTTTATTTTTTACTTTTGGCCTGAAGATTGGAGACTTGAATAGTTGGGTATTGGACGATAAGATAGGGTGTTTTATCCAAATTGGCATATTTTGATTGATTAGTTTTATTGAGAATTATCGTCTATCTTCCTCTCGACTCTGTCCAAGATTCAATGTCGTCGATTCACTTCATCTATCAACAGCCTCTTCCGTCATTGTGTTCATCTTCTTCTTCCATATTCTCTTTCAACCCCACTAACATTTCTCTCCAGATCCTTACAAAGAGACGCCCTCGTCCGACCCTTTTGCCAATTCGTAGGCGTCTCAATGTTATTGCAATGGCTCCCCCCAAGCCCGGTGGAAAGGCTAAGAAAGGTATCACGCATTTTTCTACCTTCATTCACCGAACGGTCTTGTTCTAACTGTGAATCATCCCCATCTCTCTCGTGCAGTGATTGGAGTTATAAAGCTGGCACTTGAGGCTGGGAAGGCTACACCTGCTCCTCCCGTTGGGCCTGCACTTGGTTCCAAGGGTGTCAATATTATGGCTTTCTGTAAGGATTACAATGCCAGGACAGCTGACAAGGCTGGTTATGTCATTCCTGTGGAAATCACGGTCTACGATGTGTGTTCTTTGCTCTCTTACCTTCATTTTTTTCGGAATTTTCTCGATATAATGTCTTCTTACATCTTTTACTTTCTTGTTTCCTCACGATGTTATTGTATGCTAGCAGGATAAAAGCTTTACTTTCATATTGAAGACACCGCCTGCTTCAGTTCTACTCCTCAAGGCGGCAGGTATGTTGTTCGGCAATGCCCGGAAGCTGTTTGATGTTATGTTTTCCCAAGGATTAGTAATATATTTTGTTATGTTGATGTGTTGTTCATGAGGTGCTCGCTTCTTTTAGTTCTCAATGCTTGATACGCAAATGCATTTGTACACGATATGAAGAGAGCCGTTTGAACTTTGAAGGAAGAGTTCATTATCAATTATGAATGGCTTATAGTTGTGTTGTTCTGGCACTTAAAGAATAGAATAAATATTTACCTCTGAGGTTTTCCAAACTTATACACACCCTCTTTAATTTTAATTTATACGAAAACCTCTTTATCCACAAAATTATTGATAACACTCATACTTTATATATTTTTTTCTCTTAAATCTCATAAATATAGTAATTCAATACAATGCAAATAATTAAAAGGTCAAATTAAGAGTTATGAAAATTTAAAATAGAAGTGGTTTTATGCCTTGAACTATGGGTACTTCGTAGATACAAAATATGTATCTTGCTCATAACAATCTATGTACGCTTTTAGAACCTTTTAGTCTGCACATTTCGGCCTTGTGCTAGTCTTGGTTTCATGAATATACTTTTAAAAAACAATCCCTATTCTCTTAGAAGTGATGTTACTTCCCCATTCACATGAGTAAGTTCTGTCAATGGTACTCTTGCAATTGTGATGCGCCCACTCTTAAAATGCTACAAAATTCACTAGTCCTAAATTCACTTTCACTTAACAATGTAGGATAAATGCGCTTATATCTTAAAGATGAGTTTATGCTAATACTTTAGTATGATGCGTCCCATTCTTCAACTACTCTATGTGTTATTTTTACCGTTGAACCAAGTCCTTGCAATATCTAATCACAAGGTTTCATACTTCCATTGGTACTTTTTATATCTTGGACTCCAGTCCATCTTTTTATGTATTCCAAACTTTTCTCTAGCTAGAGATTTTTCCAATGGATTCATAAGATTCTTAGTTTCTTACTAGATTTTGTGTAGTTTACATGAGTTGTACCATTACCCAAATATGATCTCGTAATACTAATCTTTCATCTTATGGTTTGGACCTACTGTCACTAACTGATTCTGAAGTAACTTAACTTAGATAGTAGAATTAGCATTTATTATTTGATTATTAGATTTTTAACCTATTGCATAATTGTCCAAAATGAAAATATACTTCGAAGTAGGAATCTTCATTCTCATACAATAACTTATATATCAGCTTTTATATCTATGTATTTCATGTTTTCATATATGTTAAATGCATTTTGTTCATTAACTATGCTATTTTGTGTTATGTAGTTTCTTATTTTTCTTTCAAATTTATGTCATTTTTTGAATTTTCTTCCACTTACGCAGTTTTCTTTGTACTCGAGCATTATTTAAGCTTTTTACAACTCAAAATGAAAGAAAGTTAAAAAAAAATTACTCTACTCTTTTAAGACAATAATTAAAAAATTTGAAGGATCCAAGTAAATGTTCCAAGGGTATCACAACCATAACATACCAACTAAGTCTATTCATCACGCACCACATATTTTCTAGGTCCATGTATTTGTGGTCAGTTACCATTCTGTAGCTAGAGATGGCAAAGCACTGACTCACATTATAGCCATCAATATTCAGTATCCTGTTTCCCATCGATTTAAATTGGACTTTTGATTCATAAATTCATTTTTGTTGGCCATTAGCTCATTTAACCCATTTTTTCTGAACCTTAAATTCTGTGGTGAGGTATCCTGTTAAACCGATAATCCCATAGCAATATGCTTCCATTTTGGTGACTTATTTGTCCACTGGTTGACATTAAGTGTGCCAAAACACAAGTGAACCATATAAGAAATTCTATTTAATCCTATATTGCTAAAATAAGATGCACAAGTTCAGAAGATTTGAAAGGCACCTAGAAATAATGAAAATGGATCTAAACTTGATGAGAGATCAAAGCTCATAAATTGACTTAGCTGCTCTTTTGTTGGAATTTCAATTTCCTATTGTTTTTATTGTCTGCTATAACTGAACAACAACTGGTTCGTTTAACTTTTACGACACAGTTTATTATCTTGCAGTTTATAAACTTTTACGACACAGCTTTATTTTCTTTGATAATAGGCCGTACTCGATCTTAGCTTGGCCTAGTATGAGTCTTGAATTTATCTCCTGCATATACTATGTATGATGAATGTATATGAGTTGTTAGTAATTAGGTAGTAGGAGAGAATAATCCGAGCTTTTCTTTCATTGCTACTGATAAATTCGTTTTTCTGTTTTTCACTAATGATTTGGTTGGCTATGTAGGGGTGGAAAAGGGTTCGAAAGACCCCAAGTTGGACAAAGTAGGAAAGATCACAATTGACCAATTGCGAGCAATTGCTGCTGAAAAGCTGCCAGACTTGAATTGCTCGAGTACGGAATCAGCAATGAGAATTATAGCGGGCACCGCAGCAAATATGGGAATTGAAGTTGATCCTCCCGTTCTTGAACCCAAAAAGAAGGAACTTGTCTAATTAGGACCTCTTTTCGGCTCAAGTTATTGGCGCCCTTGTGTTTATACTTTGTGTAATCAAAGTGCAAGATCTTGCAAGATATTTAGTATATTGCCTCTGTTAGTTTAAAACAGCTGTCCCTGACTTCTCCCTACTAATCCAAATTTGAATTTGTTCCGGTGTTTTGGCAAATAGGCTTCTCTTTCGCTGAGATAGTGGAAAAGTTTTCGAGTGAGTAGAGGATTGACTATTCAAAATTTAAAGAAAATTTCCTTCTGGTGAGTTTGTGGTAGAGCTGTTGGTTATTTACGTCAGTTGAGCATACTAGGCTAAATCAGTGGGTCAAAGTCTGAATGAATTTATTTGTACAGTTTTAAAATAAAATTGGGTTTGGTTTAATAACATAATATATCAAATAAATTCACTCTTTAAATTTTGTATTATATATTTCATAATTTATTCTTTTATCTCTATAATTATTTTTTTTATTCAACAAATTAAATGTTTTATTAAAAAAATACACGATAAAAATGTGATTGCTTAAATAAGAATGTCTTTTAAATTATTACATAAAAGTGGGACTAAAATTATTATTATAGTATAATTGATTTTCTTTTGTGATTTTATCAGAGCCTCTTCTCATTCTACTGTTTTGGTTTTGGTTTATGTTGTGATATCATCATCACTGGTCATATGCCTTCAGAAATTTCTGGGTTATTTGGTCAGCTTAATTCTGCCTTTGCATGGAAAGGTTTGGGCAGGTTGTATTACATTCTTGGCGTAGAAGTCAAAGACTTGGCAGCATGTGGTTTACTGCTTTCTCAACCTTAGTATGTTAAGGATTTACTTGCCAAAGCTGGCATGCACAATGCAAAGCCTATGTCCACTCCTATGGCTGCTGGTACCAAGTCGTTTGTTGCAGGCACGGCTGAATTTGATAATCCACTCTAGTACATTACTATCACTAGGCCTGATATGCAGCGGAGGGTACTTCGATGCTTAAGTGGAACCATTTCATTTTGTCTGCATCTCAGCAAGGAAACTTCTCTTGAATTTGTTGGCTTTTGTGATGCAGACTGAACCTTGGAGGATTTTGAAATATTGGAGCTCCAAGAAGCAGCCTGTTTTTTCTCAATCGCTGAATACCGTAGTTTAGCCAATTTGGTAGCAGAAATCACTTGGATCAAATCGTTAATGTCTGAATTATGATTGCCTTTTTTGCTTAAGCCACCAGTAGTGTATTGCGACAACTAGGTACAAAAATACTCTCTGCCAACCTTGTGCTTCACTCTCGTACAAAGCACATATACAGAACTCGTTTTATTTTTTGGTTAGGGAAAAGGTGATGAGAAAGGATGTTGCAGTCAATCAGATAGCTTCAAAAGACCAGTCTGCGGACCTTCTGACAAAGCCACTTTCAGTAGCACAATTTCAGATTCTGAGACACAAGCTCAGAGTTGAAAATCGCCCACTTAAATTTTTCTAGAGTTACAACCACCTTAAAGTATGTTTTGAGAGTTGAGAGGAAGAGAAAATTAGAATGAATTAAAAAAAAAAAAAGAAGGTAGGGTAATAAATTAAATAATTCAATAACAGAAAATAATTAATTATAATATATTTTGATTAATATATCTTTTATTATTGACGTAAAATTTTAAGATATAATAACATTTATTTAGTTTTTCTTATAAAATTTTTTAAATTAACAGTACTTAAAATTATGTTAAAAACAACGCATAATACTTTGATAAAATTATTTAATATTTTTTAGAATAAAATATAACATATAATCATTATTTACAACACATCAAAATACTGTAATTTGACTCCTTTTTTTTAAAAAAAAAAATCCTCTCCATGTCATATTTAAATAAAACAAATCTAAAAAATTATACCTAATTTTTTTTTTGTGTGGAAAATTAGTTGAGTATCTCATGTAGGGGTCTCTAGTTGTCGACGGGTTTGTGGTTTGTGTGAATGGGCGAGGGAATAATGGCATCATCTCATGGGCATGAGCATCCTTTATAGTTAATTCATTTATTCAAATAAATCCGAAATTGATATTTAGAAGGCTATAATATAGACCTGACAGATTCTTTTATTCTCAGCTGATCTTATAAAATATGGGAAAGACCTATAGCTACGCTGCAGGCGTAACAAATAGCAATTTGGGGAATATAACTTTGTTGAGCCTTCTAGATAATTGGTGCACATTGTATAGCGACTATCAAAGTTTTGTGGGAGGAGAAGATTATTAGAATATATTTCCCTTTGCATCCAAACTCAGCTTTCTTTTCTTAAGCACATCCATATCCCACAATACTAGTTATTCCCCTCTTAGTGTCAGCTGCTTGAAAGCTTGACCCACGCTTCATCGACGGTTTAGATTCCATTCCCGGTCTAAAAGGTTCCACCTGCGAGGTGCAGAGCACTTGGTTTAGTTTATTCACTCTAAGAAACTGCTTTTGGCAAAGATTATACGTACAAAGATATTTATCCCTTGAGGAAGCGATGCCAATATCAATATGCCACCGAGGAGAATATCTTCCATTGCTGGGCTCTTCATCACTTGTCCTTTCCTTCTTTATATTATATACTTATATATATATATATATATATATATATATATATAACCACCTATATCTCCCATGGCTCCCTTACTAGAGAAAGCGCTTGGCTCCACATTCTCCGCCTTTGTATTTCGTAACTTCCACTATCAACAACATCACAAGAGCATCAATAACAACTTCAACATGCCCAAGAAGGGTCGACCCCTTTCCTTACAGGTCTGCTTTCATTTGTTTTTCTCCCCCTCTCACTTCTTGTCTCTTCAAAGTTGGGTAAAATATATTTAAGAAACGATCACAGATCACCTTCAGTCTTGCCCTATGATATATTTTTTTCTGGAACGAAAGAAAATAGAAGTTTTATTCATGCGTGTGAATGAGAAATTTCTAAATTGAACATACCGGTGGTATTGAACATCTTTTGATAAAAAGCAACTGTAAGAAATTAAAACATGTGTCTATGATCTTGATAAACATGGAATTTAAAAGAAAGTTAGGGGGAAAAAATAAAAAGAAAAGCAACCTTTTGGGTGACTGTAAAATATAAAGGGGACACGGAAGAATATGACGATATTTAGGAAAACTTTCGTGCATCTGCATCTCCGCTAATTGCTTTTCTTTCAGACAGTGGAACTTAAAGTAAGGATGTGCTGCACTGGTTGCGAGAGAGTTGTAAAAAACGCCATTTACAAGCTCAAAGGTAGATTCTTTTTTTCTTTTTTCTTTTTTTCCATTGCTCAGAGGAATATCTCCTCAAGATCTATATCTTCGACATAATTAATTAAAATAATCGTATATAAAATAGGATTTATATAGAAGCATGAATTCACTCCCCCCAACCGGCCCACGCCTAAATTATCATTTCAATTTTGCTCAGTTCTGAATTAATTTTTCATATTAAATATGCGATTGATAGCCTTATAAATTAATATATTTCTGTAAAAACATTCATTTATTATCTGTGCTTTATTATTCATTTACAGTAAAATTTGGTTGCAATTAATTTTATTTTATAATTGTTAATATATTTTCTTTGGGGTGATTGTTTGAAAACAGTTGTCATAGCAGTGTTTTTGTTTCTTTTGTTCTAATAAAAAAAATTGTTTGTTATATTATTTTTATAAGTTATTTTAAAAAAATTATTTTGTAAAAATATAACTCAATAAACATATTTTAGGAAACCTTATTTTATTTATTTTATTTTTATTTTTTAAAAATAAAAAATATTTTATTAACAACCGAATTGTAAATAATTTATCAAAATTAATCTATAAATATCATACAAATTATATTCTTTTATTCTTTTATTTTGAAAATTTTGTTCTTAAAATTTATATCCATTTTAATTTTTTTGTTTCAAAAAAATAACTTTTAAAAAGATATTTTTAAAAAATAATAAAATAAAAATATTTGAAATCATTTCCAAACAATCTCTTACTCTTGCTTCTAAACAGTAAAAATTAAATTTATATTTGATAAGTTTAGTTACATGGCTTTTCTTTTACTGCTTTTAAAATTGTTACTTTTAATAAGAACTTTAAAAGATACTTTTTGGAATAACTGTATTTATTTTAAAGTTAGAATGACTAAAAATGAAAAATCTTTATACGTATTTTAATTAAATTGTTGGATAAAGTTATATGTTAACTCTTTAAATTTGTAACGAAATTTAATTTAATCTTTATAATTTTTGTGTGTGAATACATTCTAACTTTTCATAAAGATCTTATTTTTAATTTTTAAAGTTAACTTCGTCAAAAAAATTAATAAAAAAATATTTATTTAAATATACTTTACATTTAAATTATTAAATTATTTATCTAAATAATTGACATAATTTAAAAAAATTTGTCTCTTCAAAATGATGATATTTAACCATTTTATTTTTATTAATAAATTTTAATTGAATCAGTCTAAATAGTTAAACGTTATTATTTTAAAGTAATATTGTTTAAATAAATTATTTAAACAAATAATTTAATAAATATGTGTCTATATTAATATTTTTTATTAATTTCTTTTAACAAATTTAGTTCTAAATATTAAAAAGAGATGTTTATGAAATCTTAAGAATATATTTGAACAAAACAAAAACTTTAAGAATAAAATTAAATTTTATTGTAAACTTAAAAAGAATAAAATAAGATTTTATCCTTAAATTTTAATGTAGATCCTTCTTATCTTTTTTTCTTCATTAATGTAAGTAGTTTTTAATCAAAACATTGTTATATTTCTATTGGTACAAAACTTAGCCAATAAATGTCCGAAGGTATAACAAGTGAACTATGCTTTTAAAATGAGGATACAAATTTAATTTTTTAACTAAATATTTATCAAGAAAACCTCTTTATCATAATTAAGTTTGAAAGAGATTAGTTATATAGTGTTATTAGTAGCACGTTGATATACATTGAAAACAAAAAGCCGAGTACAAAAACTTCACATATCTCTTTCATTCTTGCAATGAATATATATTATTTTATATAACTAATTTTTGTTTTATTTTTTATATTGAGTAATCATTACTCATTAAAAAAGAATTATATTTAATTTTTAGCAATACAAAAATAAAATTTTTTAAGCATATAATTATAAACTATAAGGTCTATTATCTTAACTATTTGAAAATTTGTTAATAAATATCTTATTAATGAATTATTTTTTAAAGAAATTTTTATAAGATTTTTTAATAAATATTAATTTTATCTTGTTTAAACAATATAATACTTCTTAAAAAAGCCATATCATTACAAAGGGATCCTTATATGCTATTTAGGGAGGTTAGATTATTAAATGAATCGAATAATTTGTACGTTTTATTTATTTGAGTTTCCTTAAGGTTCGAAAGCAATACTTTTAAAACAAAGAGAAAAAAAATGATTTCTAATATCTATTATCTTCAAGTTTTTTCTAAAAGCTAGTTTAAGTTTTCCATTGGCTACCCAGGAAAGAGGGTTTATGTTTCTATATATTTAGTAATAATTAGCAACAAGTTCCAAGTATGTTAATGCATTGATTGAAGTCATGGCTTTTAGGAACGCACCTGGTCACTGGTTAGAAATCATATCCTCCGTAAGCTTGAAGGACAACATGCTTACGTACGTAATTTTTGGGAAAGATCAATTTATAAAAAAATTACTGAATGATATAAAATTAATATTTCAAGTTGTATCAGATAATATTAGCTAGGGTTTTTAAAGTGGGGATGAATGGGCTATTTCACGTTTCTTTCTAACTCCAGGTAGCTCGGATCTCCCAAAAAAAACTTTCATATTCTTATTTCAAGAAATTGAAACCTTATTGATCTAAGCGTTTAAGTATAAAAATTGTGACAGGCATCGATTCGGTACAGGTGGAATTGGAGATGGAGAAGGTCACAGTTGTTGGGTACGTTGAGCGGAACAAGGTGCTTAAGGCCGTAAGGAGGGCAGGAAAGAGGGCTGAATTCTGGCCTTACCCCAATCCGCCACTGTACTTCACATCATCTAACAATTATTTTAAAGATACAACGACAGAGTTCAAACAGAGCTACAATTATTATAGACATGGCTACAATGTTGGGGACAAGCATGGGACCATTCCGGTGTCTCACCGAGGAGATGACAAAGTTAGCAACATGTTCAACGATGATAATGTTAACGCTTGTTCTCTCATGTAAACATGAAACAAATGTATTACCTCATTAGAAAAAAAATTATATCGAACCTTTTATCACGTACAATGTGTAAGTAATGTGTTATATGCTTTGATTGCTTAGACATGTATTATTGAAACTAGCGTTAAAAAAATATATTTGTGGGTTTGGTTTGTGTATTTTGTGTGTGTGTGTGTGTATTCTCTTTTTAAAGTTATTTTTCCTTTTTTTTTTAAATTCCATATGAAATTACCAATATCGATGATTTGGAGAAACAAAAGCATTAGTGGAGCATTTACCAAAAAAAAAAAAATAGTGAAATAAAAGAACAACCATTACACGTCGTATTCGTAACTCATAATTTTTTAGGAAATTATAGAGAACAAATAATAACAACTAAAATCATATTAAAAAATTAACCATACATTTTTACAATATCGCCACTATAAAAAAAACATATAATATTATTTTAAGAGATAAAAATTAATGAAGCCATGCAATGAAATAGCCCACCATGTGGCTTGGCTTTCGTTTGATGATGTCTTATCTTTTTTTTTTTTTTGGACAGATGATAACGGCTTATCCAGTAACTTCTTTTTTCTGGACAGAGAAGATACACTAGAGCCACCTGAGGCTAGCTCAGGTGGTTAGGAGGGGTGGGGATTTGGGTGTAGAATGTGAGTTCGAGTCTCATCTTGTACCAAAAAAGAAGAAGAAAGAAGATACACTAGAACCTGGCCCAACGCCAGGGAACCTAAGAGTCGAATAGGGATAAACCATTTGCCCATAAAGTCTAGCCCAAGCTCTGAGACCGAAGGTAAACAGAAAACCAACAAACAAAGAATAAAGTTGTCCAAAAAAAGAAAAGGAAGCAAACAAAACAAGACACTCACATCAAACTACTTTTTGAAAACACAAATTAAACTTTAGATCTTCGACAATCTTCCTTGTGCTTTCTCAGAGCTGACAGCAACATCGAAGGGTGTCTCAAAACCATCTTCCATGGAGGGAGTTACGGTTCGTTATTTTTGCAGTTACTGAGCAGCTTCTTGTATTTTGCAGCACCGAGCTATAACGAAAGAGCTACCCTCCGCTTTGATAATTATTGAAATCCAAAAACGATGATGAGATGGCTAGGATCTGGTAACTCTTTGTCTTCTTCTTTTAACGTTCATCTATACTAAGAAGAAGAAACAAGATACTCCATACATACCGAGGTGAGCAGCAACGGAAGAAAACAAGGCGGGCACCAACTTTCTTTGAAAACAAAGGGCTTGTTTAGAAGTGTTTTTAAGTGTTTGTGTTTTATTATTTTTTAAAAATATTTTTTTAAAATTAATGCTAAAAATAATTTTTTAAGAAAAAAAATAAAAAATTTGTTTAAAAGTAAATTTAAAAATTAATGTTTGTTAACGTAATGGTGTGATTTGTGTGATGGTTGAGGATTAATTTTGATAAATTATTTACAACTTTGTATAATTTTTTTTATATTTTTTAAAAAATTAAAAACAGTTTTACACAAAAATAAGAAAAACAACAAAATAATATTTCTCAAAAACTGTTTTTTGAGTTACATTTTTACAAAATAATTTTTAAAAATAATTTATAAAAATAATATGACAAATAAATTTTTTTATTTTCGTAAAATAAAAAAATAAAAAAATTATTTTAAAAATAATTTTCAAACAAGCCCAAAGTCTTATACAAGTTTTCTTCTTTTCATATCTAATTAGTATTGTTATGAATGACAAAATAAGCCACAAATCTTCAAAAATTTAAGCAAGAATCGAAACTCTTACTTTGAAGGAAAATAATGATTTCGAAAAGGAAGAGGATTGCTCCCAGGAAGAGAGAGCCATTTGCATTAATTTTATTATTTATTTCTCATTTTTCCTCTCCAATTGACAAAAATGAGATAACATCCATAAAACATCCTAAATTATAAGTTTCGGTTTAGACTTGTACTATATGTGTTTGTTTGACCGTGGTTTTAATTTTTATTTATTTTAAAATTACTTTCTGAAAACTAAATGTAAAAAAAAAAAACAGTTAGCGTTTGATTAAATTATTTATCAATGTCATTATTATTTAATTCGTCTATAAAAAAAACAATTTTTACTGTTAAATTAAGGGAAAAAAAGACATATTTAAAAATATAATTTTAAAAATTTTAAGTGAAGGTGTTATTAAAAAAAAAGTAATTTCCGTTTTAAAGGAGAATCTCTGGTTTTTTTTGAAATTTTTCTCTTATAGAAAAAAATAATTTCTAATATAATTTAATTAATTTTATATTTTAGTTAAACCCATAAAAATACACTTTGACTACTTGAACCAAGTCAAATTGAATTTGGCTCAACAAAATCCATCATAATATATATCATCGAAGATTGAACACTTCTTCTGGTTTTCCGCAAATGGCATTAGTTTCATTTAAAAAAATATATATTACATAATAATTCTTTTTAAAATAATTTTAACTGGATGTATCTAAGTTTATTTGATCAAACTTAATTTTCAAATAAAAATTAATTATGCATTTAACAGTCGAATTACACTTTTTTACTGCTATCCTTTCACATGTTCATTTTCGTGATCAAGACTTAGAGAGTTCAAGTTTGATAAAGTCGAAGCGAATTGTTGCAAGTTGAAAATTCGACCAATGCAGGTTGAGAAAAATTTAATCTAACCCAATCCACATAATCAACCTAACCTAAGAAAAGGAGTAGAATGGATTAATCAAACCCCAATCCTTACCCCTATTTGGATGTTATGGGGTTCAATTTGGAAATTCAAGATAGTCTTCAAAGTTGGAGTCTTCAGGATGAAGATATGGAGTAAGTAGGTTTTCTGAGTTCAATGATTTTTAGGAGAATTTTTTGCCGACACCTAAGGTATAAACATCAAATTAGTGAACAATATGCATTCAATTATACTTATTTTTCACAATTCTATATATCTATTTCTCATTATGCAAACCAAATGTATCTTACAATTATGGAAACTTTGGATATCATAAATTTGATTTTAGAAATTTGGATGATCCGTTACAAAAGCATTTAAACGTGTCAAAAAGCATTTTAACTATTGAGTAAAATAAAGAGCAACGTAGAACTGAAAAAGCCTAGAGAAAATTTGAGGTAGTAAGCTAACTAACTAGGAAAAGCTACAATTTACCCTAGCCAACCAAAACAGGAGTGGGTTCAACATGGAAAATGTTCAAATTGGTATAATGAGGGTTGCGAAAGTGCAACTTTTAGGGAAGGAAATGATGTAATATAGCAAAAATGAAAGATTTTATAATGTTTAATTGGTAGTCATCCAAGGTAGAATCGATAGTAAACTTCCTGAATGATCATCTAAGGCCTTGACTGCAGATAATATTAACTTAATCTGTATAACCGTATCTCTGCCAGGAGCGCAAAAAAGGCCAATTATAAGGTTACTGTTATAATTATCGAATTTATGTGAGAATTGGCAAAATGTAAATCTAGCTAGATAGCCACATGGACATTTTTGCCATAATGAGATATAGCCAAATCAGTTTTGGGTTGGACCTAAACCAACGAGCCACGTTCCAAGTCATGAGTTTGCACTCGGGAGTCAAGGAGGCCTTGGGCATTTGGGGTAAACACAAGCTGAAGAATGGCAATTAATAGTGAAGCAAATCTACGTCCAAAATAAAAAATAAAAAATAGTGAAGCAAATAGCTGACTCTCAAGGATTGTGCCGCACATGCAGAGTCAGATCAGATTTAGAGCTACCCGCTTTACGGAGGCTAGGTCTCTGATAGACGGGTCAAATGTAGGGCACCGGAAATGGTACCTAAGTCCTAAACATTGAGGAACTGGTTTAAGAACGTAAATGGAAGGGCTTGGTGGTCCTAGTTATCGCCCCCCACCTACACATGCAGGAGTACAAATACCTTGACATCGACTGAGAATGAGAAGCAAAATCCTAAGGGAATGATTGAAAAAGGCATTCCTAAATCAAACCAAGATTCGAAATTTGTTAGCCCAATCTTTCTTGAGAAATCTAACGCATATGCTTATAGTACCAAATCCTAACTCAATCTAACAAAATAACTGGTATTATGCCTCCAAAAGAACGGAAGTTTACATGGTCGACATTAAAGTAGATAATCAAATCTCAATGTGAAGTTAAAACCAAAAAAAAAAAAATCATGAACAGGAATACATTTATAATCAGGTAGCACTATAGACCACATGCTCTGCAAATCCAATTATTTGGTTCTAAAAAATGCAGCAACTTTGAGGTTTCCCAAGGAGGATGCCTGTTTTATCGATGAGCAGTAAACAACGCTTTGCTAATTATACCTGTGGCCTCAATATATCGATCCACACATCTAGAGATGCAACTGCTTTCACTCCCACTTAGGCTTGACCCTGGTTTTGTGATACACTTCTCAAAACATTTCCCCCTCACTGTCTGTTCAATAAAAGACAATTGCAAGATAAGTGTAAGTGTAGAGTGCAGTGAATAATCAGCACAAGACTCATTGCACATCGTAAATGGTTAATAGTAATATTACAAAAACTTTTTCTCTACATGGCTGACATTACTAATTTTGACAATCTATCAACATTAACCACAGCAGCAACAGGTAAATTAATGCTTATGTAACAAGCAAAAATAAATCTCTACTTGCTCAGCATGTCTCATCTCTTGTAAACCTTGGGCCATTCGCTGGTTATATAATCTCTTTTGTTCATCCTCTTTTTGAGGGGACTTGATTTTGACCCCTTATCTTCAATATTTTAAGAGTAAATAACTCATTTGGTCTTCAAAAGACATCCACAGTCTCAATTAGGTCCAAAATTTTTACATTTCCAATTAAATTCTCCAAAAACTATAATGTCTTCAAAAACATCCTCATGTTAATCCAGTCAATAGATATTTAACAAAATTGCCTATTTATCCTAAACAAGAGCTTACATAGTTTAGATGAGAACATGAATTATGTAAGTTCTTGGTTTGACTAGAAAAGCAAATCTGTTAAACATCTATTAATGGGATTATTGTGAGAATATTTTTTAAGACAAACGTTTTTGGAGGACTAAATTGAGAAAATTAAAATTTGAGGGACCAAATAAAAAAAGTGTCTTTCAAGGACTAAAAAAAGCCATTCCCTCATATTTTTATGAAAGTCAGATTGAAAATAATTTACTATAACTTTCCTTGCCAAATGCATTTTAAGAAACACAAAAAGGACAATTGCCCATGCTTCTTTATATGAAAATTCTCCTATAAAACGTTTATAATAATTAAAGGGAGAATCCAGATTGGAAAATATTTCTAAGTAGGCACTTGATATAGGTTGGTATCTACAGGAATCTTTAAGCTATATGATATCGATACCGTTATTGGGCTAATTTTCAGATGATAAATGCTTAAACAGAATCAAAACCAACCTATTGGACCTCACATGTTCGGATGAAATTATTAAAACAGCATATTGGACCTATCAGTTGCTTGCAGCTTATTTTCATATGTTATGTACAGTGAAATTTCATTTTGATATCCTGTAGTTTCAACACTTTTTTCATCATCAATGTTGCTATTAGAGAAAATGGTTTGAGATCAAGAAAACAGATAATTGACTTAAGTAAAAAATTGATATGATTTTTTCTACAAAAGAAAAAAAAAAGAAACTGTTCGTGTTATTACTTAGTAATTGGTCAAGTGATAAAATATGAAAAAAAATTATTGGATCTCAAATCGATTTGTATAGCTGGGGTATTTCCTGATGACTACTGGAATTATTCAGTCACTGCCCTCAAGTACACCATATCGAATACATTAAGTAGAGGTTTCACAATATTTGAAGAACCCAAGGACGCAACCCACATATTGTAGCCGTTATAAAACTTTATGGGTCCATAGATAGACGAAACCAGAAACCACAGCTTAAAAAGAATAATAAAAAAACGCATGCAATGAAACCCATATGAATGTTAAGAAAGGAGAAAAACATAGATACCTCGAGGAATTCTTCGGCATACGCCTGAGCAAGTTGGGTCTTCAGCTGGTCTTTGAAATCCTCTGCAGAGAATTGAGGCAATGATCCACTCGAGTTACTTGAGAAAGAATCCATTTGCTTCGCTACTCTAAATCTGCCGCCTAGCGCCTCTAAATCTTTAGGCTAACCCCACAGGTATAACTAAAGTAATGGGGAGAAGACAGAAGCCCTAGCCGTCCTTAACTCCGCTCCCTTCGTCCCCCCATTCTTTTTCCCCCCTCCTTTGGGTCAGTCCCAACAATAATCCGGCCCAACTTTTCTGCATGAATTTTGGGTAGATTCAAATTGAGATATAATTTTTTGCAGATTTAAAAGATGTATTATTTTTTTAATTTTTAGTTATAATATTAATTTTTATTTTATATTTTTAAAAATTATAAGATTTATTTGCCTTATTTTTATTCAATTATTTTTTTTACTAATCCAAAAATAAAAAAAAATAGATTCAACACTTTAGTCAATCCACCTAGTTTAGTTTTTAAATTTAATTAATTAGTTAAAATATTAAATTTATTATACATTAATTCTTTTGACATCGATGACAGTTGATAAAAAAAATAAACGAACATACAATAAGGATAATATTTTTTAAAGTAAAATTATATAATAAAAAATATTAAAATTTAATCTAATGGTCATAATAATAGTAATAGTATAAATTTCATAAAATAATAAAAATTAAAATTTTAAAAATAGTAATTTAGGAAATATTTTATCCATCCGATTTTGGATCGAAATGAATTAATCTTATGTTCAATCGGATAGGAAGATATCCTTGGTAATCATAAAAAAATTCTTTATATTTATGTGTATATAAAAATTCAAGAATTAAATTATCAATTAATTAATTTTACAATTTTTTAATAAGCATAATATTTAATTATATAATTAATTTTTTTTAGTTAAGTCACTAAGTATGCACTGATACAGGAGGTTTTAATTTTAAATCTTTACTCCATCATATAAAAAAATAGTTAATTTGCATTTTTTAATTTTAGACCAAAATATTATTTTATTTATTTATTTATCAATTTAATAAAAAAAAAGAAGTTAATTTGCATGTGACAACCATTATATAATAAAAAAAATATAATCACAATGAATTCTTTTATCTTTTTATAATTAATTATTTTATATTTATCTCTTTTCTTACATAATAATTTTATAACAAGAAAATATCTAAATTTGTGCTTCCATGAACTAACTTTGTTTAATGTAGTATGTCAGCAAATGATGTGAATGGATATAACCGAAATGGAATTAGAATTGTACAAAATGCATTGTTTTATGTCTTAATTTGGGGACAAAATCCATAATTTAGGAATAATATCACTAACTCAATGTACACTAGCCATTTATCTCCTGCGAAGTGCCCTAAGCTGCTGGCATCATGCAAATGGATGGGTGTTATTTTGTACAGTCATAGCTTTTTGAAATAAGATTGGACTTTGACTTGGCAATGCGATTATCATGCTAGTCCAACGGCTAAATCAGTAATTATATCAGCATAATAAGTAAAAAATATTTATAAATTATATAAAATTAATTAATCAAATAATAAAAATTCTCATAATAAAAATCATAAAAAAAACACAATTTTATTAATATTTTTTTAATAAATTTGAAGGAATAAATTAATAACACCAATAATTTTTAAGAATTAAAATAATAGTTAACTCTAATTTGTATATAAACGGGGAGATAACCTAATTTAACAATCTTTGTTAAGCATATGCTTGAATTGAATCTAGGTCATGGCCAAGGAAGAAAATGTTGTGCCGTTTTTATGAAAACAAAACATAACATATAAAAACGAAACCACTTTTAATTTTTTTATATTATTTATTATCTACATTTTTTAAAAGAGAAGGTTGCAACTTGTTTCTTAAAAAATCTGTGCCTGGACCACATGCCACTGTTATATGTCAATAATTATTTTTAAAAATTATTTAAATTAAAAATATTTATACTTTTTTAACAAAAATATTAATATAATTTTAATACAGTTATTTTTTTAAAAGCAACATATTTAAAAAAAAATAAAAATAAAATATTTTTAATCTCCTAATTAAATTTATATTATTTTTTAATTATATAATTATTGTAAAACATAAATTATAAAAAAAATTTAGCCAGTCTCTCTCAACTTATTTATTTAAAATTTTATTAATAATATTTATAATAAATTTTAAATAATTATATTTAAATTTAATAAAAATTAAAATATAATTTTAATAACAATTATTGTCAAATTTTATAAATATTAATTATATCAATATTATTTGAATAAAAATATTATTATTTAATATTATGTTATCTAATCTTATATATCTATACTATTAATATTATATTATAATTCTTTAAAATTTAAAAAATATTATTTTAAATTATTTGAAACTATTCTTTAAAAATCTTTTTTTTTTATGAAATTTTAAAATATTTCTATTTCTAAAATTATCAAAATTATATTTTAAAATAAAATTTAGTACCTTACCTATAAATTATAACATCTTTTTCAACTTATTCTCTCCCTTGATGCTCGTGATATATTTTTTTATTGTTTTTATTTAAAAAAAAATTATAAAAACACTTAAAAGAGAGATTGAGAAATGAAGATAAAGAGATAGGTATTTAAGAAATATATTTGAAAAGAGAGATAAAATCATAGTCATATGAAAAGAAAGAAATTTAAAGATAAATATTGTAAAATAATTAAAAAAATAAAGAAATAGACGCAAGAGAGAAATTATTATTAAATACTGCTAAAATTTGAACTAAAATTTTCACTGTAGTAGTGTACTTTATTTATTATTTAATTATAAATACTAGTTTGAATTAATTTTAACATAATTTTATATATCTATATCATTAATATTATATTAAATTTTTTTAAAAATTTTAAAAAATATTATTTAAAATCTTTTGAAACGTTTCTTTAAAAATTTTTTGTTTTTATGAAATTTTTAAAATATTTCAAAACGTTTCTATTTATAAAACTACCGAAATGATATATCAAAATAAATTTTAATACTTTAGTTATGGGTTGAATTCTTAAACAGATTGTTATCAATAACAGTTTTTTTTTTAATTAAGAAAGTATTTTTTTTGTTTAAATATTTATTTCTTTTTTGAGAATTTTTTTTTTCATAAAAATTATTCTATGTTTATTAACTTTTTAAGATTCACATATTTTTGTTCTTCATCTACGATATTTCAAGGTTGAAATTTTTTTCAAATCATGAGTTATAATTTTTAAAAAAAATTAAAGGGTGTATTATCTTTCCTTTAAATTTTTTTTTTTTTTATTTTAATTTTAAAATTAGTTATATTTAAATAAAATTTGTTATTTTTTTATGGTATTAGTAATAAAAATTACAATGTTTGTTGTCTTATAATTTTTTTTTTCAAAAATGCAAATTGATTTATAATTTTTATTTTATTTTTTTATTAAAATTTTTCAGATTTAACATTTATTTAATAAATATTATAATCTTTAATTTATTTTTAAAAAAATTATATTGAAAAAGTTTCTTTTAAGACAAGTCGTTGAAGAAAGTTTTCGAACGAGACAACAAATGATGTACAAAATAAGTTCCGGCCTAGGAATGGAGGTCACGAAAATTTATATAAAATCTTCTTTTAAATATACTTGTGACAATCATTAAATTTATAAAAATAAGAGGCATGTAATCATTATGTTTAACTTATAAATTAAGTAATTTTATTATCTTTTGTTATTACTATAATTAAAGTGAATTTTAAAAATCAATTTAATCTCAATTTTAGCTGTAGTTAGAGTATTAAGAATAAAACTGTTCATTAATGTAACATTCATATAAGTATTTTTATTACAATTTGAATGATAAATGCAAATGATAATTGAAGTAATAACCTAATAAATAAATCATAAAGGAAGTTTTAATCACAGATATATTAATTTAAACAAAGCCAAACTGTAACTTACCCAAGAGTTCAATTAATTTTATTTTATTCTACTGGAGCATCTGCACGGCAAAACCGGTTTAAACAGCGTCGTTTTCTGAATAAATTGGAACATAAGTTTGCCCATTGAATCGGATTGCTGAGGTTGCAATAACAACAATTTACCACCAGGTTAAGGATTGCTTGTTGCATATAATATTCAACGGTAACTATTATTGATCATAAAGAAAAGGTTGCAGAACAACGATTACCCAAGAAAAGGATTGCTTGTTGCATATAATCTTCAACGGATAAGTATGGTAGACAATTCCTACTGCCCGTTATAATTCCACAATAAGAAAAGGAGCCTCCTCTTTAAACTAAAGCAATTCAGTTCCCGATGAGTCGTCCTTTATATCAATATGTCTCTCGCTTGTCCAGTCATTAACTACTCGTGCAACTGCTTGGAGCTGATCAATGTGCTTTCTCTCCACCTCCTAAAATGGTATAAGATGAACTGGTAGAAGGCCACCTGAATATTAATATTTATCATACGACTCATATTTTATTCTTCAACTCCTCAAACTTCTGAGCAATTGCATGTTGTTGCTTTTCCATGTACACTTCTACAAGTGATTGTATCGCTCTGGAAATCATTACTTTCTTTCGGTCTTCAATGGACTTATTTTGAATATCAAGCTGGCTTGTCTCCTCAACTGGCGAGCACAATTCCTTGAACCAATCTTCCAGGAATGACGCTTTCTTTACACATTAAATAAAGGTACATCAAATTAAGAAAAACTATAATAAACTGTAAAACTTACTCGGAGATGCAAGACAATCCAATTTTCTTCATGCCATCTAGACAATCAACAGACAAACACACAATGCACATGCATGCAAGTACAAACACCGCAAGGACATCATATAACGAAAGACGAGTTAGCCGTTTGGTTGACACAGATTTTAATAATTTAATTAAGAAGTACTAAAATCATGATACATTTCTAAAACAAGAGAAATATAATATTTGAATGTCACCAGGTTCCTGAGTCTAAGTCAATGGCAACTGATAGTATATTGACAAGGCATATAAGTGCGAGTACATAAATTTTTCATGACTATTAGCGACATGATTGGTGATTCATAGGGAAAGTTGTCGGATGAAATCTTGGGATTTTATTTGCTTTTAATATGTGATTAGGCATTTAATGTAATTAACTATAAATATAGTTAACTAAGCCCAGATTTCTAGCTTCGGTAGGATAGGAGAAAATCTCTATTTTACCTTCTTTTTCTCCTAGATTTAGCCTAGCTTTGGTGTATATATTCTTGTACCCCGGATTCTGAAGATTAATGAAGGGAGCATTCATTCCAGAACCCTTTGTTCTTGGTATCAGAGCCAAGTTCCGCTATGGCTGAATCTGACTCCCTTCAAAAGACTATTGAAACTAGCTCACCTATTAACCCCTCAATTCAGCCCACCTTTGAGAATCATTATCTCTAAATCACCCAACATAAATTCAGTGGAACCAACTTTAGAGAGTGGTTCTAATCTGTCTCCCCCATCCTCAAAGGAAAAGGAAAAGCTAAGAAGAGTATGTTCCAGGCAATAGTCTGATGCCAGCCACAACCGATCTAAAGTTCAGTACATGGAATGCTAAAAACTCAACTGTCATAGCATGGTAATTAATTTCATGAAGCCCAAAATAGGACGAACCTATCTATTCTACAAAATTGCCAAAAATATATGAAATGCAATTAAGGAAATTTACTCAGACATGGAAAATATTTACAATGTTTTGAGGTTAGATCCAAAATTTGAGAGGTGAAACAAGGAAGCAAATCAACCACTAAGTATTATAACTCTCTGACCGAACTATGGTAAGAGATGGACTTGTTTTATGAGATAAAATGAAAATGCTTTGAATATAGAGTTCAATTTTCCCAAATAACAGAGGAGTGTGTATTTGATTTTTTGCAAGGACTAAACAAGGGATTTGATCAAGTAAGGAAAACGCTAGTAGGAAGGAAACCTTTTCCCACAATTAGAAACGATTTTGCTAAAGTTAGAAGAGAAAAAAAGTAGAAAACAGGTCATGATCATTGAATCCTCTATTGGGCTAGATTATCTCTCACCTAGGTCAGCACTAGCCACTCACCAAAATAGGCCAAATACTTTAAGTCAGAAAAATCAAAGACCTGTGACGGAAGGTAGAAAACAATTATGGTGTGATCATTGTCACAAGACCAACCATGCCCATGAATCAGAATGGAAGCCACACAATCAAAGAGAGCATAACAAATCCCTTGGAGCTGAGGCATCTAGTGAAAACATCAATGGAGGACAACTCAGTCTAAAACCTGAACAAGTCAAGGCACTATAGACTATTCTTAGCCACCACAGTGTTCCCTCACTCGTAAATGCAGCTGTCGTGCAATCGTGTGATTTTGACAACTATGCTTTGGATCAATTTCTCAAAATTCATTTTATAAGGTTTAATAAGATGAAGGAAAATAAAAATCAGTGCACTTGTGCAGTCTATCGAGTTCTATGGTTTGTGTAGTTGGAGAAGAATGCTTGCATCTTTAAGGCCATATCTTTGCCTTGACCTTTGTTATGGGATAAATTGTGTATATGGCTTATCTTTGGCGCTCAGCACATCGTTTTCTCAAGGGAGTCACTTTCTGAAATGCAAACAAATTGGACAGCTCTTCTACTTTGATTTATATATATTTTCTGTATTGAGGATTTCTTATTCTCCACCTTTATGTACTTCTCTTTCTAATACAATTTCTTCTTTTATTAAAAAAAAAATTGTAGTGTTTTTCCTTGGAGACTTACTCTGTGACATAGAGCGATTAGAAGTTAGTCTTCATCAAGATGGGTAGACTGCCAAGGCTGGGATGAACCAGCAACACACAAGACCCCAGAAATTCATTTTTCAAGTATACACTCATTTTTATCCCTTGATTCGATCATGTACAATGGGTGGATCTGCCTTCAGTTTTTAAAAGGACCCTTGATTGGGGGAGAACTCTTTCTCAGATCCCTTCCCTCGTCTCTAGCAGCTTTCTTCATGCCATCATGCAACTATGTTAGTCACAGGTTCCAATCATTCTTGGAACTTATATTCCTCAAAAACATTACAATAGGGAGACTTGAGTTGTTTCTTTGCTCAATCCTTTTTTATTCCACTCACTTGCCTCAGCCATGACACAAGACCATGGTCTTTATCAATTTTCAATTTTCCCATCACCAGAAAATATTTCTTTCAATATTTGGTCCATAACCTTTTGATGGAGACCTAAAACAAGAGGAAGGGACTGCTGGAAAAAGAAAAGAACTAGCGAAATGAAAAGCCAGAGTGGTAAGCAAAACAGAGTGCAAATCCTAATACATTGAAGAACTTCAGCTATATCAGATGGTAAGCAAAACAAAAGAGTAATAAAAGGTATTCTGGCATTTTGAGACTGCAAATCCTTATTTTATTTGTAAATACTTTTATCAATGAAAATAACTTGGTAAGGACTTCTCTAGAAAGCTATTTAATTAGTGGTAAGTTTGTGAGTCTTTTCCCCAAAAGCATTTCCATGTTGTGAAGTCAGGAGAATAGGAGAAAAACAAGATTGTAAAATGTAGACAGTGAGTGAGACCTATAGTAATCCTTGATATTTATAAGAAAGATTATAGATAAGACACTAATTACATATATAAATGACCCATAATTACAGCACTAATTATTTCATAAATCAAGAGACATGACAGCTATCTCCTAATTACACATTAACTACATCTATTTATATTAATTCTAAGACATGTAATACCATGTCAATGAAAAATATAAGAAGTAACTCCATCTTTGTCAGATTTGTGTGGCCTTAACAGATTGCTTGTTTATTTTGGTGTGTTATTATGAACATGTTTGTTCTTATGTTAACTAAATATTGCCTCTAAAGTTTCATGGTTAGTTAACTTACCTACGTAGGACAAAAAAAATACCACGTTAAGGTGATGCTCGCATTCCATGACACAACAGTGTCACAAATGGTTGTGTCAAAGAGTTGACTGTGACAATCATTTTGAGAACATATGGCTTATTGGAGGTATGTATTTTCTTCCTCTTTGTTCCTTTATTTATGATTTTGATTTAGTAGGAGGACAATTTGTTGTCAACTTCTGTACAACCCTTCTATCTCTTTATTACTTAATAGACCAAACAACATTAAATTTTCCCTTTCCTTTGTGTATCCTTCTCATTCACAAAACCAACTTATTTTATTCCTTTTTGCACATGACAGGAATATCAAATACTTACCTTCACAAGAAAAGCTTTCAAAGGATCATGGTTTGTGCTTGAGGTAAAACTTAGAACGTGTAACATTGTCAAGGTTAGCTGTACCAAGAAATAGAAAAATTCAGTCAAGCTTGCACAGAGGGGATGAAAGAGCAATGTCATAATTCCAAGACACAAAACCAACCTAAAAATAAAGATAAGAATTCCATATAAGTCTTACACTCAAACTTTAGATACAGTATCTCCAACCTAAGAAAGAAGTCCATATAATGTGACATTTTCTTTCCCCAAATTATAATAACTAAACAAATTAGGGAACCACATCTTAATATGTTGAATATAAAGAAATTCAAGCTGCAAATCATCAAATTCCAAAAATTGGCTAAAAAGCTTCTAAGTGTTGCTGAAAAAGGATAACGTCAATTCTGCTTTATAACTAAAATGTTCCATAGTTTGAACCGTAGCACCCAAATTTTCACTTCTTTCTTATTTAATAATTCAAAATTATTCAATCCTATGGCATTCATGAATAGGAAGTCTGACCTGTTTCCGCAAAGCAACCCTATACTTGAAACTTGATGGCACCGTTATTAGATCCACAGTTAAATTCTCTATTACATGCTCTACACCTTGCACAATGTCTGAGAAGGATAGCCCATAATCTGCTAAACGAGAGAGAACGTGTTATTTACAAATTGATGCCATTGAATTAAGAAAATGCCAGTGAGGATCAGAAAAAGACAGCATGACCTGAACAAATGATGATAAAAGACTAGAAGACACAAATGCAAGGCAAATGATCAGCGAAGCAATGATGTTCCAGAGGCCAAAAAATTACGAGTAGGGATACCAATAATTTAAAAAATTGACTGCATGTGTCTATTTCCAAAAGGGTAGAAAATATTAGCCATGCATACTGATCTTAATCCCTTGTCAAGGAAAAGTGAAAGTGACTATCAAAGATAGACCATGATGGGGGATAATGGCATAGATCATGGGAACCATTTGAGGGTTATACTAGAAAAATATGTCTTCCAGTGCTCTGTTTTGTAGAAAGAAGAAAGCACGTGTTGGTCATTGGTCCAAGACAAAGTACCCCCTTTCTCTACTCCACGTTTGGGAGATGGATAATGGTGCTTCATCCAAAAAACATAGAGATGAACATAGATGATCAGGGAAAAACACAGAGGAGAAAGAAAAGGGAGAAGAAAAAAAACAGAGAACAAACCTGTGGTGCTATGTGCCATCATCAGTAAGCTATAGTCAGCCTGTCTACTCTCTATTACAAAGTGTACTGACACATACTATAGCCTAAAATTATCGAGGGCTAGGGCACCGAGTGAAACCCGTTTGGGATCTAGTAGTTCAAAAGATTGCAAAATGGATGGATAATTGAAAGGGGCTGTTTACTCCCTATGTGGACGGATCACACTTACTCAGTCATGTTTATCCAGCATACCTATTTACTACATGTCTCTTTTTAAAATCCCTGTAGGAGTAGCCCATAAGATTGAGTGTGTTATGAGGAATTTTCTTTGGTCAAGGGTAGAACAGGATAGTAGGGTTCATCTTGTTAGTTGGGAAGTGTGTTGTAAACCCTAGAATGAAAGGGGATTAAGTCTTGGAAATTTGGTGTACAAAAATATTGCTTTGTTAGCTAAATGGTTATGGAATTTTCCTTTGGAAGTGAATGCATATGGCATATGGTTATTTGAAGTATGGGTTAAATCCACATGGGTGGGATGCCAATGCCACAGAAACGTAACTCATGTGAACCCTTGAAAATTTATTTCACAAAGGCGTCTATCTTTTATGTAACTAGTTTCTTCGAAATTGGGGATGGCTCAAAAATAAGGTTTTGGGAAGATAGTTGGGTGGAAAATGTTCTTTTCAATGACTCGTCTTATATATATATATATATATATATATATATATATATATATATATATATATATATATATATATAGTAGGATTAATCTCCATGATTTTATAGATACTTATCACCTTGATATTAGGAAAAAAAACTCCTCCTAACTAGTTTCTAACTCTTACTCCCAGTTATTAATCATGCCTAATTTACAATAAATTCTTCAAACTTTAGTTTAAAATGGCTTTTAGTTAGTATGTTAGCTGTTTGTTGTTCTGATGTAGCAAAAGGCATACAAATTGTCATCACATTTTGATTTAGTAACTTCAACCATTGGCACTTCTTCTGATAATGTTCTCGGTAAACAAAACAAATTGCAAAATTCTTTGACCTACTTCCTATGAGCGCCTTCCTCGATATTCTATCAATTGTTCTCCTTAACTACAGTCTAACACATGAAACGACTCTGAGAAGTCTTTGACTTACTTCTCACAAGTAGTTCCCTCGATCTTCTCCAAGATGGTTTGTATAACTTGGGTTCCACACTAGACACCCAATCACATAACTCTTGTGTGCTAAAATCTTCAATAACATTAGGTTTTAATTGCTCACTTAAAACGACTGACAATGTTGGTTTTTCATTTACTTACAGACAACAATATAAATGATAGTTTTTCACTAGCTTATTGACTATGATACAAATGTTAGTTTTTTATTTGTTTACCGACAACGATATAAATGATATATTTTCACTAGCTGACCGACAACGATATAAGTGATAGTTTTTCACTCGCTTACCAACAATGATATAAATGTTGGTTTTTCATTTGCTCACTGTAGAAAATATAGGTAGTTAATTCCTATTCGCTACACGGATATGATCTTCTAAGATCCTCATATTTTATTGGATGTAATCCGTTGTAATTATGTTCTGTATTTTATCTTTTATGTCCTTTATGTTTGTATGTTGGAGAGGTAGAGATGAATACCTCACGGAGGAAATCTCCATTTTCGAGAAGAAGGATCCCAAATACAGAACCTGGAAGACAGAGATTCACATGATAATATCATGGTTGATCAATTCTATGAATAATAAAATTGGGGAGAATTTTTTGCTTTATGGAATAACTAAAGAAATATGGGATGCAATCAAGGAAACCTACTCTAGTTTAGAGAATACCAATGAAATTTTCCAAATAGATAAGGAGAACTCAATGTCACCCAATATTACAATGCTATAGAGAGACTTTGGTAGTAGCTATACATGTTTAAGTCCACACTTGGAAGTGCCCTAAATATTGGGGAACAAAAGAGGGTATTCAAGTTCTTATTGGGACTCTACAAGGATCTTGATGAGGTTAGAGGCAAAATGATGAACACTAAACCTCTACCAAACATTACAAAAAACGTTCTCTTAAGTTAGGCGTAAAGAGAGCAAGAAAAGGGTGATAATTAGGCCCCAACAATAGCAGAATTCCCCTCCTTTACTCGAGGGGTTTGTACTTACACTCTTATAGTTAGAAACACCAGCAATGACTATCAACATAAAAAGACAAGACAGTAGTGTGAACATTGTAAAAAATAGGGGCACACCAAGGACGTATGCTGAAAACTTCATGAAAAACCTGCAGATTGGAAGCCCTTTAAAGGAAGAGAAGGCCGTGCTCACAATGTCTCCTCAACAAAAACATACTCAGTCATACCTAAAACCGAGAATGCCTCCATTGGAAACTCAGAAAATATTCCTTTCACTCAAGTGTAGATTGAACTTCTACAGAAACTCTTAAAAAATAACTCTGTGTCCCAACAAAACAATTCAAGTAAAGGGATGGTAGCCCACAAAGGTAATTTTCTTAGTGCTCTTACAGTTAACAAAAGTGTGTTAAATATATAGATTGTTGACTATTAGGTACTTGCTTTTGCCAATAATACAAAACTATAATGCACACAAGAGTATAAGATGCCTTTAGATAAAAAATGACTAGTAGCTGGGGCACGGTAATACTATGCCAACCAGCACCAGTTATAGAAGATGATATGAAATGCAGAGAAGAGAAGCAAAGTGCTACTCTGTAGCTAATTACAAAAATGAAAAGAAAAAACTGTAAATGGTGGACACAAGGTCATCCCTTGGCACATTCTAGGCTGCCAGTACCTCCCCTCCACTATTGATTTTTTCCTCTACCTTCACTTGCACTCTCTTCCTTTTTATAACTAAAAACCTAATTAATTACTCCAATTACAACTTGCCACTTGTCCTCCCTAAAACAAACCCTTATTTTTTTCTTTTAACCATCGAGTTCTATTATTACTCCACCCTCGAAGTTTCACCTTGCCCTCAAGGTGAGAAGTAGAATTTGTGATAAGCCGCTTCTTTCCATTAGAAATTGTTTTTCCTTTTCATCCAGTGAAGCCTTAAATTTTGAGTTGTTATCACAACATTGGCCCAACTCTCAAATCTAGAAGTCTTTAGTAAATGATAGGGACTTGGGTCACATGGGATGCTTAAATCTCACATCAAGTAGTATAGGATGATTGATGGGGTATTTAAGTAGCTTGTTCTCCTCTCTTAATGGCTAACTTTTAAGGGTGAGTTCTTCAAATTGCTTGGGTGCCTATTTATCGACGTCATGGAAAGGACTACCTGCGGAGGGGCTAATTAGAAATGCCGAGCAAAGCAACATCAAATGAAGAATTGTAGTGCAGCCACCAAGACATTGGCTCTCAAGGGCAGTGCTATGATAGGAACTTGGTAGTATGTGATGCCTAAATCCTACATCGGATAGTATGGAATGCTTAATGGAGTATTTAAATAGTTTGATTCTCTCCTTTAACGGCTAACTTTCAAGGGTGGATTCTCTAAATTGCTTGGATGTCTATCATTGACTCAAGAGCATCCGATCACATGATTGGTGATAGAACCCTCTTCTCTAAATTCAATCCAAGCACTAAAACCAACATGGTCCGAATTGCTAATGGCTCTCTATCCAAAGTTGCTAGAAGTAGATCAATTAGATTAACCATGATTTGTTATTAAAAGATATTCTTTATCTCCCTACCCAAGGAATTTGGGAGTTGTTGTGGCTGAAAATTATCATAGAAGGCTTGAAAATCAAGTGGGAGCAGCCTATGAGACTCAATTGTGATAATAAATGAGCAATAACATTACTCACAACCTAGTACAACATGACAGAACAAAGTATTTTGAGAAAGGTAGACACTTCATAAAAGAAAAACTTGGCAGTGGCTTGATATTTGCACCATATGTTTCTTCTAAAAGTCAGCTTGGAGATGCTCACCAAGGGGCTTGACAGTACAAGCTTTCAGACAATTATTTCTAAGCTGAGAATGGATAATATCCATTCACCAACTTGAGGGGGAGTGTTGAAAGAATGATTTCAGTTAGTTTTCTTTTATGTATTATTTGTAATTAATCTATATCATTTAAGTCAAGGAAAAATCCCTTGATCCTAGGAATAGTTAACTAGGAGAAATTTTTTTCTGATTTGTAGATATTCTCCATTATTAGGATTTATTACCCTAGGTGTATATAACCCTATGTGATGTAAATCTTTAACAGATTGGCTGAATAAGAGTCTCTTTCTCTCCACGGGACCAATAAAAACCAGAGGTGTACTAAAATCACCTTTATCCCAACACCTTTGATTAAAAGTAAACTTCACAGAAGAAACATCAATTTACCACTTTGGAAGTCCAATGAAATTCTACATACTATCATGGTTTGTAATCACTTTTATGTTCTCCAATGCAAGGTTTGAAGCAACTGTAACTGTACTTGTAAATTAATTGAAGGCCTTCTTTTTGAATCAGTCCAGCCATCAATAACTATGCTAAGCCTTTTTCTATTCCACAAACCTTTAATTGCCAGAGCCAATTCTCAATACCTGCTCCCTTTTACAAGATTCACAAAATAAATAAGAAAAAACAGTTACATAGTAAGAACTTCAATCAAGGTGGACAAGTAAACTAACAAGAGTAGAACCAACCACTTAACAACTTCATCTCCAAGATGATCCCAGCCTAACATAAAATGCAATTCCCAAAGCACCAGAGGCACTGGCCTTTCTTTCTTTTTTGTATTTCTTTTAGTGTTGACTTTGAGCAATCCAGAAGAGGCAGTGTCCCTACCAGCGAGAATGCATGCTACTCTGAATTAAGTCTTTATTCATCCTCTTCATTCATCTATCAGCTTAGAACAAACCTGAACCACTTGAAAACTACAATAAATGTGCTTTGCATCTAGACTACAACTACATGTAGATAGACTCTCAGATTAACCTTACAAGACCCACTTGTATTCCTCCCTCCTTCCCTATTATACTCACGTAAACCCAACAATGAGCATCATCATTTTGATAATAAGTAGAAGCAAACTTGAAAGTAACAGCAATGTACAACTACATGACCAACAGACCTTGATCAATTTCATGTTTCATCTTCATTGGCTAATATGTATCAAACTGGAGATGGCCTAGTTTTATGCACAACAACTCGGAAGCATCTGTACTACTTAGCTGAAACTAAATATAGTGTAAAAAGATTACAAGTAGAAGTGCATTACAAGGAAAATCTTACCATGCACTGACATTGGTACAGCCAATGCAGCAGCAGCTTGTATCTTGATCTTAAAGTTTGACGAATCACGTAACAGTTGCAGAAGAATTCCAAAAACAAATGGAGCCCTGGAATTAGGCAAGAAAAATAAAAGATTGCTCCCAGTTAAACATATCTCTGAAAAAGATATAGCAGATAAAAAAGGGGATAGATGACATGAACTTAGGGAAATTAACCTAGTGTTTGGTTTGAGGGATTTGGAGGGGAGGTGAGGGAAAATGGAGGGGTAAAATCCCTTCCCTCCCCTCATTTCCTTTCCTTCCAAAAGTAGGAGAATTTGGAAGGGAGGGAAAATGTAGAATAGAAAAAAAACAAAAATATCCTCACCAAAATAATATTTATTTTGTTGCATATTTTTCTAGAATTAAAAGGGTATAATAATAGTAATCAAATTACAATTCAAATTGTAAATCGAAGAGCTTATTTTTGAATCGTGAATTGTGAATCGTAAGATTCACGAACACATTCAAAGAATAACTTAAAACATATAATATAAACTATAAATAGGTAGATAATATAAATAAAATACTTAATATAATATATTTATTTTAATAATTTTAAATATAATTAAGGAAAAGTCTTAAAAAGACAGTTAGTTTGAAAATCATAAGATTCCCAAACCTAAAAAACTAAAACAAACTAATGAACTTTAATGATCTTTCTCATTCTTCAAGAAATAATTAGTTTGAAAAAACCTCACCTTTACGTATCAAAAGAAGGAGAAGATTGACGGTAAATAAAATTCCTTGATGCTTGCTAAATTCATTTTAAGTTAAGAATAAATTTAGAATTATGGAGAGGAAAATGTGCCTTTTAAATTTACGTAAGTCTAGAATTTTGAAAAAAAAAAAGAATTATTTAAAGATTGTTTATTTGTGTTTGAATAGGATTAAAATTCTTGTAGAATTTTTTTTATAATTTAAAAATTATTTATTTGTGTTCGAATAGGATTAAAACTATTTGTGGAATTAGTTTTTATAAGTTTAAAGAAAATATTATTTAAATAAATAAAAGACTTCCCAGGTGCAGAATTGTTTCTTGTTTTTGTAATTTAAAAAAAAATACTATTTAAATAGATCAAATGTATCCCCTACTTCATCATGAATAAAATGCTGTGGGTTTTGGCAGAGGAGGATCCCATAAGCCAAAACGACGAAAGATTGCAAAACATTTGGGGAGATGATGAATAGCACGTCGTGCAATCACGGCAACTGCACGATGTTGAAGGGTCGAAGCTCAACTCACGAATCGCAAAATCATTCAATTTTGTAATTTTTACTGGAATCGCACTGATCTGTGAAATTTTGGTCACGATTCAAGGTTACTCCCGAATCGGTGGCTATACTAATCAAACTAGGACGCATGATTCAGAAAGTGAATCATGCGCCTTCGACATCTATAGGTATAATAGTTATTTTATTTCATTTTTCTTTCTTTCTCCTTGCAAACCAAACAAAGAAAAACTTATTTTTCCTTCCCTGCTCTCCCTTTAAACTAAACCAAATAAAGAAATTTTATTTTTCTTCCCCTCCCCTCCTCTCCGTTGATCCAAACATACCCTGAAGGTGAGAAAGAAAGAGTAAGAGATGAAATTCAAAGATCAAACTTCTCAACTTTCATATTAAAAATTTATAATATTAATAAATTATAATTCACAGACATCATTCTAATCGTATTCATTGATTTGTTGTAGTAATGATAAACATCTAAGGTAACTGCATAAACCCGGTAAGCTCTCCCTTTTAGTACAAATAAAAGTAATAAACTAGCGTCATTCCAGCAAGAGCACTAACAGAAAAAGTAAAGGTGCCACCACTCAAGGGTCTTGGGCTGAATAAGAATCATTTGAATCTATTCCTATTTGACTATAGCTTGTAATAGCATATGCCTTTTTTCAAGATTATTGAGGAAAGTTTCATTAACAAACAAGTGATTATAGAAGTATTAGTGGGCCTTTTACTATACCAATCCATATCTTGCAGTCTTAATGTCTCATTCAGAAATAGGTTGCCTAATGCATGACAAACATTCCACTGGACCTGTCAAACAGAGACTCAAGCTTTAACAAAAATGAAGTGGATTTAATAACAAGAAATAAATTCAGAATAGACAAATTGAGACAATGCATTTATGATACCTTAACATTCCCAGTTGTAACGCAAGAAATAAATGCCTGAACCATTCTTTCCAGCCTATGAGAATCTTCCCGAGAATACAATGGACAAGAGTGTGATTTACACCTCAGAAAAAACTTTGGATCCTCACTAGAAGGAAAGATCTCAGTACCATGGCCCAAATAGTCCACTGACATTTCTTGAAATGTTGATGAACTGGTACATTTAAAAATTCTTGAAATATAACCAAGCGCCCTCACAGCATTAGATTTTACCTGAAGTACAGAAAAACAAGGAATTGACAAAGAAGCCATTAAAGGAAAAGCTATAATGAAATTTAAAGCAATATTTTAAACCTACAAACCACATGGAATGCACACTTGAAAATACTGTTCGAATAAGTGTGAAAACTAATTATCACCTAGTGTGACCATGAGGTGTATGCAGCTGTAGTATTTATTGTAGTTTAATGTGTTGTCCTGTACCAAGTCTCTATAAATACCCTAATTGTGTAGGTCAGTAGAACACTGACACCTGTCTTGAAACATAAGGTTTCATCCTAACTTCTTCTAGTTTTTCATGGTATAAGAGCCAGGGTGAACAAAAACCTAAGCGTCTCATTTTCTCCTCCTTTTTATTTATTTCCAGTTACTGAAATTATTTCAAGCCACTGAGCATGACAGATATTTGAACACCACCCCTGGGAATGTCTTTAAAGGATGCTGAATGGCCAAACCCCAAAATCTGGTTACCATCTGGTTAGTGACGTGCTCATCAAGCATTCTGGCCAGTCTCCCACACACTGGCACATGTGAGCACATGAGATTTCTGGCAAGGCACAAACATGAACAAAACTGGTTGACTAGTCTTCTCCAGTCTAGTCCAAGCCTCTAAGCCTCTGTTTGGCTATGCAATGTGGTCATTCAATGTTGTTTTGGACTTTTTTAGCAACTATGCAGTACCTTCTACCTACATTTGGTGTCTTTCATCCAGTGTTTCGTGCTCATTTGCTCATAGTTGGTGTTTTGCAGTTCATACCTACTGTGTGTCACTCCAGGCACCATCACATCAAAGGCATTGTCTAGTCAACCTCTGATTTTGTTTGTTTGTTTTGTTTTAGGGTTCTCTTCAATCCAAATATTCATGGCTCAGGTTGAAATAATCCCCCTACATCTAAATTTGGTACTTTTACCTCTGCTTATTCTGCTTCTCCTGTTGGCACTAATGAAAAGTTGACAGAGATTTGGATCTTGGACTTTGGTACATCAAATCACATATCTAATAACCTAAGTCTCTTCAAAAATTATATTAATTCTTCATCTCTTTCTATTGTGATTCTCGCTAATGGTTTCAAAACTGTAGCTAAAGGTATCGGAAAAACTTAGCCTGTACCTTCTTTATCCTTGGATTCTGTACTCTAAATTCTTAGTTATCTCTTTAATCTTGTTTTTGTTAGCAAATTGGGTCAAACTCAAAATTGCTTCATCACTTTTTCTGATGACTCTACTCTTAACAAGATCATGGTATGAGAAAAACGATTGGCATCGAGTGTGAGTCAGAAGGACTGTATCATCTTACTATGTTGACATTGTCAATCATTTGCACTTTCGTAGATTCACCTGAATTTCTTCACAACAGTCTGGGACATCATAGTTTATCCAAGCTTCAAAATATGATTCCTATGCTTTCCTCTATAGCTTCTTTAGATTGCATGTCTTCTCAACTTGGTAAACATTCACGGGCATCTTTACCATACTTAGCAAAATGGTGTTATGGAATGAAAAAATAGTCATCTAATGGAGAGTACTCAAAT
Source organism: Gleditsia sinensis (assembly GCA_037074535.1). Taxonomy (NCBI): domain Eukaryota; kingdom Viridiplantae; phylum Streptophyta; class Magnoliopsida; order Fabales; family Fabaceae; genus Gleditsia; species Gleditsia sinensis. Next base: position 68,779,269 of record CM073467.1, read on the forward strand.
TTTGTTGCTTTATAATAATGTTACTCTCCAGAGATGAATGCTATTTCATCTTAGCTCATGTTAACTCTTTTAGAAGTCTTCCTTTTTCTCAGTCATCCCTAGATCACAATGTTCTGTCTTATGTTCTTCCAATCCCTTTCCTTGGGCCTTTATCTAATTCAACCTATGAAAATCATGTTGTAGCCACAAAAAATCTTCTGACTTCTTCCCCTCCACTCCAGGTCTACAATCATCGCCTTCAACCTTTAGTCACTACAAGTTTTGTGGATGTACCTGCTAACTCACAAGATGGATTTTCCATTGTCCTTTAGAAAGGTACAACTTCCACATGCGACCATCATCCTATTCATAATTTTTTGAGCTACCATTGTTTATCTTTACCCTTTATGCATTTGTATCTTCCTTGTCCTCTATGCAATTCGACAAACAACTACAGATGATATCTTATCCATGGCAGATGCAAGCGAAGACGGATGAAAATACAGCCATGCACTCTAATGCAAATTGAGCAGGTTCTCCTACAAATGGCAACCGAGCATGGGATTGCTCGATGAGGATTGAAAACAAGCTGAAGTATTCGGTCATTTTGATTTATATTGGTCAAGTTCCCCCACAAATAGAAGATTCATTTCTGGCTAATGTATTCTTGTTGGTTGAAACTTGGTGTCATAGAAAAGCAAGGAGCATGATTTTGTTGCCAAGTCAAGTGCAGCTCATCCTATAACCTTGGCAGCATGTGAACTCATTTGGTTGAAATAGTTACTTGGAGAATTAAGGTCTAGAGAGATATGTGTGAACACTGGTTATTACCTAATATGAACATGAGGTGTATATAGTGGTAGTATTTATTGTAGTTATAGCGGTTTAATGCCTAGTCTCGTATCAAGTCTCTATAAACTCGTCAGTTGTGTAGGTTGATAGAACACTAACACACATTCTGAAACTCAAGGTTTCCTCCTAACTTAGAAAAAAGCATGGTAAGGGAAAGAAGAGCATGGAACAAAACAACTCAATATTTATACGTATTTGGAAGTAGTGAACTTCAGTCCCTTTTGGCTTTACTTGATTCTTCTCCCTTTTCTTCTAATCATGATATGATAGTTTGAAACCTTGATTCTTCTAGGGTTTTAGTGAAAATAACAGTTCCTCACTTATTCTTCTACAAGGGAGAGGTTTGTTCTTGATAAGTCAATATGAAAATCTAAAGCTCCCTCTAAGGTAAAATCTTTTGTTGGGACAGCTACACTTAATAGGATTAATACTAATGGCATGTTGCAGGTTCAATGGCCCCATATAGCCTTATCTCCTTATATGTGTGTTATGAGTAGATCTGAGTCTTAGACTTTGACTCATTTATTTTTGTATTGTTCAACTATGAGATACTTTTGGAATAAACTTTTTGTTATCTTTGGTAAGAGTTGGGTGTATCCTAGTTTGTTGGATCAGTTTCTTCAAATTCATTTTCAAGGGTTTCGACAAAAGAAGGAAAACAAAACCATGTGGCAATGTGCAGTTTATAGAATTTTGTGGTTGGAAAGGAATGCTTGCATTTTCAAGAGTGTATCTTCACCTTTAAATATGTTATAGGACAGAATTGTGTATATTGTCTCTCTTTAGTGCCCAGCACACGGTTCAAGGAAATCACTATTTCGGATATGCCTAGAGATTGACAGCTCATCAGCACTGATTAGATTCCTAGGGCCTTTGTTTCTCTGTCTCTAGTGGTTTTTTTTCTGGTTTTCTGGTGTGAGGATGTCTTATCCTCCAATTCTTTGTACTGTTTCTCTTTTCTTTTTTCTAATACAAGTTCTTTTATATGTGTGTGTGTGTGTGTGTAGACATATATATATGTGTATGTACATTATCTATATATATAGTGATATGTTTACTTCCACAGTCTGGTTTTAACTGCCACATGACCAAGAAGCAAAAACAATTATAGAAATTTGAAGATCTAATTTGAACAATCAGTAAAAGGCCAATTCTTCAATTTGAAAGATTAAAATAGGAATCAAAATGGAACATAGATCAAAAAAACATAATTACCTTGTCTCCATCCTTTGTCAAACGCAAAGCACACTCACTCAGTGATACAATCAACTGAGGGTTAGCATTTGTACCTGTGATAGAAGTTATTTTTTTAAGAAAAGAAATAGGTAGAAAGCAAACATCATCGAAATCAAGCAGTCCTCCTGACACAATTTATGACTAATATTAAACCAATTGCATTAAAACCCACCTGTACATCCAAAAGGAAGATCGCTGACACAGTGACGGATAGCATCACAGATATTTGCCAAAGCCCATGACGCTGTAATCCTCACCTGAAGTAAAAGATTCTCTGAATGCCTGCTTAAGTAACAAACATGTGTACTTCAATGTATAGCGTTCAAGAGTAAGGTCTTACTGAGACTAGGCGCTCATGGGTGTTAATCTCAACAGCATGGACAAACCGATCAAGTATCTCTGCACTACAAACATTATTGAACTCTTAAATTTTATTATGATAAGTAATGAATAAAATTAGATAGCCTGATAATTTTGATACTTATTCTGCTAGTTTTAGTATCACCTCTGACAAACTTGGGGAAAACATGAAATCACACCGATGGCTCGACAAGCAGCAGACCTAACTGATGGTGCATCATCATGTAAAGCAGCATTAATCTACAAAATATTTATAGTAATTAAAAGCAAAAGAAGATGAGATACACTTTTAATTCACCACAATATAGGAGTTAGAAAAAGTTTTAAATATATATTTCATCAAAACTTACTAAGGATGACATTATGAAGTCCTGTTTATCCTTAGCAAAAGAGATAAATACAGCAGAAGTCATTCCCGCAAAACAAGTTACTGATGCAGCTCTCACCTTCAGAAAAAAAAAACGAGAAGAGGAACGACACACATTTCAGAGCATGACGGAGACATCAATTATTCATCAAGATTGGCATAAATTTCTTTCTATTTTTTTTTTTGGTGAATAAATTCCTTCCATTTTTTGTGTAATAAGAAATTGAACAAATAAATGAGAGAATATGATATACAGGATAAGCATATTTCCAAGAAGAAAAGATAATAAAGAAAAAAAAAATCACAAAACATTATATCAAGAAAGAATAATTCCCATCTCTTCAAATGTGAAGTTATGAAACTCCTTTCCAGAAATTAGATGGAAGAAGACTATCCCCAATCTTGAAGATGGTACTGGCAATGGTTGAGGCAGTGAATCTTCTGTCAAATATTTGATGGATGATAAGCTAAAGAATGAAATAAAAGGGTTGGAAGCGATGGAACGGTGAGTTGCAATGGATAGGGAAGGGCATAGAGTAGGAGCTATGCGTCCTTGGGCTGGTCTATTTCTTTCTCAAGAGCCATTAGCCCATTGCATACAAGGCCAGCCAAACATTAATAACTAATGCTTATTTAAGTTTTTCATATCCATATTGTATTCCATAATTTCAAGAATTTGCTGTATCCCTACATCAGTATCATGTCATACCCATTTCGTACATCATAGTGTGCTTCATAACAGCCAAGATACTCAACTAACTTTTCTCTATTTTTGCCAACAACACACAAGAGGGACCATTAAGTTTTTGATGATATTTTTTGAAATGAAGAGAAGGGATCACAGGAGCCCAAAATAAATCTGCTGCTGAAACAAGGTATGTAAACCAGATCATGTGATATGAGTCAGCCAAGGAGTCTCAATTCTTTGGAATCAGGCATATTAATAAGAAAACATAATTGAAAATATTGAAGTTCTTACCATTGCAGATGAATGCCTTAAAGTAAGAGGAATGAGCTTCACAATAGCCTCACACCATTGCTGAATTCCAGATTCACATGCTTTGGAATTGACCATACCATCATCTTTGCTCTCTGGCACATAAGATGGAGCAGAAGAGATTTTCTTCATCCTGATGCAATCAGATGCAAATGGAATATCCAATAGTTTATCATCTGAAAGATCTTCTGTTCCTTGAAATCCAGATACTGCACGAAGACACTCATCTAACACCTGACAATTTTTGCAGAAAATTTATCACCACGAATAAAAGAGATGATTAATCCCACACTAAAAGAGAAACACATTTGTGTAAGATCGTGGGTAGCACAGAAATTGCTTTTTTTGAAGAACTAATAAATATACTGCTTTTTTTCACATCCAAAACGGAATAAGGTAGCAGAGATATTGTTAGAATGTGTAGTTATTACGTAGTGTGAGCATGAGGTGTATATAGCTGTAATGCAGTTATTGTAATTTAATGTCTTGTCTTGTATCAAGTCTATAAATAACATGATTGTGTAGGTGAGAATTATCATTGACACACTTCTCAAATCTTATGATTTTTCTCCCTATTTCTCTATTTTTCAAATGATATTAGAGCCTCTATAACCAGAAGGTATCCTTCTAGCACATTGAGCATGAGCGCGCGTGGGACTTTTGATGGACCTCCAGCAAGACTAGAATAGGAGCGCCAATGTTTTGTGACCTAGCCCAGTCCTTCACTTTCCTGTTTTCGCCCTCATATGTGGTGACTTGTTGCTGTTTGGAGCTTTTCACTATTGTTTGGATTTTTCCGTTGAGTTTTCAGCCAGTGACCTCTGCATTTGGAGTGATTTAACGCTTGTTTGGTTTATTCTTGCTATGCATCATTCCAGTGAGGCTTTTCTTGGACTGCGTGTCCCTCCAGCTATCTTTCTGCATCAGAAAGATGACACAGACAAAGAAAATCTATGCCACACCTTATTCTGGTATTTCTACTTCTGCTTGCTTAGGTTCACCCTAGTTTACCAATAAAAAGCTAAATGGGCACTAATCAAGTTCTTGCCATAAGGTGACTAATTTATTATAATAAGAGGTACATCACGATCATTTTGCTTACACTTCTATAGACATGTTTTGAGCTCTCATATATCTGAGATGAATTTTCCATGTCTGAATAAAGATCCCGGACAATCTCCAATAAATCTTGAGCACTAGAAAGAAACAAGTGAGGTTCACCAATTAATAATCATAAAATTTTCAGACCGCGGTTTTCTCAAATTCGGATAACCAGTAGCTGATTTTGGGATTTTCCTATTTAAATGTCCAAGTTTGCCTCTCCCATCAATTGCCAACTTGATTGATTGAGTCCACTTTATGTAATTATGCCCATTTAGCTTTGTCATCGTGAGACGGACAACACTTGTGAGTAGAAGTCAGAAGCTGCAAATGCAGTCAAACCAGCAGGGGCAAGAAAATTCATCAACATGGCAGCAGAAACACTAGAGGTGTCAGACAAGGCAGCAGTGCTTCTCTGGGTTCCAATAATTACTGCCTCGTACAACATCTCAGTCGAAGGGAGAAGGGAGAGCCTGAGGCTTTGATACCATGTAAGATTCTAAGAAGAGAAAATTCTTATTTTCCTTGATTATTCATTAGAAGATAGGTACAATGTATATTGTAGAAAATTCCTTCAATGCTAGTACAAGGAAATCCCACTAAATCAGGAAACAAAACAATCATTAGAAAATAGGAAATCTAAATTAAAACGGTTAAAAAATAGGAAAGAAAATCAAATCTGTTTCCTTAATTACAGACTTGATTTGACAATTCCTAAATTCATTTCCTAAATAATTCCGACAGATATCTCTGTAATTATGGTGATTCAATGACTTGTCTTGTACATACTCTATAAATACAAAAATTATATGTCAGCTAGACTCATAAGACTACATTTCAATCATTGGTTTTTCTCCCTTCTCTCATACTTTATAAGGGTCATACCAAAGGGATAAGCATAACAGAGAAAAGAAATAATCCAACCCATTACAGTAAAGCTCTCTAGTCACTCTTAATAATAGTAACCAACCCTAAAAGGTCACAGGCTCAACAACAAAGTGAGGCCAAGTAAACAATTTTATCCCACAGGCAAATCCACTCTTCCCTCAAATGTTTCTGGAATGAAGATCTGCCCTCATTTCTGCTATTAAGACCCTTAAAAAACAACCATCAATAGATAATCAACTATGTAAGAATAAATCCACTCTTCACTTGAAACATAACCAACATCACAAGGACCATGCACCTGAGCAATGCAAGAAGGGTAAATAAGTATTTGTTCCAGATCAGTTCCATAAGCTTAAAAGGGTTTTACATGATTTTTTTTTTTGGCAACAGATAATCTGGTATGTAAGGACAAACCCACTCTTCTATGAAAACATAACCAACATCACAAGGACCATGCGTCCGAGTAATACCAAAAAGTTAATTAAGTATTTGTTCCAGAACTTCTCCATATGCTTAAAAAGGTTATACATTATTTTTTTTTTTTGGCAGCTTTTTCCGTAGGCAAAGCTTCACTGCTTTTTTGCTTTTGTTTGATATTTAAGAGTCAGAGAATCAGTTGAAAATTTCATATTAAAATTATGACCACAGTGATACATATAGCCTTCTAAAACAAGTTCAAACGGAGGAAACTATTAGTCAAGCTCATAGTTGTTGATGGGGGTGGCGCAGTATTGCAATAGGGGCTTCTAGAGCCATGGTATGCAGTGCACAGCGTGGCAGATGGCAACAGTTTGGTGTGGCGCACATATTGATATAATTTAAAACATAAAATAAACAATTAAAATAACATATATATGAAAAACTTAACTAGTTTCGTTGGAGAAAATCTACATATATTTATTTGCATTTATTGTGATTTGTTTTTAATGTATTAGCTGTACATATTATTGTTGTAATCCCGGTTTGCTGCTGTAGTTTAGGGATATTCTCTCTCAATCATTCCTTCCTTTCCTCCTAGATATTCTGTAATTCAGTCTCAGATAAATGACAAGGAGAATTATTTTCCTAAAAACTCTTTCCTCACATTTGAAACACAACTTATGATAACTCCAACAATCATCCAAAATTCAAATTTATCAGGCATAAATTACACAATAACTAAGATGTAGAGGGAGTTCTAGTTTGCAGCCCTTTGGCCCAAAGCTTTTTTCTAAATCTTTTTACTTTCATCTTCATCTTCAGTATATATATTCTGTAATTCAGTCTCAGATAAATGACAAGGAGAATTATTTTCCTAAAAACTCTTTCCTCACGTTTAAAACACAACTTATGATAACTCCAACAATCATCCAAAATTCCAATTTATCAGGCATAAATTACACAATAACTAAGATGTAGAGGGAGTTCTAGTTTGCTGCCCTTTGGCCCAAAGCTTTTTTCTAAATCCTTTTACTTTCATCTTCAGCAGATTGTTTAACTTGCTCTTCAGATATATCTGGTTCCTAGAGTTTTTGAAATTTGAACAGTTTTCTGAAAATATAAGCATTATGGTAGGTAAACAATCACCTTAGCTATATATATTAATACACACTATGACACAAACCACAATCACAGCTGAATTAAATTTACTTCATATATTTCTTTGGCAAGCTGAACGAAATATATGCATTACGCATAAGTATATGTTTAGCATTTGCTAATAATTAATGACTAAGGATGAGTGAGCGCATGCATGCTGTGCTATTCTCTTGAACACTTCATGTGTACACTAGCCTCTGCAATGTACCCCATGACCCTAAGTCTCACGTATGATGAGAATCAGAAGAAAGAAACAGATAGGGGGAGATAGAATTTAGAATAACAGAGAAGGGAGAGATGGAACCATAAAATCAGAGAAGGGGGAGATGACAGAACAGAGAGAGGGTGAAATAGAACAGAATAGAGAGATAAAACAGGACTGAAGAAGAAGAAGATTGGAGAAGAAAAAGAGAAACAATTAAACCTGATGCACAAAGGCTGCAAGCTATTGAGGGGTTAGATTCTAGAGTGTGGGAACAAGGGCTAAAAGAAATCCCTCAAATGCCAAATTTGCCCATATGGTTCACGCCATGCACCATAACCCATGGCACATAACTGCGCCAAATGAAATGGGCAACACCATAGTTGTGGCATTGCCCAATTAGCTGTGGCACTGCACCACGTGCCATCAACAACTATGATTAAGGTAGAATTAACATGTAATCTGATAGACTCAAAACAGATTTGCAAAGTATTTCTGCGTTAAGAATTCTACTCCACTTACAATAGTGAAATATTCTCTTCTGGAGTCTGGACTTAGAAATTACACTAAAAAACAGTAACAAACTACAGGATTGGCAGTAAATACCTACAGCAGAAAATAGAATTACAAGATACATACAGACACTATATGCTAGTAACCTCCCAAGCTAAACTCCAGAATATTCCTATATCTCTCACACCATGTTCACCTTTTATTCTTTCTCCATAACTGAATTACATACCTGTCCGCTCCAGAAATTTGACGTCCCCTATTCACAACTGCTGAGAACTATAAATCATTTACATAACTGTCTGTCCATAACTGCCCAAAAGCCCAAATCATTTAGATAACTACCTGTCCATAACTGGCCAGAAGCCCAAATCATTTACACAACCCCAAATCATTTACATATCTACCTCCTCAAAGCCACCTTTTCCTTTATCTCCCTGCTTGGGTCTTCTAGAATAGACCTTGACTATTGAGGGCCCATCATAGTCAGAAGAAAAATAGATATAGCAATATTTACATCTTAAAGAAGGTGGAAAACTGACTGTGAAAGGAATAGAAGATAAAAAAGCATTTCAATCATGACAAGTATGAACTTATTGTAAGGCAAGTTTTCAGTGCTGCAAACCTAGAGCAAGATTATTTATATATCCCATGTAATCCACCAGACAAACATAAGACTGGAAGGCTGATCCACCATGTAAACAAAGGGAAGATTCAGCATTAATGAAAAAGATATACGTAAAAAGAGAGGGAAAAAGGGAAAAAGGCTACCTTAATAGTGGCTGTAAGAACTTTTTCCCCAATAAGCATAGTAGGGCAACCAAAATGTTCGCTTGAGTGCCTTGAAGTTACCTCGGGGCAACCTAGGCTAAGGAAGCCATACACAGTGGAAGAAATGTGTTCCCAACATACAATAACTATGTTAGGATAATTGTGGGATACAGCTCTAAGTGCCTGCAAAAGATGATACTCATAACTAGAAAAATTGTTATAATACTTCACATTATAACAAGGAAAATTAAAAAGTCAAACAATAACTACTATTTTGGGCAAAGCTACGAGATTGGCTAATCATGACACAATAATAAAGGCAAGTGAATGAACACCATTAACGTTTTAGAGTTAAACAGACTAAGGTGAAATTACCTTACAAAAAAAGTAACCTACCCAGTATTAAAGTACCGTTAAAGAGTGAAAGATAAAAAATGGTAAAAAAATGAACAAAAATCTACAAGGCAAGTAAATTTCAAAAATGTTCACACTATCCCTATTTAGGGTTGCTAACATTTCAGTAATATATACCATAAACAATAAAATTCTCTAAGGGATTACCTGGAGAGCCTCAAGGCAAACAGTTGGGCAGCTCCATTGCACTGAATATTCAAATAACATAAAAAGAACACTTGACTCCCTTTCAGACTCAATGGATTCTGAGGGAAAGGGAAACAATAGCACACTTGAAGTCAAAGCACTGGATAACAACACACGTTAAAATAGAAATATCCTAACTACACAGCATCCATCAACACTCAGCTGGTAATCTGCTGTGGTTAATATATGATAACCATTACTAGCTCATAGAGCACCAATCATGTCATGTTATCGCATTAAGTGACCGAAGACATGATGGTGGTTATATTTTGGACAGAAAAAACTTGACTACAAACGAAGCTTGGATAACAGATTAAGATTATTGTCATCTAAGTATTTCTGTGTTTTCATAACTTGGTGACCTTGATGTGTAGGGTCTGAACTGTAATTTCACACAAAATTATAGATAGAATTCATACTTAAATTTTTTCTAGAAACGTTGTTAGGGGATTCTATTATAAAAGTTACAGAGATTTTTCTTTAGTAAGCAAGTTCAATTATTCATCATAAATCAAGGTATGAACCCTATAGCAGTTACTTCTCAAATAAAAACCTTAAAAGAAACAATAAAATTGAAAGTAGGCATGTTTTTAAATCTGTCATACTCCATCTGAAAAAGAATATAGCAAAGGCTCTCCAGGTTCATTTGTTAGGCATTAAAAACAGGTTATCCATACACATTCAATAGCCAGTTCCAAGGAAGATATGACGTAACCCAATTTATAACAAGAACTTATGGTATATATAACATAAATATTATGAAAGAAAGTGGAGGGCCATCTTTTTCCTCCAAATTTCAAATCCCCAGACCCTACGAGCCCCCTCAAGTGCCAATCATTTTTCTGAATCAAGTTCCCAATGCTATTGTTTCCAAATAAACTCTTAATTTTATACACTTGACACTTCAATGTCTGGAAGAGTCAGTTTGGGGCTGCTCATTTCCACTCAGTCAGCCTATAACTACTGTGTTTGTGCTGTGGAAGAAATGTCTCGCACTGGGAAATGCTTTCCAAGAGTTTTTCCAAGCTCTTCAACGTTTTTCTATATGAATTTTCTTTTCAACGACTTATACTCATTTACTTCCTATATATAAACTACATCACCTGTAGAAACCTCCTCAAAAAGCATCTTTCTGACATGAGCTGAGGAAGGCGAGGTAGACAGAGCCAATGTCAAGCAACCAATAGCAGTTCCCTGCTAAAAGTGATCAATGTTACACAGACAACACTGCACCACAGGGAGCAAGAATTCAAAACAATTAAATTCAAGTAAAACTAACCAGCAGAACAGTCTGATCACTTTTGTACCAAAAACCTTCTTTAATCCTTCTTCTTAAAGAACTAATAACAGTAGGCAACAAATCTGGAGGCATTCTTGAATATCTAATGAAACAAAAACTTAAGAGCACATACTGATTTCCAGAGCAAAACATATTATACAATGAAATATTGCATTAGCAGCAAGGGAAGTCTACTAACCAAAATCCATGGCATACTATAATGAGAAAAGCACTCTAACTCTCCAACCATCAATTGTTACAAACCTTCATTATAATCTATAGAAGTTCAAAACACTAGCCTAAATATCATAACGGTTTTTTTTTTTGGATAAAAGAAGAAAAATATAAATGAGGAGAATAGGGTAAACTCAGAGAAGGTCAAAGGCCACAACAAAACAAAAGAAAAAAAAGAAGAAAATTCAACATGCTGGAATCCTGCCAAATCTCTCTGCTACATCTAAAAGAGACACTACCTTGAAGAAACCTTGAGCCAAACACTACGAAGAAGCCCCAAACACAATCATTGCCGTCATTTAAAGACAAGGATACACCCCTGAAGATGCAAACATACTACTACAGCCAAATAATCCAAATCACTGCAAAAACTGTATAAAACCACACAAAGTTCAACCTTCCTTTGTTCCACCAAAACCTTTTAACCATCTAAGGAGAAACTGCTCTAAATCCAGTGGACATAGTCAATTCCCAAGAAAGGTCAATATTATTGACAAAAATAATCTAATGTCCTCAGGGAATTAAGAAAATATCTGGTTAGCATCTGATTTGATAAACTTAATCCAAATAGTATCAATGTGAAAACTTTTGATTAATATTCAAAAAGACTAAGAAAACTTGTTCTTTATGCATTTCTACAGCTTATACCCTTTTACTTTGAGTGCACTGCACGTAGCTCTTTTATTAACCAACAAAACTTCCCTAAATCCTTAATACCTCGTAACATTAATTTGAGATATTAAAAATAAAAAGAGAAAAGAAATGTTGCAATTCCAATAAAAAAAACACTTAAATAATAGGTACTGATAGTAAAGATACATACGGAGTAGATGATATCACGAGCCTGAGAATCTTGAACAGCAATGCCAGCAACCTACCATTAGCTTCATGCTGTATCAAATATAGAATACCTACAACACAAAAGGAAAGCATTGTGAACCTTGAGCTAAAAATGAATGAAAACAAATGCTAAGAAATTACAAAAAAACATTCTTAAGAGGAAGTTTCTAAACAACTAATTGACTAAACTAGTTATCGGCATTATTTTAGATACCTCTATGGAGTTGCAGTAAAATCTGTCCAAGGGAACTAGAAAGTGCTGTGTAAGATCCACATTTGCTGGATTCCTTATATTCTGCTACTTGAAGGAAAATGGAAGAAGGACCATCCAACATGGCTGCCAGAGTGGAAGCAGATGCCATCCGTGCCTAGACATAAAAAAGAACCATTTCTTAGCTGGAAACCACTATAGAAGGTCCCAATAAGGTCATTGAACATGTCTAAAACCTGTAAATAATCATTTTAAGAAATTCCATGCATTAAAATTAATGTACACACACACACAAATATATACAAAAAATTCAGTACCTTTAAATATGGATCAAACAGCAAGCATGTCATTAGAGTTGCGTCACACTTCCTATGATTATGCAGATGAATCAATATGTAGTTAGAGAACAAGAAAACCAAGCCAGAGAGAGTTTAATATGAAACACTTTCAACTAGAACGGAAGGTAGAATGCTGTACCTTGGTTGTAGTACATCACTGGTAGGCAAAAGTAGGGACCATTGCATAGAGAACGATTTAGAATCGGCTTGACAAAGATCCTTGCCACCATTAAAAAAATTTTAAGCAACAAAAAAATTGCTTACCAATAATTGGCAACAAAACTTTATCCATAGATAACAATTCAAAAAAAAAAAAGAAATTTGTTGAGGATCTCAGTCGTCATAATGAATTCTTGGGAAAATAACCAAGACATCATACTAATACAGACATGAGTAACAAGAATTACATGCATGTTTAAACTTAGTGCTAGTTTTTCGATATTTCTTGAAGAGAGTTTAAATTTTATAAAACACGGTTTGACAATAGTACGTCAGAAATTTTGACTTCAAACAACAATACCCTCCAAAGTACTGACATGTAAATACTTTAAAACTGTTACAGAATAAAATATAAATAATTTCTTTAATGGAGAAAAGAAGCTTTATTGATGAGGAAGGAAGAGTATTACAAGAACAGAGGACCAACAGTCCTGTCAAAGAACAGGAACAAAAATTATAATTAATAGCTTAGCAGAGCTTGCCAATACCTTTGGATGTCCCCTAAAATACCTATTAGCAACAACCCATAAAAAGGCCAAAAAAGTAAGAGTTCTCATGTCCATTGCTGCTAATCTTGACTGGGAGTTGCAACAACTAGGTGTAAAAAATATTTTCCTCAATAGTGATATGGAAGAGGAAGTTCTTATGTGTAATTATGGAGTATCGGTAATATGCTTTGATGTAAGGGATTATAATAACCGTCATATTTCTTGTTTTAGGAGATTGTAATATCTCTTGATTTAGAGAATTGTAATTATGGTGTAATTAATGTATTGTGTGTGTGTGTGTGTGTGTACATATATATATATATATATATATATATATATATATATATATATATATATATATATATATCACAGAAACTAATGTAAGTCTAACATATAGATTACATTCTTACTATTTTATTTTTCTCTTATTCTTCTCTAATTTCACAAGGTATCAGAGCCCCGACGAGAACTCAAAAGGTTAGTATATTATAATTTCTAAGTTGGATAAGATACTTTAGTATATGTTAAGAATGTTACAATATTTCAGCCAGCTCAGCCCTAGATATGCATCCCAATCTGGCAGAGATAAGATCTTTATTTTCTGTTGTGTTATTTTGGGCAGTTTCCTATTTTTTCTATTTTATGTTTACCGGTCTTCATTAGGATATCTTCCAGCCTTATTTCTTGCTTTATCATTATCCCGATATTATTAGGATTTGTTATACCAGGATTTATATAAATCCCGAGTGGGTCATGCATTTTTTTCATGCTTGAATAAAATTATTATTCTCTTCTCTGGTTTTCCTCTCCGGTGCAAACTCCACATGGTATCAGAGCTGCGTCGTTGAGAGGAGACTATGGTTAGCTTTAAGCAGGCACTCACGGGGTTAAGCAGAGATGGGCAGGAAGAATCTTCTTCCGCCCCAAGCTCTACAATTAACCCCATTCATTCAAACCTTCCGGCTGCCACTCTTGATACACTCCCTCATCAAATTACTCCTTACAAACTGAATGGCAGAAATTTCCTGTAATGGTCCAAGTCTGTCCAAATGATAATAAGAGGCAGAGAAAAAATTGGATTTCTTGAGGGAACCATATCAAAACCAGCCCCTACAGACCCGACATACACTAATTGGAATATTCAGAATGCCCTTATAATGTCATGGCTTATTAATTCTATGAAGGAGCACATAGGAGTCTTATACCTTATCTATCTTAAAGTCAAAGACATTTGTGATAAGGTAAGGATAGCCTATTTTGACCTAGAAAACTCTGCAAAATTGTGTGAGCTGAGAGATAAAGCAAGAGACCTAAAACAATGCAACTTAGGTGTCATCGAGTATTATACAGCCCTTACCAAACTCTGGCAGGAATTAGATCTATTTGAGTCCAATGATTGGTGTAATAAATGTCAAGATAAGTACATTAAACTAGTAGAAAAAATTAAAACATATGATTTTCTGGCTGGGCTCAATAAAGATTTAGATGAAGTAAGGGGAAGAATTTTGGGGATTCATCCATTACCACAAATTGAGAAAGTTTTTACTGTAGTCCGAAGGGAAGAAAGCAGAAGGAAACTGATGTTGGGTGATCATCAAGTCTCTGGACAAGCTGAAGTTTCAGCATTAATGTCCAGAAATATAGAGCAATTCCGCAAAGGAGGAAAAAAGGGAATTCTTTAGTGTGACTATTGTCAAAAAACCAATCACACCAGAGAAACATGTTGGAAGTTACATGGAAAGCCACCCAACAACTCAAGCCGTGAGAAGTAGCCAGGGCAGCATCCCAAGGATAACAGAGCCTATCAATCTAACACCATTCATAATGACCAGAAAGTGACCGAAAATCTCGGCAATCTCAATCTCAACAAAGATCAACTTGAAAGGCTTCTTAAACTCCTAACACCCGAGAAACCTGCTGGTACCTCACTCATAGCCCAACAAGGTAACTTTCTCACTGCTTTTCATTGCACTAACCAGAAAATTGGACCTTGGGTTATTGATTCTGGTGCATCAGACCATATGACAGGTAATGCTCAATTTTTTACCTCTTATAATCCTTGTACCAACCATACAACTATAAAAATTGCAGATGGAACCTTATCCCCAATTGCTGGAATTAGAACAATTCAGATTAGTCCAAAAATTATCCTTAAATCTGTCTTATATGTGCCTAAGTTGTCTTGTAACCTATTATCTGTTAGTGAAATTTCAAAAGACCAAGAGTGTCAAGTGATTTTCTCACAAGATAACTGTGTTTTCCAGAACAAAAACTCGGGGAGGAGGATTGGCAATACTAAGGAGTATGAAAGGCTATACTACTTTGATTCCAATGAGAATAAACATGCTCTATCCGCTAGTTGAGGAAACACATCAAAGTCCAATCAAGCTATGTTATGGCATCTTAGGATAGGCCACCCTAGTTTTGCATATCTTAAACATTTGTTCCCTTTGTTATTTAATAAAGATGATGTTTTTCAATGTGAGACATGTCAATTAGTTAAGCATCAAAGGACTACATATAAATCACGGCCCTATATAGCCTCCAAACCTTTTTCTATGATTCATAGTGACATTTGGAGACCTTCAAGAACTAATAATATTTCTTCAAAACTGTGGTTCATAACTTTCATAGATGATCATACGAGAGTTTGCTGGATTTTTTTGCTTAAAGACAAATCAGAGGCCAAACAAATTTTCATCAACTTCCATACAATGATTGAAACTCAATTCTCTACAAAAATCAAAATCTTACATACGGATAATGGAAGAGAATGCTTTAATCAAACTCTAGGAACATACCTCAAAGGAAATGGCATTATCCATCAAAGTACTTGTGCTTATACTCCCCAACAAAATGGGATAGCTGAAAGAAAAAATAAACACTGCTGAAAGTTGCTAGATCCCTCATGCTTTCTATGAATACATCGAAACAATTTTGGGGGGATGCCATCCTCACGGCATGCTATCTTATTAACAAAATGTCCTCTAGTGTTCTCCAATTTCAAACACCTTTAGATACCCTCTTCAAATATTTCCTAGAAAACAAACCACATAATACTCTTTCCTTAAAATTTTTTTGGGTACACAGCCTTTGCTCACAACCATGAACTCAACCACAACAAACTTGATCCTAAAGCAAAAAAGGAGATATTCATTGGGTATGCCACAAATCAAAAAGGATACAAGTGCTATATTCCCGAAAAGAAAAAACTCCTGATTACCATGAATCTTACCTTCTTTGAAAATATTCATTTTTTCCACAAAAATTCCCTTTAGGGGGAGAGTGGAAATGAAGAAAATTTATTACAAACCTCTCTTCCTCTTGAAATCACCCAGGTATTCACTCTGGATAATCAAAACTCAACGAGAACACCTGCTGAACATTCTGACCATCCAGAACCAGAACTGACCACACGCCCAAAAAATTTCAGCACCCCAGAAACTAGTCCCAAAAATTTCTGCAGCTTAAAAACCAGCCCAGGCACCTTCAACAACCTAGAAACTAGAACTGTTGACCCCAAAACCAGTGACCAGACTCAATTACCCTAGCTCAAATCAAAGCTTCGTGTTTATTCTCGAAGGAAAGAGCAGATAGCTGCAGAAACTTCTGAAAATTTTCATGAATCCAATCTTAGTTTAGGTAATATTACTAACTCTGATTTCTTGGAAGATTCTTATTATTTGCCTATAGCCTTGAGAAAAGACACCCGCACATGCACCCAACATCCCATTGCTAAGTTTGTACAGCTAGACCACTTATCAGCTCCCATGAAAACTTTTGTGGCAAAACTAGAAGTACAGCTTCCCAAGAATATAGAAGAAGCCCTTAGACAACCGGAATGGAGGAGCAGTTGAGGAGGAAATGCCTGCTTTTAAGAAGAATGAGACTTGGGACATTGTAACAAAACTTAGAGAAACTACTCCGGTAGGGTGCAAATGGGTCTTCACGGTGAAATATAGATCTAATAGAGAAATAGAGAGATACAAAACTCGCTTGGTAGCAAAAGGGTTTACCCAAATCTATGGCATTGACTATCAAGAAACATTTGCTCCAGTAGCAAAGCTTAACACCATTCGAGTCCTTTTCTCTCTTGCTGCTAATCTTAATTGGCCCCTTTATCAACTTGACATTAAAAATGATTTTCTCAATGGAGATTTGACTAAAGAGGTATATATGGATTTACCTCCAGGAATAAAAGGTCAGTATCAAGAGGGATAGGTTTGTAAGTTGAGAAAATCTCTCTATGGCCTTAAACAATCACCAAGTGCGTGGTTTGAGAGATTCACTAAAGTTATTCTCCAACTTGGCTATCAACAAGCCCATACAAATCATACTATGTTTTTTAAACATAATGGTAATAAAACAACTATCCTTATTATGTATGTTGATGACATTATTTTAACAGGTGATGATACCTCAGAAATTGGTTCTCTTAAGGGAAAATTGGCTGCGGAGTTTGAAGTCAAAGATTTAAGTATGCTTAGATATTTTTTGGGGATGGAGATAGCTAGAAATAAATCTAGAATTTCCATTTCTCAAAGGAAATATACTCTTGATCTACTAAAAAAGACTGGTCTACTTGGGTGTAAACTAGTTGACACACCCATTGATCCTAACATAAAACTTAGTGATCAAAAGACCAGTACACCTGTAGACAAGGTACTAAATTTCGTTTCGAGGTACCGTTTCGGTGACTCTAAAAACGGAAACATTTCAAAATGTTTCGGAAATTTCGAGGAAACGGAAGATTTTTTAAGAAACGTTTCAAATAATTTCAAATAATATTTTTTTTAATTTTAAAAAATTTTAACATAATATTAATGATATAGATATATAAAATTATATTAAAATTAATTTGAATTAATGTCTATAATTGAATAGTAAGTAAACATACTACTACAGTAGGGACTTCAACTCAAATTCTAATAGTATTCAACAATAATCTCTCTATTGCATCTATCTCTCCATCTTCTTCTTAATTCTTTCGTGACATTTATATTTAAGTCTCTTTCTCTGTCGACCATAATTCTATCTCTATCTTTAGGTATATTTCTCTCTCTTTGCCTTTCAATATCTCTTTGTATCATTTTTGTAGTTTCTTCTTTAAAATAAAGATAATGAAGGAAAATAATGTCGTAAGAATAAAGGGGGAGAGTATGAAATTAATAAAAGTGTTGTGACTTGTGAGAGAAAATAACTTAGTGTTAGATATGATATAATGCTATTTTCATCTAATTTTATATTGTCAATTTTTTTATTTTTCAAATTAGTTTAGTACTTTTTCATCGAAACAAGAGTATTTCCATCGAAATAATTCGAAACAAGAGTATTTCCATCGAAATAACTCAAAACAAGAGTATTTCCATCGAAATAACTCGAAACAAGAGTATTTCCATTGAAATAACTCGAAACAAGAGTATTTCTATTGAAACAACTCGAAATAAGAATATTTTCACCAAAATTTCCATTGAAACAAGAGTATTTCCATCGAAATAATTTGAAACAAGAGTATTTCCATCGAAATAACTCGAAATAAGAGTATTTCTTTCGAAATAACTTGAAACAAGAGTATTTCTATTGAAACAACTCGAAATAAGAGTATTTTCACCAAAATTTCCATTGAAACAAGAGTATTTCTACCGAAATATTTCAAAACATAGCAATTTTAATTAAAATAGCATAATTCCTTAACAAACACTTCGTTTCGTTTCGATAACTTCGTTTCGCATCGGTGACTCAGGAAACGGAAACGTTTCGGTCGTTTCGAGGGAAAAGAAAGGAAATTTAGTTCCTTGCCTGTAGATAAGAGCAGATATCAAAGACTTGTTGGGAAACTCATCTATTTGACCTATACTAGACCTGATATAACCTATGCAGTGAATATGGTGAGTCAATTTATGCATGATCTCCATGAAGAACATATGGAAGCTGTCATCAGAATTTTGAAATATCTTAAAAGTTGTCCAAGTAAAGGTTTGTTCTTTAATAAGGGACAGTCACGTGAAATTGAAGCTTTTACTGATGCTGATTGTGCCGGTTCTGTGACAGATAGAAGATCTACATCAGGATATTGTTTTTATGTTTAGAGAAATCTTGTAATATGGAGAAGTAAAAAACAAAGTGTTGTAGCTAGAAGTAGTGTTGAGGCTGAACTAAGATCTCTAGCTAATGGAGTTAGTGAGTTAATTTGGTTAAAACTACTCCTAGAAGAACTTAAAATTGACAGAGGGGGACCTATGAGATTATATTATGATAATAAAGCTGCTATTAGTATTGCTCACAATCCGATTCATCATGATAGAACTAAACATGTTGAAGTTGACCGCCATTTTATTAAGGAGAAAGTTGATAATGGAACTATTTGTATTACTTATATAGCTTCAAAAGAGAAAACAACAAATATTCTCACAAAGGGATTGCCAAGACCAAGTTTTGAAAAGCTGATTAGCAAGCTGGGCCTGTTTGATGTATACAATCCAGCTTGAGAGGGAGTGTTAAGAATGTTACCATATTTCAGCCAGCTCAACCCTAGATATGCATCCCAATCTGGCGGAGATAAGATCTTTATTTTCTGTTGTGTTTTTTTTGGCAGTTTCCTATTTTTTTTGTTTTATGTTTATCGATCTTCATTAGGATATCTTCCAGCCTTATTTCTTGCTTTATAATTATCCCAATATTATTGGGATTTGTTATACCAGGATTTATATAAATCCCGAGTGGGTCATGTATTATTTTCGTGCTTGAATAAAATTATTATTCTCTTCTCAGTTTTCCTCTCCGGTGCAAACTCCACAGTATAAATTTATTAGTTAATGTTAGAATTAATGTAAATAGATTATGTGTGATTATGGAATATCGGTAATATTCTTTGATGTAGAGATTATAATAACGTCATATTTCCTGTTTTAGGATATTGTAATATCCCTTGATTTAGGGAATTATAATTATAGTGTAATTAATGTGATGTCTATATATATATATATATATATATATATATATATATATATATATATATATATATATATATATATATATATATATATATATATCAAAATCTAATGTAGGTCTAAGATATAAACTACATTCTTACTATTTTATTTTTCTCTTATTTATCTCTAATTTCACAAGGTATCAAAGCATCGAGGAGAACACAAAAGGTTAGTAGTCTCTTAGTTGTGCCTCTATCCGGCTTTCTATTTTTATTTATTAAAAGAAAAAAATTTCTCCAACAGAATGTCGCACTAGAAGTCCAACCTCTACAAAGAGTGTTTTTGCTTGCACCAGAGTTGGGTTCTATTTAGAACCCAACAACAGGCCAACCACCACCGGTGGAACACCTCCGACCACTGTTGATGGCACAGTTGGAGAGAGATATGGGTAGTATAAAGAAAAGAAGAGAGAGAGCAAACACTACTATGAAGTCAGCAATGGAGGCCTTGGTAGAGATGAAGAAAAGGATGTTGAATGTAGAGCATGCAACGGATGACTCCAAGCAATCTCCAGATAGGGAAGCAACAAGGCAGCAACAAAGTGGGTTGGGTCTTTTGCGCACATTTGGCATGGTGGAGTCAACCAAGAGCAACATTTTCATCAACCTGAGCAACACACAAGAAACGCAGAACTTTGGGGAACCAAAAGAAGCAACTAATGTCACATCTCCCACCACCAAATTGGACGGACAATACCTTTGTCCATTGGAGGCTAAGGTGGCATGCAATTTAGACCTTAGGTCATGCTCTAGGAGTGATGAGAGTATTAGCCCAATCCATCGATGCAATGACGAGCAGCGAGAGGAATGGTAAATGGTCGAAGAAGAAAGGAACAGGGAGAGGAGGACAAATTACCATAAGTTTGATGAGACATTCACTCCTGCTACCAAACTTAATACAGGAAGAGTTCTTATGTCCATTGCTACTAATCTTGATTGAAAGTTGTAACAACTAGATGTAAAAAATGCTTTCTTCAACAGTAATGATTCGTAAGTCAAAAAAACCACTATGCTGATTTAACATATTCACAAAAGCAATAAGTTTGATGAGACAGTCTCATTGTAGTCAATGCTATAAATTTGACAAGACATTTGCTCCTGTTGTCAAACTTAATACAGTAAGAGTTCAATCTTGACTAGGAGTTGCAAGGGAGATGAGGAATGGGAAGGAGACGTTGGGAAGTAGGCTTTATTGGCTGGAAGAAATTTGGATGAATGTACAAAAGCGTATGTGTCCTCGAGGTTGCCATTCAATGAAGGGGAGGATAGGTTGAGAACGGGACATGTGCAAAAAGGATGCATTGGGGTTATTAAGGTTGAAATTGGGATGATTGGGCCTCAAAAGAACTGGGCCTATGAGATAAAAGAAAAAAATTGGGTTGAAAAAAAAAGTTGAAAAAGGCTAGTATGGATATTGTTTTAATCCTATTGGGCCTCATACAAATTATAGATTAGCTAAAAATTCAACTATGGGCTTAAGCAATGTGACTAACAATGGATTTGGCCCAAAATCTAAAGGTTCATTAGCTGGATAACAAAAATGATAGAACCTCTACAGTTATTAGGAGTATAGATAGTAAGAGACACATGGCAGCTTAGGAAAGGGGCAGTTATGGGTATCAGTTAGGAAATTGGTTATAAATAAGAGGTGTGGGCAAATGTGAGGGACAAGCAAAATTTGAAAAAAATCTTGTGAGAGGTCCTAGACCCTCAAAGTGCTAGGAGCTTTTACACTTTTACTTGCTTTCTTAGTTATTTTCTCGCCATTTTCACTATAAGGAACCCAAATTCCTAATACCAACTCATAATCTTGTTAGATCCTGCAATTGTTTTTAGCACTTCATGGAAAATCAAAATTCACTCTTTCAATGTCATTGCTTTAGTACCCTTAAGTTCTTTATGAAAACTTAGGAAGTCACAGCCATAGCAATTAAACACGCATGATTCACAATCGGTTTGCTTTGATTCAAATGGACACTAATACAAATCGGTCACCAAATCATGATATGGCCAGAATCGTTATCGGAATCGCATAGATCGGTGTGATTTCGGCACAAATTATAGAATTTGGCCCGCGTCCTTTGTCTTTGCATTGCTGCACAAGCTTCTACCATGGCTAGATAACATTCTATTTCTTCTTCCTGAAACCCTTACTTGCGAAGTTGCATGAGTTCTTTGTCATGAATACACGACAATCTATTCCTTCTTCTCAAAAGCCTTCTACTCCTCCTTTTTTTTCACTAAGCCAATAACACAGCTGTTTCAGTAAGCCTCTTTCCACTTTCTAATTTTTTTAAAATAAATAGGTTCAACGTTCCTTTTGTTCCAATTGTCTAACAATTTAACCTCCTTTTGGTTTTTTTTAATATTTATTTATTTATTTAAAAATTACACAAAGTAATTTTTAAATAATTTTTTCTCTTCATAATTTTAAATCTATTCAAACTTAAAAAGACACCCTCTCTTTTTTACAATTTTAAACATATTCAAACTCATTTAAATAGCTAATTACCTATTCCTCTTCACAATTTTTAAGACTTGTAGTTAATTATGTTTAAAATTATTGAAATAAATATATTATTTTAAATATTTTGTTTATATTATTTACTTATTTATATTTTATATTATATATTTTAAACTATTATTCAATGTGCTTGTGAATCTTACAATTCGATATGATTCACAATTCACAATTTGCGATTGAAATCGTGATTTGAGTATAGCTACATAAGACTCATCTCATGGGAGTAACCCTGTTATATCTATGGACAACAATGGGGAAAAGAAGAAAAATAGTAAAGCAATCTTTTATATCCTCATCTTTGGTGAATTTACAGTCCAACCAATGAAGTCAAAAAAATCCTTCCAGACACTTGACCTTATCAAGCTGCATTGACATTTAAGGTAGTATTGTGCCCTTCACTTCTTACATGAGTGTCAAATCACTGAAACAACAGTGTTGTCTATCGCATACTAATGTGGTCAAGGACATGCTACAATAACATTTCTCAAGGTGCATAGGCAAGCAGCCAAGCATTCTTAAAGAAAAAATTCAATAGAGGGAAGAAATTTTTATATGATGGAATGAATGAGCATATGCTCATACTTGAGCATATGAAGGAAGGCTACGGATTAATATAGGGACAGGGGAGACAAGAGAGTGGTCCAGGATTATGAGAAAAAGCCTTGTAAAGATATATTTTAAGTATAAGTTAAGTTATGTGTGAGTTATTTTATTCTAGATTATATAACTATTGTGCACCACACTTGCAATGCAATGCGCCATACGCCATCATCAAGGCTCCAGAAAACCCTTTTACAACAGTGAGCCCAATGCCATCAACCACTATGGCCTCTATCCTTTTTCTCCTACAAATAATTTATTCACCATTTCAACCATGTGAATTTTGATCTATTTAGGTTTCTAATCTCACGTGAAACCTTCACTTTTCAGGAACATAAAATAATTAAAGTTAAAAGATTAAAATTTACATCATAAAAATATAGCAATGAGATAATAGGAAAATTGAGAAAAAAAATGGTGAAGATAAAGAGATAGTAAAATAGCAAGAAATAAATTGGTTCTAAGTTCTTCAAAATTATGTATTCAGCAATTCATAACTCTCTGTCCTAGTCATTTGACTACTTGAGGCTCATACTCATATATTCGAACACCACTTTCTAACAGCAAATTTAGTCTTAGGGATTTAAGTAAACATAAAAGTACATAAGAAAAGGGGGAGGACAATAGTTTCAGCACTTACCTGTATACAAATTATGGCAGCTACTCTAACCCTAGAGTTCTGCACACTATCACTCTCCTTAGCTGATCCATCACCATCACTGAAATCAGAATCTGAAGATGTAACATTAGCAGTAGAAGATCCATTATCTTCTGAGATATATTGAGAATGCCAAGCCCTATTGTGCTTCAATTTTGACCAGTCCTTCTTGCGTAAGTGTGGAGGCCTATATGCACTATGATCAGACTTGTTCCCTTGCCCCAAGCTTGCCTTAGAACTCATCACACTAAGCTCCTTCTCCTCACAACCAATGAGCAGGGAAGTTTGTGAAGTTTTACTAGTGAGGCCATAAGTAAAGAACATTCGCAGGACAGATACAAAAACTGATACCTAGTAAGACAAAGACCCAAGAAGTGTCACAATGGCTGCAGATAAACTCATTAATTAATCTTAGTACTAAAGCGAAGATATAGTAACTTACATGGTCAGATACAGAACATTTAGGATCAGCAACAATCAAATGCAAACAGTGTAGAAAAGATTCATAAAACCTGCAAAAGAGATGCATCGGCAACTCAAAGAAAGGAACATGACTGAAACATGCAATCTCTCAAGAGTCTCCCTATTTCCTTCTGTTTAGATCATCTATTAGGCATGGTTACCTGGACATAATATTGTCTTCCACAATTGGGGTTTTTGATGCCAAGCCATCCATTGTTTTTCTAACCACCTATTTGGAAAAGGCCATCCATAATATCTTGTTTATATAAATATACAAAACAAACAGAATTTTTGGTACATGGTATACCTCGATTATTGATCTCCAGACATCAACTGGAAAGAATGACCCATCTCTTGAGATTGCTTCACCAAGCATAGCAAAAGCTACCCCCTGTAATTCCCATGAACTGCTGTCTCTAGATGACCTCACAATAATCTCAGGAGGAGATCTTTCTTTACAGGTTGAATGAGGTGTCAAACATGACACAGCATGAGTTCTCACAATAATGTTAAGTAGAAATTTAACAAGCAGCATATCTTCAGGCTGTGACCATCTTCGACTAGATAAAGTGATAATACATCTGAAGAGAGGGGAGATTTTGCTCAGTGAAGATTGAAAGGTATTAACAACAACAAAACTATAAAAGCAATGGCAGAGAAGCACAAAAAACATAAAACCCATATCCTGTAATTGAAGGCACCACTTTTATCGCCGACAAATATTGGCCCATTCATATTTACCACATCCATAAACTATTCTAAAATTAAAACAGAAGCACAAGAGGACAAGCACTTGTAAAAGTGTTTTCAAAATATATAAAACCATATAAAGCTCAATAGATGCAATATAAAATTGACGGCTCAGACATTAAAAAGAATATAACCAAAATTACAGGAAGGTATCATTTCATAATAATGAAATACATTTCTCGGTACCTTGTACACAGGCAGAAGGAAAAAAAATTGCTTTTACGATAAATCCTAGTAACCTACCCATTGTTGTTTCCAAACTATAGCAGCCCCAATTAAAAAGAAAAAAAAAAGGGCATGCCCACTGTCCAGGCAAGATTGCATTAAGAGTATGCTTGGTTGGAGTAAAAATGTATTTGGACACACACCAAATAAAAAAAGGTCTAGAAACAGTGTTACTTTCCACCTGCCCATTTTCACTCTTTAAGCATAGCCTAAGTGTCAGATTTTTCAGGTGGACGAAAGAACCTGATAGCCTGTAAACATTCAATAGCAGGTCTAATTCTAGCAGTACTTCCAGTTCCAGGTTCTCCAAGAAAAACATCCAGCATCTTCCCGAAACAATTGAGGACACGAGTTAACGAGGGATAATTTATTTCCAAAGAAACACGACGAGATATATCATGAATCTGTGACAAATAAGAACAAAAGAGAGGAAAATTAATTCGTAATACTACAATAACATTTGCCACGCATATGTATATGTGATTAACCGATACCAGGCGTGATGTCTGTGTAAAGAATTGGGTCAATTCTTCTTCGCCGGAAGTAGGAGTAGCAACCAACTCCAGCATAAACAAAATGTCGGACAAAACCTTAAAGTAGAATTTCAACCACGAGTCAGAGGGAGGGGTTAAGTAAAGGGAAAGAGGACGAAAAAGTCATGGAAGGCAATTATGCTTTCCAAAAGATACCTCGTGAGAAGGAAGTTCAGGGACGACAGACATCAAAGCGTGAGAACGGGAGAAAATGAGACTATGGAGCATTTGGGCGATTGAAGAACGACCCGGAAGGGTTAGGGTTTCGTCTCTGAGAGTCAAGAAGGCGGTCCTCCACGACCTAACCGACGGCGGAGAGAGCGATGACCCACAGCCCGTCCCCGCCATTACAGAGTTCAGAATTAACCGAAAAATAAAACAATTTCTAAAAAAGAAATAAAAATTTGGCGCTTCATGCCCTGTTAGGAACGAATTCGGAACTCACAGCTCAGGCGGCTTATTCAAAAACTTTATTACATCAAATGTTAATTAATACAATAGTAATTGTTTCTGATTTTAAAAAATTATATTTTATTTTTAATTATTTTTAAAATAAAAAAATTTGTTTAATAATTATTTTTGTTATTATTTAGAAAATAAATTTTAAAAATAAATTAAAAATAAAAAAAATTATTTTTATTTTCAAAATACAAAAAATTTAAATATAAAATATTTTTAAAACAATTTATTAAAAAAAATTATTTTTATTCTGTAAAATAATTTGTAAACACAATTTTCAAAAATAATTTTTAAAAATTAAAAAATAAAAATAAAATCAAACAAGTTATTACTCTTTTTTTTATAAAAATAAAAAATAAAAATCCACTTAACTTTAAAATTTTATTCACTGCTAATTAAAAAAATTTAATTCACTTACAATATTATAAATTATAAAAAATAATAAAATATTTATTTAAATATTAAAATTTAAAAGTAATTTTTATAGGAAAAAAACATTAATATTTAGTGTAATATATTTTAAATATTTATTATTTCCCCTTAAAAATTGTAAAAAAATCACAAAATTCTTTAAGAAATATGATTTAAAAGAATAAAAAACTTCATCATGTCACTTAATAACTTATATTGTTAAAATTTATTTAAAATAATTCATATATTCTTAAACAATATCTTATTCCGTTAAATTGTCCTTTTATTTTACTTACTAAAATAAAATTTATTAAAATCACGAAGAGTACTTTTGTTTTGGGAAGCTCACTGTAACCAAGAAATCATCATTCAACTTATTTATTGACAAATTTGTGATGATTATAAGGTGAAAGCAATGGAAAACAAGAAGACCTAAAAGTTTTGAAAAAATTATAATCTAATTTGAGTTGGAACGAAGATTCAAAAGGATTTTGCCTTGAAGGACAAGAGTCGGCATCTTATTTATAAGAAATATTGCTATTTGGCTAGAATCTCTCCAGAATAATAAAGGAAGAGATGTAGTGGCCTAATGAATTATTATTGTTTTAAAATATGTCTACTCTTTCTTTCAACAATGCCATTATGTTGAAGACTATAGAGACAACTAACTTTGTGAACAATTCCCCCTTGGGTTAGATTGAACTAATTTACTTTCACAATTAAATTGCAGCTCAACTAACTTTTGAAACTAAATGAACACACTGAGTGCCTCAAATTTCCTTTTCAAAAGGTAAATCTATGTATGTTTTGTGGAAGTATCAACTAAGTGTATGTAATACCTTAAACCTTGACTAGTAGCTATAGGTGATAGTCCTTAAATGTCAATATGAATTAGTTGTAAAGGATGAGAGTATTTTGTAATAGAAGGAGGAAAGGGCACTTGATGTGTTTTGCCATAGCAATAAGCGTTGCAAAAATCAAGCGGTGTTTTATTATTGAGAGAAGCATTACAAGAGGTCATTACATCTTTAACAACCTTTGAGGAAGAGTAGCCTAACCTATTATGTCACAAAAGAAAAGTACATATTTCAATAAAGAATAATAAAGCAAAAGAATAAGTAAAATTAAAGCCTGGTCTTACTTCTTTAGATTGGACTTAAGAAATATGTGTGAGCTGAAACATGTCAAGTAAGTAAAGGACATTCTTAACCTTCCCTTCCAACAAAACCTCCTTGGATTCTTGGGATTTTACAAGTCAAAATTTTAAGTGAAACTTAAAGAACACATAATTTTCATTTACAAACTTAGAGACACTTATAAGGTTCTTGGTAATTGATGGCACATAAAGTAAATTAGATAAATAAAATAAATAAGAGGATTAGAAGCATAAAGAAAGGAATGCCTAACATGTTTGATTGACAAAAACATAATCATTACCTATGTGAATGCATTATGAGCCATTCAAAGAAGTCATTGTTTTGAGATTATTAGCAGCATGTGTCACATGGTTAGTAACCCCAAAATCAAGGTACTACTTAGCATGGCTGCTATGTGACCTTGGGTTGAAATGCTCCTATTAATGATTTGTTAGAAAAGATTGCTAAAAATTGGAAGATTTTGATTGAGATTATTGATACTAATCATCTTTATTATACTTGTGAAAACACATTCTTACTTCATGGCCTTGCTTGTCATAGAGTTAGCAAGAGAACTAAATGATTATTGGTTCTACCTCTAGCCCTACAACCAATAATCTCTACAAATTATCCAACCTTTATTTAGCATTTAGGGTTTACGGTTTAAGACTAAGGGTTCAGGGTTCAAGGCTAAAGGTTTAAGATTAAGGGTTTAGGGTTTAAGATTTGGGGTTTAGGGTGTGTAGAGTTTAAGATTTAGAGTTTAAGATTTATGATTTTTTTTTATTATTTTGATGTGTAGAGTTTATTGTTCATTTAGGGTTTAGGTGTTTTTTTGTTTAGGTTTACTGTTTATTTAGGGGTTTTTTTGGTTTAGGGTTACTGTTCATTTAGGGTTTAGGGTTTTTATTTCCAATTTGGGGCTTAGGATTTGTCACGACCTCAAATTTTTATTTATATTATTGACAAGATCCAATTTCTTAATGAATTTGTATATCAATAATATCATTATTAGAAGTTTAGGGTTTAGGGTTTAGGGTGTTTTTTTTTTCTGTTTTTCTGTTTTAGGGTTTACTATTCATTTAGGGGTTAGGGTTTTTGTTCATCTTGCGTTTAGGTTTAGGCTTTAGAGTTACTGTTCATTTGGGGTTTGGGTTACTGTTCATCTAGTATTTAGGGTTCTGTTTTTACTGTTCATTTAGGGTTTAGGGTTTAGGGTTTTTTTTTCTGTTTTCCTGTTCTAGGCTTTACTATTCATTTAGGGTTTAGGGTTTTCTTTCTGTTTTTATGTTCTAGGGTTTACTATTCATTTAGGGTTTAGGGTTATTGTTCATCTTGCGTTTAGGTTTAGGCTTTTGAGTTACTGTTCATTTGGGGGTTTCGGGGGTACTGTTCATCTAGTATTTGGGGTTCTGTTTTTACTGTTCATTTAGGGTTTAGGGTTTAGGGCTTTTTTTTTTTTTTTTTTTTTTTCTGTTTTTCTGTTCTAGGGTTTACTATTCATTTAGGGTTTAGGGTTTAGGTTTTAGGGTTTAGGGTTTAGGGTTTAGGGTTTAGGGTTTTTTTTTCTGTTTTTCTGTTCTGGGGTTTACTATTCATTTAGGGTTTAGGGTTTAGGGTTTTTCTTTCTGTTTTCTGTTCTAGGGTTTACTATTCATTTAGGGTTTAGGGTTTTCTTTCTGTTTTTATGTTCTAGGGTTTACTATTCATTTAGGGTTTAGGGTTTTTTTTCTGTTTTTCTGTTTTAGGGTTTATTATTCATTTAGGGTTTAGGGTTTTTTTAGGGTTTAGGGTTTAGGGTTTTCTTTTTGTTTTTATGTTCTAGGGTTTACTATTCATTTAGGGTTTAGGGTTTAGGGTTTTCTTTCTATTTTTATGTTCTAGGGTTTACTATTCATTTAGGGTTTAGGGTTTTTTTAGGGTTTAGGGTTTTCTTTCTGTTTTTATGTTCTAGGGTTTACTATTCATTTAGGGTTTATGGTTATTGTTCATCTTGCGTTTAGGTTTGGTCTTTAGAGTTACTGTTCATTTGGGGTTTGGGGTTACTGTTCATCTAGTATTTGGGTTTCAGTATTTACTGTTCATTTGGGGTTTAGGTTTTTTTTTGTGTGATTGGGCCTTTTTTTGTAGTTTTATTGGGCCTTTTTTGGCCCAACCCAATTATTGTTTTTGTTGGATTGGGCCTTTTTTCTTGTTTTTTTGGGCTTGTTTTTTGGGGTTTAGGGTTTAGGGTTTAGGGTTTAGGGTTTTCTGTTCTAGGGTTTACTATTCATTTAGGGTTACCTATTTTTTTTTGGGCCTGTAAAAAGGCCCCTTCTTTATGGGCCTGTTGGGATGTCCTGACTCCTTGCTGCATAGAACTTGAAATAGGTTTAGCATGTTGAAGATTGACTTTGGCCAACAAGTGTCGAATATACTTTTCTTGGGATACAAATAGTGCACCGTCTCCAAGTCTTTGAACTTCAATACCGAGAAAGTAACCTAATGGCTCAAGATCCTTGAGAGATAATATTGAATTTAGTTGAGAAATCAGAAAAGGTACAACAGTAGAGGAGCTACTAACAATGAGGATGTCATCCACATATACAAGCAAATAGGTTGTTTCTTGCTTGGTGACTGTGACAAACAAGGGGCCATATCTACTTGAAGAAAAACCAAGGATGCAAAGGGTAGAAGCCAATTTATCAAACTAAGCACGAGGTACTTGTTTTAAACCATATAGGGTTTAGGGTTTGTTGGATTGGGCCTTTTGTTGGCCCAACCCAATTATTTATTTGTTTGATTGAGCATTTTTTTGGACAGGGCTTTCAATTTTTTTGGAGAAATGTCCCGGTTACCTATTTTTTATGGGCCTGTAAAAAGGCCCCTTCTTTTTTTTGTTGGATTGGGCCTTGTTTAGGGTTTTTTTTTTGTGATTGCGCCTTTTTTGTAGT